>VWZP01007937.1:690009-877754 GCA_013396995.1 Dicaeum eximium | reverse complement strand
AAAAAAAAAAAAATCAAAGTGACTATTGCATGAAATATAGGCAAACCAAGCCTTTCAGAAACAGACTAAAAGATTATGGGGTCTGGATAGTACTCTTTAAACACGTTTCTTTCATCCTAGTGTGTGACCTAGATGTATCATATTCAATTTGCTTACATTCTATCCCTTGAGGGATGCTGTAGTACTTCCTCGGAGATGCTTTTTGGTCCTGAGGGTAGCACAGGAACTCTGAAAACAGTTTTTGCCTTGGTTAAATGCATGCACAGCAACTGTACAAAATTGTAGCATTTTTGAAAGGTGTCTTAACACGCTCACTAGCCCAGCTGCTATCTGTAGATGTAACCAGAGGGTAGGAGAAAGAGTCCGTGGTATTTTCAAGGTAATACATTGAGACATAAAGAAGTTCTTCAAATGTTCAAGATCACCTTAAAGCTTATATAACAAATAACTTGTTAGAAAAGCTGGAGTCTCATCCTGAAGACATTATGTGTTGTACATGCAATGGACCAGAATAAATGGCGACATTTTTCATAAATGAATTATATTTTCCTATTGAGGTTAGACCACCATTCACTTTAATTTAATCAATTTAATTAAATTGAAATAGTGGCATAATCCCTCAGGGAGTGTGTGCTTTGCTTCTGAAGTATTCCATCAAAAATATTTGAAATCTGAGCATTTTTTCCTCAGCAGATGTGAAGAGCATATTTAAATATGAACTCCCAGAGCTAATGTTATTTCCTGGCTGTGTCAAAATGGCAGGTTTTGTTGAGCAGAGACAGGATAAAAAACAATGGCCACAATAAATTTATTTGCATATAAATTTCTCTTATAATTGAATGTCTTAATTTCAGACTGATTTACAGGATAATTTCTTGTCTAAATGACACACTAAGCATTACCTTAGGAAAGGATTTTAAATTTCCTTGAGATCAATTTATTGTGGAAGAGAGGATAAAGTTCTCAGAGTACCATTTGCTTGTAATTTAGCAAATTATTATGTAATTTGGCTGCTATTTTCTATAATGATACAAAAGTCTAAAAATAACATTTTCTACTTTAGAGGTTGTTGGTAGGGATGTCAAAATTGTAAGTCATTATACTTACAGGCTGTTAGTAAGGAGTGCTGAAGTTTTTAATATAATTTTTTTGTTTTAATTTCTATATAAAAATAATTTTTTTTAAAAAAGAAATTTGCTTAAAGCAATCATTTGGAAGACTAAGTTTTCAAGTTACCTAAATTAAACACAAAATTAGAAAAATTTTCTTTTTCTTCTCAGTTATGGTTTGCAGAACTAATGAGCGAAGCCTTGATGTAGAGAATAGAATGAGCTCTAAAGTGAATTTCAGGAATTGTGATGACTTCCTGATTTGATTTAACTAATCTTTTAACTAAAAGAGAGACTAACTTTTTTTTTTTTTTTTAACTAAAATAAAATTAGGATGGAGAAGCACAAATATCCATGGGTAGAATCCAAGTAAGTGGAACAAAACATCCCTGACTTGTAACCTGATCTCGTCTCTCACACCATCAAATTTTCTTTGCAAAACTTAAAAAAAACTTTAAAACTTTGTTCAGAAGGACATGACAAGAATAACAGATGTGGTGGAAACATTTTAGAATCACAGAAACATTTGGGATGAAAGAAACCTTGGAAGTTGTCTGACACAATTCCCCTCTCAGAGCAGTGTCAGTTTTGACAAGCGGTTTCTCAGGGTCATGTACAGTCAAATGCCATGCATCTGCAAGGATGGAGATTCCACAGCTTCTCTGTACACTTTTGGATATACCTGAACTAGCCCAAGTTACTGGGAAATTCAACCAGCTTTAACACATCATTTTCAGTGAAGCAGGAGCCAATATGCTGAAGACACATGGATGCAGTATTTTAGAAGTACTTTGCAGAAAAGATGCATAATAATGTAAGTACACCTCAACACCTTGACATCCTGGGCATTATTACTGCTTTGGTTTGTGTTTGGCAACCTAATCCAAACCTAATCCAGTGTGGGAGGTAACTAGTGTGCACTTATGGTGTCTGAAAAAAATGGGAAGTTGTATAACTGATATGAGAGACTCTATCTGGTATCTCTCCTGCAGTATTAAGGAAAAAAACAAGCATTTGTCAGAGTGTTTGGTTTCTAGGTTGCATGTGGTAGGTTTTCTGCTTTTTGGGAAAGTTTTGTGCACTGTCCTCTAAGATATAACATTTTTAATAGGAAAAAATACCTCACACCCAAAAACCCCAGGTCTTCAGCCCCAGTAATTAAGACAATAATAATACTGTCATTGTTAGTGTAGACACAGAGCAGAAAGGGAGTGCAACTAAAGAGACTATCACAAAAGATTTTGATGAGTAAAACCAAAACTACACAAAAATAACTGCTTTATCACTGCATGGATCTCAAATGGAGAAATAGTCTCTCAAGAAAGCTTGATGAAACTATGACCATGATGGAAATGTCTTATGATTAGTATTGATGTTTACTGTGCATTGATTTCAGTCTGTGTTTAATCAATGCTCTAGAGAAGAAAAAGAACAGATGTTCCTTAGGGATACCAATAACTTATGGGGCTTAAGTCACAGGCAAAGAGAATTGGGACTATGAATTACATGGATGACAGTAATTCCTTTTCCCTCTTGACTACCTAGGTACTTTTGCTGCTTAGCATTAACAAGTTTTTCATGCTGAGCTTCCAACTCTTTAAGACATAACAGTCAAGTAGCAGGTTGTTTGCAGAGTAATAAGCCCCTGGAGATCCAATCCTTGCCTTTGAGTATTACTGTAACCTCTGCACTGAGATTTTAGTGAAGTTTAGTGGTTAAACCACATTGTTGTGGTTTAACCCAAGACAGAAATTAAGTAGCACACAGCCCCATAGTCTCTGCCCACCACCACTCCTCTGGGAGGGAGGAGAATTAGAAAGAAAGGATAAAACAGCAATTGGCCCCTTTCCTGGCAATTCCTCTGAGTTTATATATTGGATGAGATATTCTGTGGTGTGGAATATCCCTTTGGCCAGTTTGGCTCTGCTGTCCTGGCTATGCTTTCTCCCAGCTTTTAGTGCACTTCCTCACTAGCAGAGCATGGGACACTGAGAAATCCTTCACTTAGGGTAAGTAGAATGTAGCAACAGCCAAAACATCCGTGTGTTAACAACATTATTCTGACTCTGAATCCAAAACAAAACACTGTACCAGTTACTAAGAAAAAGCAACTCTGACCCAGCCAAATCCAGGACAGACACCTGCCCATAATTAGGAAGGGTGTAGCTGTGAATTCACTGTTTGAACATGAATAATATTTATTTATTTAAGAGGAATTCTAGATTAATCATCTATCTACAGGTCATTTTGTGATCCTGTCTTAGGTTTCTGTAAGACACAGGATTCTTCACACAGCAAGGTAGTGTTTCTTCATAGGTAATGTCTCTGGAAGACAGGATTATATTCAGATTGTCTCTCTTCACTTGTTACTCAGTGTAGGTTTGATTTTTCAGCCCTCCTTTATCCTGTGTCTACACAATTAACATGTTTCAATCATTTTGTGCTTACTGTTTTCAAAGAATCATTATTAATTTCTCTAGATTTGTCTACTAAAAACTTGTGTCTCTGGAAATTGCAGAGGAATGGGGTCAAATTTTTATGTGAAAGCTCCCATACCTCATATTAGTGCTGAGTCAACAGGTGATCATCTCTGCTTATGCTTGGGATTGATAGATTTTCAGTGGGGTATTTATTTAAGAGCTGTATATGGTATTGAATTGAACAGACATATTCAGAAGGTTTAGGTAGGACTTATTTTCCTGCTTTCGTCAACAGAACCGAAACAAATTCCTTCTGCACACGTGATGCAGTTGGAAAAAATACTTTTTATTTGTAGAAAAAAATGTTGAAAAGTAAGAGAGGTATATTGTATTAAATAACTTCTGCTTCAAGCATATTTCATTATTTTTTGACTTTTTAAATTTGTTTTTTCCTTACATTTACCAAAGATTTTGTTGCTCTATCAAATTATTTACCAAATATAATACATTTAGAACAACTTCTGAATGTTAGTGCCTCTAAACATATAACACAAAATATCTAAATATTAATTCCTCATCCAATAAGCTTAATTAAGCTTAATCTTGAATATTAGTGTGAAAAAAATAGCTTAAGCAATATACCCTCACATCTTTGAATTAATTATATGCTCTGTGTGTACTTAGCCTGTTCAATGTATGGAAATTAATTTTTTTCTTTACTTTTGCTTTCTGAATGATACACATATTAGTATAATGGGTGTCATACTGAGATGTTAATAGCATTCCTGCAGGTTTTCTCTTTGTGGGTAAAATATTTTTAAAATTTTGCATATTATGCCACTTTCTTGCTTTGAAGTAGCATTTTTCTCACTGGGGAAGATTTTACAATATATTGTAATTAAATATAAATGCATTTAGCTCTTATTCATGGTTCATAATTATCAAATTATAATTTTAAAACATATCTGAAAAATAATGAATCCTCCCACGCCATTCCCCTTGCTTTAACCAGGGGGAAGAAAGAAAAATAGTTCTAAGCAAAGTTCCAAGGAGGGTTAGAAGACAAACCTGTTAGACATATCAAAGATTGTTAAATTGCATTATAAGACCAAAAAACATAAGATGACCATTTGTTGCAGAGAAAATTCTGTCACAGTTCCCAAGAGACATCATCTGCTCTTTCCATCTGCTCATCCTCGCGCAGCTTGGCCCTTGCTCCTCTAATGTGACTTGTGAAACCACAGACCTGTTCAGTGATGCTTTTTTCCTCTGGTATGCAATCAGCTGAAAAGGGTTTTGAAGTAATTGCAGGGCTCTGCAGTGGTGCCTGGGCTGGCTCTGAAGGGATTGACTGCGGGTTTGGGAACATAATAGCTGTACATGCATTGAGGTACCCCAGAAACACATTAACTCCTCAGCTCAGGTATGCTAAACAGCCTTGTAGAGAAGCAGTGCTAATTAGTCTGCATGGAATGACCCAGTATGACTGCTTCTGGGACCTGACATTCAATTATATGTGTGGTGGGGCTGTTTTGTCATACCAGGTTTTCCATATTTCTCTCTAGAGTGGCATAGACAACCTTACAGATTTACCACATCCTCTTTGTCCTTTCTACACTTTAATTCTTTCTTTTTTTTCCATGTAACTCTCAGACACATCCCAACGTGCTGTGTGCCCTTTTTGGTTTTCACTTGGGTCTGTTATTTCACTGCAAAAAAATCTTAATTTTATCATGGTCCTGGTTGTTCTCTGTGTTTCTTTGTCACATGAATGCCATCTAATGCTCTGAAGACCACTGCTCATACTTTTCACCAATGAAAGCAGTGAATGATTGGAAAAACTAATGGGCAACACCATTGCTCTGCTGCATCCTAAGAAGGACAGTACTGTAGGGAGAGGCTGAAGTCTTAAGAGATGAGGCAATCTAAGCTAAAATGAGGAAAAATAATTTTTTACCAAATATTGAGCTCTGGTACATATTGGTATGTTCACCTTGCATACTGTGTGAAAATGTTTGTTTGAATCAAGCTATTTCTGTCTGTCACCTGAACAAATAGTACACAAAGGAAACCTTGGGAACTACTATCTTGTCTAAGTCAGTAAAACAGAATTCTTTAAACATCTGGAAGTGTTTATGAAATACAGACTCACATTTAACTTAAGTTAAAGGAGACTGTTCTGCAAGATTAATAGTGGTTTTTACCATTTTGCAAAGGACTACAATTGCAAACAAACCTGCCTGGGTTGTTCAATGAGGAGCATTGTCCCAGGTAGAGAAAGGATCATTCCCCTTTATTTGGCCATGCTTGAAGTACTGTGTCCATTTCTGGGTTTCTCATGGCAGTAGAGACCTGGACATACCAGAGAGAGCTCAGTGAGGGGCACTAAGATGGTTGGGGCCTGGAACAGCTCACATGTGAGGAACAGCTGAGAGAGCTGGGACTGTTTATCCTAAAGGGAAGGCTCAGGGAGGGTACTATAAATGTATATAAATACCTGAAGGGAGAATGCAAAAAAGACTCATCCAGGCTCTTTTCAGCAGTGTTCAGTGACAGGACAAGAGAAAAAGAACTCAAACATAAACAAGAACCTCAGTCTGAACACAAGGAGAGCCTTTCTGACTATGAGGATGACTGAATTCAGGCACAGGTTTCCCAGAGATATTGTGGTTTCTCTCCTTGGACATACTCAAAAGCCATCTGGATGTGATCCAGGGCAATTGGCTGTAGGTGGCCCTGCTTGAGCAGGGGGTGACCTTCAAAATTCACTTTCAGCCACATTTTTTGGTACTGTGAAATTATGACCTTATGGTAATAAATTCATATTTGTGTATCTAAAAAGAAAATAGAAATGAAATCTAATTATTATTCTGCTGCTCATTAATCTTTCAGGCTGAAAAAAGCTCTTAAGAACTTATAAATGGCACCATAATTTTTATCAGCAATAGAGAAAAACACATAATCGGGGTGGTGGGGAAAGGGCTGCAAGAACACAAGTTCAATATCTCAGCTGTGTTGTTGCTTTTCTCACACAGAAGAGATGAATTAAAACAAAAATAATGAAAAGTCTCACAGTAGAAAAGGTTTTCTCTTTAGGAAACAGTTATGAATGACAGTCTCAGACATATTGCTATGAAGAGAGCCTCAAGCCCTGTCATGAGTGATCCTATAAAGCTTTCTCTTCCAAGGTGTTTCTCTGAAAAAATATCTTCTAGTTATATTGTGTTAAAGGAAACAAACCTGAATATAAACATGCCATGTTGCTTTGAAACTCACATATAAAGAAATCCTTTTCCACCTCAATTTGTCATGTTTGTTCAGGGTTAAATCAGTATCTGCTGTGCTGACTTCTCAAAGTTCAGTGGTTCTATTCTGTTTTAACTCTTCTTATACCGAAATTTTCATTAAATCTATAATTTTATTGAAATAATAAAACCCTATTGAAACAATCCAACCCCTTTGCCATAAACCCCTGTCTATGGCAAAGGGGTTGAAATTAGATGACCTTTAAGGTCCCTTCCCAACACAGGTAATTCTTTGGTTTAGGAACATGAAAGACAAAACCAAAACTTTTCATTTTTGCTTTTTAAGTCTTTGTATATTACATTTTTATGTAGAATATTATGTTTAGATTAATTTTTTTTCCTCCGGTATAATATTAGGTTCATAATTTTTTTACTTCAACTTTCTTAATTAACAATTCATGCTTCAAGATCCTTCTCATTTGTCAAAATTATAATTCTATGAAAATATATTTTAAAGAATATTTTTACTACCTTTAGTATTTCTTATTCTTCTGTCAAAATTTTACTGCAGTTTTTATGGTTTTTTTTGCTCAGGTGATAGTCAACTTAGTTATTTTGTGGCTGAACAAAATCCATTAATTGAGTCAATGACAGAGTTTTGAAAGTTGAATGGATATTGTTTTTAGTGAATGAATCAAACTTGTTTGGCTGTGAATATATTCCAGAATTTTCTTTGTCTCCCCACACTTTACTTTTCTATTTAATGTATCTCTTACTCTAGTGGGCAGTTCTAATTATGACTGTTTTTTCTTGATTCACAGCATACAAATATCCTCATCTGGAATGTACTTAAAGCCAAAAATAGAAAATCATAAATCAGTATCAATTAACAGTTTTTGCTACAGTATATAATGAGAAAAAAATTGACTTCTTACTGGTAATTACTAAACATTGTGACAAATGTGCTGCATAAAAAAATCCTCCTATCAGCATGACATTGGCATAGCAAATCACAACAAGATCATGATTCCTTCAAAATCCTCAGAAGACATTTATGGATCTTGTGCTGATATATAACCTGGGTTAAAGAAACTTTCCTCTATATATTTTTAGAAATATAGAGAAAGATAGATTCTTTTAGCTAATCTCTCTTAATAGATGAAACTTCTAAATATAGGCTTAACTTAGTGTATACCTTATGACACATTTATGAATGGTTATTTTTCTGAATCAGATTCTATATAGAGTGTATATTTTTTTCATATATTAATTCTCACCTAGCTGAAAAGTAATTGCTTAGTTTAACAAGATTATAAACTACGATCTTTGCATGTAGAACAAGGAGTTTGCATCATTTAGATTTTGAATGGGACATAGTAAACAAACATATTCTAAATCCTAAAAAAAATTGAAAAAAATATTCAAAATCATTTAACAGTAGGAGATGTTGGTGGACACACTCTGAGATTTATTCTGCCAACTCTGCTGATCACAGAGGATTTATTAGTTTCAGGTTAAGAGGGCTGACTCTGAAATAGTTGTCCTTTAAATTGCTTCCCTCTGCTCTCCATTTGATACAATAACATTAATATGTATTTATCAGTAAGTACTTTTTAATGGCAGTTACATGAGTATTAGGTCATTCTTTTACCAGCTATCACTGATCCTCATGTTTTAAATCAAGAGATTTAGAGACAAATATTTATGTATTCCCTTCTCCCAACAAAATGTGCAGGGAAAGCAAAGAAATGGAAAGAAGTACAGATTTCTTATAATCTATATTTTACAGTGTTGATGGGAAGAAAACACTGCCAAAAGAGTTGAGTAAGGGCCTGAATTCCAGGCATAATGGTCCTTGCTTTCCAAATGGAACAGAAAATCTGATTATTCTTGTGGGAGAGAGCCACTGAAGCCATTTTGCCTGGCACATCCCACTGGAAGTGAACAGAATGATTTGGCCCTATATATCACATTTTAAGTGTCAGGTGACAGGACAGTAAACTGCTTAAATTTTTTGGTCCATGACCTCAAAAAACTCTGAGCTTTCCATTAGGAACATTAAGTGTTATACCATTAACCATGATATACCATATCATGTTATACCATAACAGCATGATATATGAAAGTGAAAACACATAACACATATTAATTTAAAGAATGACTGAAGCCTATGAAGTTGAAATTACGATATTGTCATTGCTAAACAATTTCCTGCAGTTTCATAAGCAAATTGTTTAAAATTTAAGTATATAAGTATATAAGTATACTTAAATATGTGTATATGTCTACCAGCGTGTATATATATATACACATGCATAAAGAATAAAAAAAAAAGTGTTTGATAAGTAAATTGCTTTAAAAACTCCCAATAAAAGCAGAGGTTGTTAGGACATACTAAGCATATGGATTTACAATAATTTAAAGATTAGATTTGAGCCATGGAATTTAATATTTTCAAAATAAAGGAAGAGTGATCTGTTGTGAAGGATTTTGCTGGATGTAGTCTTTAAGTTCAGGAAAAAAAATGGAATAATAAGGAAATTATTATGAAAATTATTATTTGATGCTGTTTTCAATTTCAAACCAAGTTTGAGAGCAACAACACACATTTGGGTTTTTTCCTCATTGTTGTCCTTTGCCTTTCCTGTGGTGGCATATTTGTGCCTTGTTATGTTTAATCCTTTAAATTTCTATTCAGTATTTGTATCCTGCTGCTAGATTTTTATCCATATACATTGTTAAAAAGATAAATTGCTAAATCCTGACATAAAAAAATAAAAAAAATACGGCTAATGTTTTAATGTCTGTGTACAGTACAGTGTAATTTAGCCCCTGAAATCAGAAAGGGAATATATGGAAGTCATGAATTTATAACTGTCAAGATATACTGGGAAGGCATCTCACGTGTATAGGCAGCCTGGGTTGTTTTCAGGCATTTCAACATATTTTCTGCAACCCTGTACCTGTACCGGTCTAAAAAATAAATGAAGAAAATCAGTGGTGGAGGTTTTTGTCATAAAGAGTTTTTGAAAGTTTTGATCGTTCATAAGGATCACTCTAAATTGCAAATTAAAATTGTGCTGCTTTTTACATAAAAACATTCAAGTTTTATGCTGTACAAGATAAAAGTTTCTTCCCCTCTGCAGTCAAGGTTCTGAGCAGAGTTTTAGAGGCATCACAAGTTGAATGCACAGGACACCCATTTTGTCCTTATGCTGCAGCACAGTTTGTTCTTGTTTGGATGTATTTTTCATTTCAGAACAAATGACTAGAGGCAAGGCAGTCTTTCAGGTTTGTTTACTCCTCTCTCACTTCCCCAGCACAGCAAACAAAGTTCCAGTGATGGGAATTGTCCACGTGAGTCAAGGTTACATACATGGTGAGTGGTGTGAGGGGCTGGGAGGAAGAAAGATAATTATAAACAGAGGAAAGGGAAACACCCTCCTCTTCCCATCTGCAGTCAGTAAAAGAGTGTGAAAAGAGAATTAATGCTTGCACAGGAACTGGGTGGGAGGCTAATTGGGATATAACAATTCACTGGGAAATTAATTGGACTAACACTGGTTTGTATTTTAGTATTTGATGCAGCAGCTTGAGATTGTATCCTCAAATAATGGTGAAACATAATTATTCCAATGCAACATGGGCTATCACCTCAGCTATTTTCTGGAAAGCACACTGGTTTTAGCAGGGTCAATTTGTTGTGCCAGTCAGGAAAGTAGCAACTGTCAAATTTTGCAACATGAAATAGTCAGCCTCATTTAATCAACAGCATTGGCTTAAATCATGACAAATTATCACTCAAATTTTGCCAAATTCAAGCACTATAGAAGGTTAATGGGAACACACACAATAGCATACATGAGATATTTGTCTGGCTGCATGTGTGCTTGCAGAATATGCAGGACTGCCCCTATTGTCCTGTTTGCAGTCAGCCCCAGTTACCCTGTGCCCATCTCTTCAAGCTTTGGACTAAAAGGCAATGACCCCATTGAGGGCCAGTGTGAAGAATTGTTTTCTCATGTATTTCTGTCCTGCTCTACTCCTGTCCTATTGTGTTCTACTCATCCCCTTGTGCTGCAGTGCTTGTGCACAGTACACAGCACAAGAAAAATGTAACACTCAGAGAAACTTTATGAGGGATAGAAAGCTCTGGATGGATCCCACTGGGACCTTATGAAAGCCACTGCTCCTCTCTGATCAAATTAATTACTGATTGCTAAATCACATGTGCAGATTAGACGTGTGAGGAAAATTGGATTAATAGTCTATATTTCTGTGCAAATTCCATTAAGTTATTTTCTTGTACACTTTTTCACCCAATGTAATTCTACAGAGAGTGAGAACTATAGATGAGAAACGACACAATGGTCATTTTTTCCTCTATTGTACAAATAATTCTTTTAAGTTGCTCCATGCTTTGCACCATGAAATAATTGAAGAATGAAATTGTGGCTTCAAATCTGACATTGCAATGCAACAGCACATTTTATCAGCACTTTATAAAACTGAATGTATTTTAGTATGGCCATCTGTAACAGGAGGATCTCTTTTCTATCACAGCTCCTGAGAAAGGGTACAAGAGAAATTCTGACACTGACTTAATTCCTGCTGAGATCAGACACAGATCTATACACTCCTTTTCTTCTGTCTCCTCTACTGCAATCAGTTCAGATAAGCAACAGGTCTTCAACCTTATATGTTGATTTTTACCTTTCATGTTCACTTCCCTTTCTTCCTGTGCTCCATATCAAACATCTTGCATCTCAAAGGTCATTTGGTAGGCCAGCCATAAAGCCTTCTCTAGTAACTAGCTAAATCAATTTTTCCCACAGGCTGTAAGTCATTGCATCTCAGAATACTCTTTAATGGTATTCTTTCGAAAACACAAAATATTTAAGTAAGTTTGATTTAGTATTCACCTACCTTGTCATTTTAGCTACTCAGCCACATCTGTGTCTGAGAAAACACAAAGAAAACAATTGCTTTTATCTTCACTGTATAGTAGAAAAAAGTATTCTCTTTTTGTGTTTACATATAGTTATTGTCCCTAAAGTCCAATAAGTACACAAATGGCCTTTTTAATATACAAATATGAAGAAAGCTCAAAATTTATGCTCACCACATAGGCAAATCAGTATTTAATATGAAATTCCCTAATCAACAATAATTTCTTGACAAAAACGTGACTAAGAACATGAGTATTCACCTTGGTCTTGTTAAATCATTCAACTTTGTGAGTGTCTGTAGTAAGGTTTACACAGTAATACTGCTGATGTGAGCCTGAGTTCTGCTGACCTCAGATCATCCTCTCAAAGGTCCCAGTAGATCAGCTTGAGGCTAGTGTGAGGGAGTCAGGTCAATTCTGTCAAAAATAATTGCTTAACATTATGTTGTGAAAAGCACTGTAATAAAATAACAAATAATAAAACTAAAAGAAACGTTCCAGATTTTATAGCTCAGATTTGTTCACAGTGGTGTCTCAGCTACTTTATGGGTGAGATAGTGAAGAATGGGACTCAAAATTTCCCCAGGGAACAAATGAACTTAATTAATTTTGGTGGAGAACTACTTCCTTTCTCCGCTTATGTTTCCTTCTGTCTTTCTTGGATTCAAAAAATTTCTCAAGCTTTTAAAGTCAATTCATATTTAATAAATCATGAAGTAAACCCTCTATACATAAAGTTGATATGATGAAAGGACCTTGAGTTAAGCAGGTGGGTACTCCCATTTCCCAAACTGCAGAAGTGATCAGTGCAAAATGAGCTACAACCTTTCCTATTTAATAAATTTAAGAGCCAAAGGATATCTTTCTTTTTTAAGGTACTATTTCAAGTCATATAGACAGGCACACTGACTGTGTTTAGCAGTAGAATTGGGTACTTGGCTTTACTTTTTATGTCACTTCTTTAATTTCTCTCACTGAATAAAAAAGTGTCATCTGCCAGAAAAAGAATATGGCTGAGCTCAGAGATTTGCTTGAGATTAATTTTGTAGCACAGTAGTAAGTATAACTTGTCCTGTGTACTGACTGAGAGAGCTCATACTTGATGTAACTGGAAGGAAAAATTGAACGAAGAAGTAGCTTGTGCTGCTGCTACACAAACAGTGTTGAGAGCTGTTGTAACTTCATGTATGATAAAAGCATAGAGATGGATATTTTTAATTACTATTGATGAATGTTTAATGGCAGAACCAAGGCTGTAAGATCTTATGCTTTTTTTCCTCTAATAACAATTCTGTTTCTGCAGAGGATTCACTGTGATTGTGTGGAGAGTTGGGTTTTTGGAGGGGAGGAGATGATTTGCTTCTTATTTTATTTAATCTGGATAATAGAACAAAGAATATAAAACCCACGTTTTTATGTTGTGCAGTAAACTTAATTGTGACTGGAGAGTTTGAGAGATTTTTCCCGTTTAAAGAATTTAGATCTTGCTGAAATTTGCGTTCAGGCATGAGACTTGCAATCTGTAAAAAAATGCAGGTTCAGCCCACTGAAGGCTGCAGATGTTCAGGGCTTGTCAAGCATGAAGTTGGCTTTTCTACTACTTTGAACTTCCATTCTCATGCTTTGGCTATTTCCTGCCTTTCAAGTTTTCTCTTTGTTTTGGATACTTGCTTTCTGTTTAAAAACTTTCCTATTGATCCTTCTTCAGTTCTGTTTGAAACTTCAGTAGGCCTAAGAGTGGTTGCTTTGAATCTTTTGACCAACTAAACTGAGTTTTCATCCCCACTTATCTTTAGTAAGATATTCTTTGATAGGCTTTCACTCTGGCTCTAGGGACTGCTGCGCTATTTTTCATTCATTTCATGCTGGTGAAGAAGTTTCTGAGTGCACATTGCCTTAAGCTGTTGTGAAATGGATAGAGCCAGCAAAACAGTATCCATTTCTTGAAAATTGTACTCAGTAAACCACAGTTTTCTTTTTTCCTTTTTTTTTTTTTTTAATTCCAGGCAGTATAAAGGTATACTTTCTTTTCATTTTCTGAGGAAGACCAGAAAAAAGACACACATTCCTAGAATTTGTTTTAGATGCAATAAAAGTTCTCCTAGCTGTCTTTTGTTGCTATTGAAGACATTGTTAAACATGAAACCAGCCATTAGTGCTGTTGTGTTAGTACTGTGCCCTTCCTTTGACTGTAGTAGCTGAATTTACCAGTCTAGCTTTTGGAATTAAATCTAAAATGTTGTCACCCATTTAAAAGACTTGATTTTTCAGCAGATCTCTATGGCAGGAAAAAAAGAAACTGGATAAGGAAGTAGTACAGAATCCTGCTGGAGAATATTTATAGACCTCAACATCAGGAGAATGGCATTGCTGTGCAAATAAATAACAGTTATAAATTTTCAAACTGGGTATGAGGAACTTAAGTCACTGATATATCATGTCTAATTTTAGCATAAATTTCATCAGTGTAAGCAAGTATAAATTATCCCAGCTGTGAATTATCAAACTGATGTAAAAATCACAGCATTCTTACTTTGAATGGCTGATTTTAAAGTCATTTTATTGTTGTTGTCTGCTTACTGGCTAACAAGTGACAAAGCATATCTTAAATTTTAAACAGTAAGTTAATTTCTATTTTCACATCTGTTCTACCTTCACCAGTTCTGCTGAATAAATAGCATTATTTCTGACATACTCCATATAAACAGTCAGACTCGTATTTTTCTTTTAATTCTATTTATCCACTTGTATTTGCAATGCCTTTCATGCTAAACTTTCTCTATAATAAGCAGGGGACCTTGTGGATTAAAATCTCAACATCGACAATATAATATTCTGAATTTTCTATATTAAATAATGCAAATTCTTATAGAATATATTGCAAGAAAATAAAAATTACATATGTATTACTTAGCCCTTCAATGTTCAAATATAAACTGAAAAATGTAAAGAGTACAAGGAAAAAAAAAGGAATTTTTTAAAAAATTTATTTCTGGCTTAAACACTCTTAGTACTCAAAAAAACCCACAACAGACAATGTAATAATAATTATTTCTTTTACAAAATTATGTAAGCAACCAGTGAACTTCTAGGATCACTAAGTTGAAGCCCCTGAATATTGTAGGCAGAAACAGTTCTGAAAATGTCATACCCACCCATTTCCTCAGTGCTGGATTTGATATGCAAAGAACAAACATAAAAACACCTGTAAATAAAATGTTGTCTCATAGAGAAACATGCCAGATGTTCCATCTCCTCCCTCCTCTATCTGTTGACAACTGATGAATTTTGGATTTGATGAAGAGCCTAGATAATTGTGTAAAAATAGGAAAGAAAGTTCTGAGATGTCTAAATAAGAATAGTCAAAAAAATCTAGGTGGGTTGGAACTCAGTGCTGGAAGAAAATGGGATGAGAGATGGGCAGATGCACAGGAGAGGCAGCACTGAAAGGGATTTGGGTATGAAAAAAAAACCAAAAAAACACCAAGAAACAGGCAACTAAACAGGAAAGCTGATAAAATGGAATGGATTCATAATGGTATGTATGGGAAGTTAGCTCAGAACCTCTGTGGTGAATCCACAGAGGAAGGATGTGGGTATAAAATCGCTAGGAATCATATTTGACAACAGAGTTAGAGAAAAAAATGTTCTCACAAATTTTGAAGGAAAAAAATAGCTTTTGACTCCCAGCTAGATGTTGGATACAGCAACTGGAGGTGACACCATGTACAGTGAGCAAAGCTGTGCTCAAACAAGACAAGTTTTAGTAGAGTAACATCAATAAGCTTCATGTGGAAGACTGAGAAGTTATTAAGGTCTTCCACAGACTTATAAGGTGTCACATATTTTGTCAGAATAAAAGACTGACTTGCAGTGGAAACATCCTCACTGTTTCCTGTATCAGATGTTTCATGAGCTTTCTACAAAAACTTTAATTAAGTTTCTAAATGCTAGCTTGATGTAATATTTCCTCTGTGGATTTGAAATATTAATTTTTTCTCATAAGAAAGTTGGGTTTTTTCTTTTTTATTTAAAAAATATTTAATTTTTTTAATCTTCCATTTGAAAACTATAAACGTATTAAAAACTGAAAGCAAAATAGAAATCTTAGAACAGTGCATAAGAATAGTAGTGGTTGATGGTGATGATGGTAGTGTTTGTGGGACTATAACTCCACTTACAATTTAAGACATCTTCCCAGAATGAGCATAAGATGATAGATTTTCTCTGTTAAATTCCACTTTTGAAAAAATAATATTTTAATTTCATGGTTGAAATACGAATGGAATGTGAGGCTAAAATACACTTTTCTTTCAAAGAAATTAGTCTTTATTTGGTTGATTGGTTGGTTGGTTAGTTTTTGCTGATATGATTTTTTCCAGCAAGAGAACGTCACATAGCTATACATTTAGTGCTGTAGAATTTAAAGGAAACACTAGGACTTTCATAATGCTAGAACAAGCATGTCCCAGATCTGAGCTGTCTGCGCTAACTTCTGCACCTGTCAAGCCCACAATACAGTCAGCAAAATCTTCAAAAAAAGATCCATTTTCATTTAGGCACAGGAACATTCTAAGGCCATAAAGGAAGAGGAACAAATAGAAAGGACAGCCAGTAAAATCCAATATTTTTCATTTTAATGTTTACTGCAGTACATTTTACAGACAACCAAGAGACATGCAGGCATAGGAATAATGTACTGCAGCAAAATGTTGTTTCTTGCTCTGAAGCAACCAGAAACAAGTTCTAGATGAGCTTCTTTACAGGTATTTTCAGACATATGTTTAAGAATAGCATGTATCTTTCATACCTTATGAATGCTGAACTTATTGTAAACTTTGCAGTGTGTGAAATATTAAGATGATGTACAAGTTCTGACAGGATTGTGCATAATCTGCACATGTTTATCAAAATATCTTTGTGATCAGGTATGGCCTGGGAACTTTAAAAGAATCTTTTTCTCTTTGAACTCCTTGAGTAAATACATATTGTTCTTCAAAACATCTGAAAAAGGCAATTTTGACTATTCATATTTAGCTGAGACTTCAAAATCACTGCAGTCTCTGCTGTCTCACTCCTTTCTGGCTAGGATTTTAGTTTTGACATATTGCTAAAAAAATGAGAAAATCATAGTTTTGAAAGTTCTGACTGACGTCAAACTAATGATGTGAGAAGGGGTCACTCAGGCATAGTATTGCCATTTAAACCAAAATCCATCAGCTCAATGTCTGTCATGCAATTCTTCTTAAAATATTGCACCCACACTCATCCTGAGGAAGGAGATAACAAATCCATGCAAGACAAAGGGTTCTTGTGGTGTTTCCATTGTGCTCTAAATTGAAGAGTCCTGAAAGTCAAATCATAGCTAAATAGGCACAAATTCACCTGAACTGGCCCATCATTATTTCAACTATTCAATCACTAATTTGATAACAATGGAAAGAATTTCAATTTGTAAATTATTTAATAAGAAGTTGTTGCATAGTTATTTGGGCATACAACAGGTAAAAAACATTTTATAAATCCTTAAACTAATTTCTATCTGATCAACTTATGTGTTTTAAAAAAAAATGTTATTCACAAATTTTTTGGGGTGTTTTGGAAGCTTAAATTCATCTAAGATGCTAGACATAACTGAAAATACCTGAATTGAGCCCAGGATTTTTTTTCCAAATTTGATAAAGTTATTTAAATATTTGGTCATCAAATATTTTAATCTACTCTTGGAACCATTTGAGGTTCAATTTTTTTGGTTTAAACTATGACTGTCTCTAGGATTTTGTTTTCCTCTGATATTCCAAGAGATGCTTTCTGTCGAGATCATTCAATTAAGGTGCAGATGTTTTACTTTATAAGGCCTTGGAGCTCAGCACAGCAGGTATTAGCATGCAGCTTTTATACAAATATTTCATAAATGTGTGTATCTAAAGAATTATTCCCTACTCATATCTGACTTCTAAAGTTAAATCATCCATGATCTTAAAAATACACTGAGAATATCTGCAGATGAGGGATATTAGGGTAGCCTGGTATTCTTCAGATAGCATTAAACTGTGAGGCTTCAGGATTGCAGCTCCATATGTTAGGGATCAAGGGAACCTCTTCTAAAATAAATATGTGCAATAAGTGCATTAAGGAATTTGACAAAGTATTCTGTGATTTATAATCTTATGTTGATAGGAGGGATGAGCCAATTTTCTGATTAATTTTTCTCAGGTTATTTGAAAGCCCTGTAGCAATGCAAATCTGTGCAATGCTTCATAATATATTAAGAATATGACATTTTTAATCTTCACTTTAGGGAGTCATCAAAATTTAGGACTTAGTTAATGTGACAGGATTTGTATTGCTGTTATGAAAGTATTCAAGACCAGATGTAATTATGCTTCTTCGTGATATTTACCAAGGCACATACTAACAAATTACTCTCAGTTCCTTTAGCAAAACAAATAGTGTTTTTCTGCCAGTTGGGACTGTTTTTGATAAGATGCTGTTGTTCATGTAAGAAAGTGTAAGTAAACTAAAAATATTCTAAACTACGGGGTTTTTTTAACTGTTAATTTGTGAGAGAGTTATAGTAATATTAAAAGTGGAAATATAGTAACCTACTAGAGGTGGTTCGATGTAAATTGAACTTCAACTAGCATAGGAAATTACTGTTCTATCAGTCTACTCTCTAAAATGGGGTAAAGCAATTAAATAATATAAAATAATAATGGAATTTTGTAATAATTGACTACCAGGTAGAAAGGACCTCAAGGATGGAGTGCTGGCAATAGGTTGTGCAAACAGGGAATGAAAAAACAAAAACTGAAGAAAAATGCATTATCTAGTTCACCATGCAGATTTTTATTTGATTTTACAATAATAATTTAAACCACATTTATTTTCTGATGCACATTCTGCAGGAACAAAGTCTTCATTTCACATACTGTTAACTTTTTAATTATAAGAGGGAATCAAGCCCTCCTCACTTGTTCCAAAAGTTAAAATAATTGGAGTGGGATTTGGAATTTGTTCTTGACTTCTATACTCAGGCACAAATATTATAAAAAATCCAATCAAAGCACTCAGGTGGAATTTATCAGATCCTCCTCTAGTCAAAATCATGGAAACTGAAAAAGATTAAATGTATCAAGAGACTACACAGGCACTGGCATAGATTACATTTTAACATTTTATTTTAATCTCCTTTCTCGTGTGATTAAATGTTGGCTGAATTATTCAACATATATAAAATAAGAGCCAATGAAGTGGCTACCTCATGTATTGGCAACCAAACTTTATTTGGTGACCTGTAGAGAATCTTAAACTATTTTACCCAGTCTCTGGATTCTGTTCCCTATTGCACTGATATTTCTTAGTAAAACCACTCAGTCACTGAAGAGAAAGAATAATTAAAACCAATAGATTTGAGAAACCTTTTTAAATAAATGTATTTTAAGACTGGAATACATTATCCTGAAGCTAAAACTCAAGAAGCTCTCCCTGAAATTCTTAAGAGATTGAATCTGATATCATAAGAAAATGAACTCAGAAGACTGAGTTGTTATGAACATGTAAATCACTTGGAAATCTTTACTTGGGGGTTAAAGATCAGCAATAGAAACATTTTTCTCCCATCTCTCATTCTTTTATCTCTCATTAGGAAAGAGGCTTTCAGAGCATTATCAACTAAACTGATCTATTTCTCCCTTTAAATTTCTTTAGATTTCCTCCTTTGTGCCTAGAACTAGAGTGCTCTGATTTTGGTTGGCCTGTAATGAGAGTTCTTAATGTGTTCCTGACTAATATTGAAAAGTTACCCTAACTAAAAAGACAGTCTAATTACTAAATGTTTCAATAATTATTTGTCGGTTTTTTTTGGTTTTTTTCTCTTTCCCTGAATCCCGACAAGGATGGGAACCCAAGCCCCTGAGCCCTTTGGATGGGGTTCCCCTGCTGAGTTCTTTTCCTTCAAGGGTGAAGAACGAGCCAGGACTCTCTTTCTCTTTTGGTCTTCAAGGTCTTGTTTGTTCTTATCTTAAGTTCAGCACGCTGTCTGCACACAGACTTAGCATGCTGGAAGCAAGGCACAAAATGGACCAAAAGGGGCAAAATGTTCCCAAACCAAGGTCTTTTATAGCTATTCTACCCAATTATGTTCCAATACATACTTTGCCTCCACTTTTCCACCACTAACTCCTACTAACCTACACACGTAACTTCCACACTACTACTCACACTAACCAATAATCTTCTACCACAAGTGCTAAAGAAAATGGAGCTGAAAAGGGACAAGAAGGAAGAAGGGGCAACACCCAAAATCCTCCATCTTGTGTCCTATTCACTCTCATATTAAAATCCTAAAATCCTAAATTCTTCACTCTGTGATACACTACTACTAGTACTACTAATGCTACATACCACCTGTGTGCTCTAACTCATTCCGAAGACTTGGCAATTTTTCCCAGGGAAAAGGGTTAAAAGCAGTGTTCTGCTGAGGTCAGAATCTCTTAAAACAGGCAGAGAGACATTCTCTGTGCCCTGGATCCCAACAATTATTCATATATGTTGCAGTGCGTTTTTAATCCCAACGGTTCGCTCTGTTTCCCCCTGTGCTGCTGGATCAGTCCTAGGTTGTATCCTCCTACCTGGTTGTCTGTCTTGTCCTGGTCCTGCCCCTACCCCCAGCTGTCCCCTGTTCCCTCTCCCCGCAGCTGTAAATCCCTCCCCCTGAATGCCTTCATTTGTTTGTTCTCCCCTTGCACCTCCCCTATTTAAAAGCCTCTGCACACCTTTGTTCTGCATCTCCGGTCCCTGAAGTTTGGATGGAATAAATACTTGGAAACCACACCAGAGACCTCTCCCATGTCCTTGATCCTGTTCTTGGTGCGTAACCATCTGTGCTGTAGAGCTTCAGCCCCCACAGCTGTATCTCTGCTGTACACATACCTATTTACACAATATTTTAATGTGTTTTTACAGGATTTTTCTTCTTGGGACAAATATTTCTGTATTTATTTCCTAATGTGTAGTGGTGGTGATTTGCTGAAATTTACTTTGATATAATAAAATATTTATTTGGATCCTGAGCTGAAGTAATCTTTTCTGAGAAAAGAGGTGGAAGGCTATTTTGATAATTTTAATCAGATAAAAACTTACTTAAAATACTTGCTGTAAGTGTAAAGCCTGAATATTTCTTTTGGTCTCTATTATGATAACAATTAACTCTGTAAATTTCCATATTTTAATAACTAATGTTTCATGCATAAATGAGACATGCTTGATTATAAACAGCAGTTTTCATATGAATTTGTCATTAAAGCAGCCAGGTGACTAAAACTAATATTTTACACTAGCAAAAGAGGCAAGGAACAAATAGTGAATTTTGATCTTGATGATGGATGAATAAGTGACAACTAATGTTTCATTCAGTAGACTGAGTTGTCATTATAAACATAGTTATTTATCTTTGAAATATTTATTTATTCATGAAAGATCCATTATTAAAAGGATAAGTATTTATGAGTTTGGACTGATTTTAGAAAACAATTTCAAATGAAATAAAATGGAAATAAGAAAATGAGATTTTTGGTTTTATATGGAGTAGACGACAGCTGTTTGCCTGATTATCATTGTTTATTCTTCATTGTTTGCAGTGAAATACTGTGTGATTTTATTCTGTGTTCTAGCCTGACTATGATTGCAATTTAATGTATGCATTTTCAATCAATATTTATATTTTCAGATAATGGCAGGACAGAATAAGACATAAACTCATCAGAGGACAGAATTCCAACTGGAAGTTGTCTAGGCACAAGGAAGTTTATTGTGAGGAAAAATGGGATCTGCAGTTATATTTCTTCATTTTGGTAGAAATAACAAATTAAATGAGTGACAGACTAAGCTGTCTGTAAAAATAAAGACATTACAGAGGACTCATGTGTTATTCCACGCTCTCCCCAAATAAGTCAAGGTACTGCTGGGACATATAAATAAGTTTGTCCTACAGGAAAAATGAAAATAACCAAAACGACAAAAAAAAACCCCAACAATGAAATCCCAAGCCCCAATCTTTTAGTAAACTTAAATGTCCAAAGAGATACAGAAAATCAACTTTTCAAAAAATGATGCAATTCAGTCTAAATACTAAAGATGAATGAAGATTTAGAGATTATCAATATAAAAGTTGCATGGCGTAATAGATACAAAAGTCTCTAGAGTAAAAATGAAAATTAAGTCTAGAAAAAAAAAAATCTTTTCTAAGATGAAAAAACCCCTCTATTTTACTTTACCAGAAGTAATTTATATTAAATACCACTTAAAACGTATGTTCCAATCACATAAACTTACATTTGAAACTTCTGAATGTACTTGAGCAGCAGTTAGGACTCGACGGGGATTTTTGGTTTTACTTTTTACCACTAAACAAAATAAATTCTTGCTTATATCCACATGCCTTTCGTTTGAATAGCTGTCTTTCTCTAGTAAATTATGAACAATTACTTTATACTGAGTATGTTCCTACTATTTGTATAGGATTTCATATCAATGACTGGTGGCTTGAAGGAATTTACCATTTGATTTACTGATCTCTTCTGACATTCATTCCTATCTGTTGCTCTTCCTGAACACTTGTTCATATATTGGTTTGTTCTTTAGTGATAGTATTGTTTTGGGTCTCTAATCATGAACTATTCCATTAGGTGTAAATAAAACCAGAGCAAATAGCATTTCCTGTACCAAGGGTTCACAGTCTATAAATGTAATTCTGAGACTTTCACACATTGTTCACTCTTCTCTCCTATTGTTTTTCCTTCTGTCATTTCTTTTTCACTTATGTTTTTCAAATGCATTCTTGGGGAGTGGAGTAGAAAAACAGAAGATTATTGTGGGGTTTTCTTTATTCAGTTTGAACATAAAACTATTCTCTTGGGTGATTTACAAAAAGGGAATAGATCAGTCATGAATACTATGGCAACAGACCTTGACAGTGTTTAAACACTTGCAGCAAGAGCCAAATAGAGGAGTTTTATTATCTAATAAACAAAACTTATAGGAAATCTAAGTTAACCCTCAATGCAGTAGCTAAGCAATTTTGGCATCTGGTGCAGTCAAGTTTTGAGTTTTCAAGTCTGAATTTCACAATATGTAGAGTTTTTTATTATCTAATAACTCTATTGCTACCAATGAAAGAACTATGAAAAGTTCACCAGCATCATGGTAAACTCCTCAAATATCAGGGAACTCATTACAGCTTGACAACACTCAATTTCTCCTGAAATTTTTTCACAGGGTGGATTTTTCTTTGTAAAGAAACTGAAGTTCGTCACCATCAAGCACATATTTGCTCTTATATCTGCAAAGCGGTTTCACCACGCAAGTATGTGCTTGCAAGCTCTCTAACTGTTGGAGCAAAACCTACTGATGCTCAGAAAAGGTATGTTTCTTTTTTTTTTTTTCTTTTTTTTTTCCCTGCTTAGTCAAATCTCATCAGATTTTCTATATTTATCATGGCAAGGTAGCAAAAGATTATTCAGTCTGTTATGGTGAAGTGCAACGTTTGATTGAAGTCAGGAGAGAGGATTTAGTATCACCATCTATTTAGGCAATGACTGTGTATGATGCCAAATATGCAAGTAGATAAACAAACCATTTATCAAGATATAAGGTTTCCAGCACAAAATCTACAGCAGCCTCAAGAAATACAGTGAAGCTGTTCCAGCTGATTTGAAAAACACATAGCTCTCCATTTTAGTAGATAGTAAATATGCTCCCTTAAAATGGTCACACTTTTAGCTCAGTGCAGTAATTTATTTTTATTTATTCATTTTTGTCATGCAAAGGAATTGACCTAAGCCTGTTTTTTTAAATTTACTGGAATATAATCAATGTCTGAAATTAATTCCAATTAGCTGCTGGTACTTTAAGCATTTTTTTGTGGTGAGCTTAAAAGTCCTGTTGTGATCACCATTTGCAAGTATATGTTTTCAGTTTCTGAATGATGGACTATGATGCCAAGGGCACAAAAATTGAATTTTTTAATTTTTCAGAAGTGTCCACTCCATAATGCCTGTTATTTGGATCAAAGTGAGATGTAATCTAAAAAATAGCATAGAAGATGGAAAATATCATAACAAGATTGTTGGGAGATAGAGGCCCCCGCTGCGGAAGATTTCAGGCTGTACGAGGAGACAGGGTGTCTCCACCCCTCACCCAGTGGCATGCAAGAGGCAAGCTGACCTTATCTCTAAGACCATGCATACCTCCCTACTAACTCAGCACTTTTTGCCCATTCCAGTAGTTTTCCACTCCTTAAACTAACCCAAAAACCCAGCTACCTTTTCCTGTGACGTAGGAGAAACCCCTCATTTATTTAAACCCACGATGTGAGATAATAAACGCCTTTTGACCTTACACACCACATTGGTGTCTGCGTCTTGTCATTTGGACCGAGTAACCCTGGTTAGGGGGTTGCCGAGCTGTTATGTAAAACCAGGTCGCCGCTGTCTTTCATCAGAAGGCAACACAGGATGCATTGTTCATTTGCCCTTCAGGAATGTTTTTAAAATCTGACAGCCACCAAAAAAAAAAAAAAAAAAAGAATATATTACATTAACAGGAACGATTAACAACAGGAAGAGTTCTAGTGCATCTAGTGCATGTCTTAGCTTCTAAAGAAAAAGAAGTCTACTTCATAAAAGTAAAAATAAAATAAAAAAATTGTAAAAACAGTGGGTAATCCGAATTCACTTTATATAAGAGGCTAACAGAAGAGCACAGGAAGTTTTTTAATTTAATTGCAATAAAAACAAAAGGAGAGGATAAAATTCCCCAAGCTGTTCTATTTTTAAAATCCAGAAACAGAAAAAAAAATGTTCTTCATTTACAGCAATGAATATAAAACTCAGGAAAAAAACATGTTTTCTAAACCATGGGAAATAAAATATCATGTTGGAAATTACAATATAAAATAAAGCAAGAATTTTCTCCATAACTCTAATGATTAGAAATCACAGGAGCCAACAACCTCCACAAAAAACCCTTCCACTCAATTAAAAAAGTCATTCTTCAATCTGTTTTTGTTGTGGTTTCATCTATAGTGTCTGTGCCAATGCAATTATTCCAATTTATGCTTCAATTTTTACCATCTTCCTACAAAAATAGGAATTATTGCTCTATGGATGAATCTCAGTAATTACTATTATATGTACTATTTAATGACAATTCTTTGCAATTAATTCTGTCTCATTTTTAAAGCTGTTTTCTGCTGAGAATTTTTAGGAGCGCTAAAGTACCATCCCAAGCTAAACCGTTATATACATTTCAAAATCCTGGCCAGATACGCTGATTGATGGGGTTTTAATACTACTTTTCTTAGGAAGAAAGAGCCTGTGTTTGGTGACTACAAAGAATTTGGAGCCCATTCTGATGGTGAAGACTTTCCTGGGGGGAGCTTTAAAGGGATGTAATGAGCCTTTGAAAACTGAGTAGATGGATGAATCTTTGATGTTTGCCTGCGGGGATCTTGCTAATTTCTAAGCCAAGTGAGCATCCACTTCTGAAGTCAGCCCTATCTGAATAGGATGGGCCAGAAGGAACCCATGAACCTCAGGAAAAGGGTCGGTACTACAGATGGGTGCTTGAGGAGGTTGGGCCAAGAGGAGAAATGACTGTGATGATCTTCAGAAAGACAGCACTTAGATATGACATAGATACTCCTGAACTGCCAATTCTGTGGCAATTAATTTCTATACTTGATAAAACTGCCTTCCTTGGCTCATCATCCTGTTTCTCCATTTCTGAACAAGGTCAGTAAGAACTTTGTTTCTTTCTCCCTGCCCTCATCTTCTACCGGTAGGCACAATTCAGCATGGGGACTTCTGTTGGAAAGAAACCATTAAAGTTTTTAGTTTCTCTTTCATCTCTGATTAGCTTTGTAAATTCAGCTCAATTCAATCCCTAGAGCTCCCCCTGTCACTGTTGCCTTTTACTTTCCACACACACTTGTCTTCATTAGGAAAGATGAAGGGACTGAAAAACTTGAGAACAAATAATTGCAATAATGCTTATCTGATCTTGAACATTCTAGTATTCAATGAATATATTTTTTTTCCTTTTTTAGCCTTATAAAATCTTTATAAAAGACATTAAAATATTTATGTCTCTTTGTTCTTACAGCCTTACATTAGCAATTGACGATAACTTAATGTCTTTTTCCTATTCCTTCTCTGAAGTGTTTTCCTGTTTTTAATACCTCAATTGTAACAGCATGGTCTTGTACTTATATATCACATATAATCAAAATGCCATAGTCTAGCTCACTGGAAGCAAAAGGTATGTATCAAAGAAGTTTATTCTGGCTGGAGTAAAATCAAATTTTACATTAAAAGTTTTTAGGACTCATTTTCAAATAATAAATATCATATACCAACTGTTGAATATTTTTTAAAGATAATAGCTTAGATTATTTTAAAAAGTCAGCATCTACTGTTTCCTTCCAAAATTAGTTTGTTTTAGAAAGAGTAAGAAGTGCAAAATGAAAGCTTTGATTCACCTGACAACAGTATAGAGATGCAGATTCCAGGTAGAAAGAAGTTTTTTTCTTGCCAAAAAAAAAGAAGAAAAGAAAGTAACAGTAAATAGATTATTAGAAATATGTCAGCAATTTCCTTGGATGCATCTTCACTTTGAACCTTCCTCACACTTTCTCTTTTCTCACTCTACTTTTTACATTTCTCATTATTTTGTTGGATTAACTTGCTTAGATACATCCTTAGATATAGCCACTTTAAAGAATGGCACTGAAGGATTAATTCTGCCCAACTTCCAGACTCTAATTGCTCTCAGTTCAGGATTTTGAATGCTATCTCATTCCCAGATTGGGCAGTGCCAGTGCCAAACTGATGCCTTGGAGTGGCTACCTAGAACCGAAGCTTGACAAGGTTAAGAGAATAAAAGTGGGTATTTACCCATAGTCAAGAATTATTTCCTGATATCTAATCTAAACCTACTCTCTGTTAGTTTGAAGCTATTCCCCTTTGTCCTGTCACTCCAGGTGTTTGTAAATAGTCTCCTTCCATCTTTCCTGTGGGCTCCCCTCAGGTACTGGAAGGCCACAATTAGGTCACCCCAAAGCCTGCTCTTTTCCAGGCTGAACAATCCCAGTCCTCTCAGCCTTTCCTCCCAGCAGAGCTGCTCCATCCCTCTGATCCCCTTGGTGCCCCTCTGGCCTGGCTCCAGCAGTCCCTGTCCTTCCTGTGCTGGGAGCCCAGAGCTGATGCAGCCCTGCAGGTGGGGTCTCAGCAGAGCGGGGCAGAGGGGCAGAATCCCCTCCCTGCCCTGCTGCCCACAGGGCTGGGGATGTCTACAAGTGATTTTGAATCAGTGTCTGGCCTATGCTGAGAGACAGGACAGCTCTGGCTGTTCTCTAAGGTCTTTCTTTCCTGCTTCTCTGCAGAGCATTAGGATATCCTGCTTTATATTAATAATGGATGGTAGAAACAGCAGCAAATGCTCAAGGGATATTTTCAATTTGTGGAGGAGGAGTGCAAACTTCAAACTGGTGTATACCATAAAATGCAAACCTGGTCTCCAAACCTGCCTGTTTTGCAACCTCACTGGCAGGAGAACCTCTCCAGACCTGACAGAAACATGGAGCTCTGCTGTTCCTGAAAGAGGTATTCTGTCTTAAGAGGTTGTTTGTTACCATGAAGAAAATTAACCCTATCCTAGCCAAAATTAGCTCAGGTGAGAAGGTTCTTAATTACAGACTGCAATATCTTGGTTGAGAAGAGGGAGAAAAGGATGGTCCAAGTGTTAACACTTAGTAGGAGTTATGAACACCCAGTTTCTCTTGATACCCTTTCCATAAATTATAACGAGAGGGATCCTTTGAGATGGTGAAGAGTGATCTTGTCCCACTAAACCTTAAGGAAATTATTACATTTATAGAATCATAGAATGTTTTGGGTTAGAATGGAGCCAAAAGAACATCCAGTTCCAAGCTCCTTGCCATGGGCAAGGATACTTTCCCCTAGACCAGGTTCCTCAGAGCAACCATCTAACCTGGCCTTAGTTCTGTACCTTCTGTACCTGGTGAGTTCTGTACTTCTGCTAGCAGCAAAAATATTACCTCAGATCGATATTATTTTAAAATATTTATGCTGAAGCCCACCAGAGGGACAGTGTTTTAGAATTAACATTAAAAAGTTTCCTACAGGATCAGACTTATTCACAGTAAAACTCAGAGCACAAGTTCTGGGGAAAGAAAGCTCCAGAAGGGTCTTCCATATGTCCCTCCCTTCCATATATCCCTCCTCCTGGTGGAACTGAGATGTGGTCAAAGGGAGGCAGCTCTGAAAGCAGAGTCAAGCTGGTAGGCATTTTAGTTAGAAATACTGCTTGAAGGAGTTTCAGATATATATCTTGGGGACATGGTTACTGGTGGTTACATGGTTACATGGATATGAAGCTGCTATTTTAGCAGCTGAACTCAATGGTTTTTAGAGGTCTTTCCCAGCCTTGAGGATCCAGTGATTTTAATACATGTTTTCTATGAGTAAAATGTGGTTATTTATTTACAAAACAAACAGAAGTATTGTTTTAAATTTTCCTATCTTAGTTTCTCAATATATTTCATCCATATTGTGCTTCTTTTTTAAAACATTAAACTGGTTTTTATACCGTGTTTAGTAATTTTCTTGTGAATGAGAAAATATTGAAGCTTCCCTCAAGGAAGTTTCCTCAAAAAACACAATAGAGGCACACGTGTTGGGATGTACATAAAACATGAAAAGAATAGAAAACTAAAAGTGAATTAAATTGAAACATCGCATATTAGAAAATAAAAGTCAGAACTTCTGTATCTTTTCCTGGCCCTTCATTCTTTTCTTCTGAAATGGTGACAAATACTGTGTGGGGCTCCCTTTTAACATGTCTTAAAGGCTCCTTCAGTATTTTCTCACGAGAAAGCAGAAAATAGAAAACAGCATCAATAAAATATGAAGCATCAAAGTTTGCATCAAGTCAGGCATTAAAAAATTGAATTCAGTAAAGTTTTAAATCTTAACGTTGTTATGCAAGAAGTTTGTGATCTGCTCTCTTGCTATTTAGTTCTCTATTTTGGTCTCACCAGGTTCTGCAGCTTTTTCTTTATATTGCTGCCCTCAGCACTTCGTAAAATATGGGATTAGAAAACCACCAGGCAAGTTCTGTATTCTCATTTGCTTTATTTTTAATATGGGAGAGATACTTTGCACCAGGGGAGATTTACTCCTTATCATATACAGAAAAGACTTAAAGATAGTTCAACTAAAAAGGCATTAAATATAGATCCTTAAAAAAAAAATCAGCTGTCACATTGTGTTTCTGTTTATAAACTCTTTGAGAATTTATTGAATAAATCAAGATTCATAACTAGGCATCAGATATTGAAAAATGGTAATTGAAGTAGAAGTGGCTCAAATAAAGAGGATTCATTGAAATTCCACTCAGTACATATTGCACGATCAAAAATACAATCAAAAAGATGAGCTAAAATAAGACATGCTATAGACTATAGAAAATGTTATGAAAATACATACATTTCAAAATCTTTACCCCAAATAATAATTTTTAAAAGTAGGTAGGTAGGCTATACAGATGCAATTACCTTATCTGACATCAAATAATTAGGAAAAAGTTTATCTTTTTGTCTTTTATGCTGATGAATGTATACTTATGATAAAGTAATTTGAAAAACATTTGTATTAGTTGTCTGTATCCTGTGGTTTGGTTTTCAAGACCACTGGGGAAGGATTTGTTTTACTTACTTTCAACTAATTTCACCATTTCTTTTTTTTTTTTTTTTTTTTTTTTTTTTTATTTTCAGCCCTAATAGAATACTTTTTGTCAGTCTATGGACTAAACTCAGGTTACAGAAAATAAGATGCAGCTTTGCTGATTCATTTATTCTGCCAGTTCTATACAGGAACTGAGTGAAGACAGATAGTTAATTTAGTTCAATCCTCCATTTGATTTCTAGACGGTAATTTTAGATTTCAGATACCTCATGCTCTAGGATATATATATATATTCAGGTTAATCAATCTGTTGATGATATTTTTATTTGCAATTTTGGTTCATATTAAAAAATCAATTTTCAAGGAAAACCTGAAATTACTGTTACATAGATTTTTCAATATGTTTAAAGTAAATTTTTTACATAAAAGGTCAAAGAAAATCTTAAACTGAAATTTCATCTAATTTGGGATTAAAAAAAAAAAAAAACC
Source organism: Dicaeum eximium (assembly GCA_013396995.1). Classification (NCBI taxonomy): domain Eukaryota; kingdom Metazoa; phylum Chordata; class Aves; order Passeriformes; family Dicaeidae; genus Dicaeum; species Dicaeum eximium. Next base: position 847,778 of record VWZP01007937.1, on the reverse strand, counting down.
AAACCAAACCAAAATCAAACAAGCCTAGTAAAGCACATTATTTCTTTGTAGGATAATTTCACATTCATGCCTCCGAAGAAATTGAAAGAGATTCTTAATTTCCTGTTTTATCTTCTGTCTCAACCAGTACTAAAAATCTTTATATAATCCAATGATTGCTTGTATATTAATTGGTGGCATTCCCTTGCTTCATCCAAAGCATGGACGTCAAAGCAATCTTTGAGTTTGTTCTTGCAAAATGCTTGGTCCTATACAAAAGGAAATGTGTTCTTGTCATAAGCAGTCAAAATAAATAGTACAAATCAGATACAAGCTGAACCAGATGACCTGCAGTCTTCTATAAACAGATATATCCAGTTGTTCTTTCTCATTTTAACTTAATTAATGACTCTATTTTCAATAAATTTTCCAGGAGATTTTTGGGAAGAGTTCAGTTGAGCAGATCAATTTATTTTGCATAGGGCATCAAAGGCAATTGGTGTTTTACAGTCCAAAGTAAGCCAGTATGGCAGAAGGAAATGGGTTCAGGGAGGGGAGCAGAGGCCTTCTGTAGTTGACTTTCTCGGGGGACATCAAGCAAAATGACCAAATCAAATGATCCAGGGAGGATTCTGAAAAACAACATTGAGAAACGAAATTCTGAACATTAAGCACATAACGCAAGAGGTTTTTTATGTGGTTTGTACATATAAATGTTGCTTTTCTAAAGCTAGTAAATATTCCTTTGAAGTTTGAGGTTATGTTGTACAGTAAATAAAATGTCCCAAAAGTCAGGGGCTATCTGTTGCATAACTAAAGCAAAGTTAAGTGGTTCAGGACTCCATTGATAATAGGTGTTTGTCTGTTTCTTCATAGCTGATCCTTGACAAAAATACTTACCTATGAATTTTTTAAATTACTGTTTGTAATTTTTCCAATATAAATGCTGTACTTTTGATTCACTAGGTAGGAGGAACATCCCATGTTTCCAATAATACATCTTTTTTCCATAAAATTACTATCCAGAATGCATTAATCAGCTTACTTGAGTGTCAAACACAAGCAGTATTTCACAGTGAGTTTACACCAAAACAAAACCTAGATCCATCCCATCCTTTTTTTTCATTAGAGTATAGTAATAATATGACTGTTTTGTAGTATTTGTAGTGCTTTCCTCACTTTGCTTCTCAGGGTTCATCACTAATTACACAGACAACAGAATAAAAGTCTGTTTCTCATTCCAGAAACTCAAACCTCATTCAAACTACACTTTTTGAACAGGTTTTTTGAATATTCTTGGCTATTACCTAATTTTTGTCCAGGTCTGTACATTCTCATGTCCAGCAGTATCCCAAACCAGAACTGACAAGAGAATCCAGGAAAAGCTTTATTAGGGATGGACAGGTACTTAAATAGCTTGGAAAGGGGGAGAAAGGGAGAAAATCTGCTCAGAGTTCTTAACTATTGGGCTCTTCTCTTTTTATCATTTAAGGGCACATTAACTTTTTTTTTTTTAAACATAACTTTCCCCTTTGGATACTTTCCATTATGTAAAATGGGAACAATCATATTTGTTTATTTTTGGGCAAGCATACTATAAATAATAACAGTTTAATAAAGCCAGTGTCCTTTCAGCAAGCGAAGTCCATACAAAAGTATTGCAAAAATCTTTTACATAAGATTTATTTGTTTGTTTTAAAAAGTCTCTCTGATTTATTTCCTCCCTTTCTGCTGTTAGACATTTCATTAAATCTAGTCTTACTGTTTTCTTCAGCAGTGTTATTCTATTACCTTCATTACTATACCATGAACTGGAATGTAATTTCTATATTTATATGATATTTTAGCTAATAAACCTGTTTTTGTGAGACTTGTTGAAGCTTCAATATTCTACTAATGCTTAAGGGTCCATATCTGAAATGATTTCTATAGTGAAGACTGGTAAGGAGTGCTTAGAACTCTAACAGAATAGCCTATTGTTCTTATCAGAAAAAATAAGCCAGTATTTTAGATGAGATAAATGAATGTAGTTCTACCAAAGACAGTTAAAGTACATTTTTTGTAGCTATGACACAGGGTAAGATTCAAGCATCAGAGTACAAAACCAAACACAGTTGTCGATCAAGAGGGTGACTGAAAGATAATTCTACTTTGAGGTATAAACAATCTTTATTGTTCTATCAGATCTGACTTACCCTTCGGATTGCTATACCTCATCTGAAAAGAGCAACAAATATTTAACTCTGACAGATTTTATCAGAGATATGGATCTCATGTAAGGGGGAAAAAAAACCCCAACTCACAAAAGCAAAATCAAAAAAGCCAAAACAGTTAAAAATGAAATTGTTCCTAGACAGGAAACATTTATTTTCACGTGTTTTATCTGTGTATATCTATACATATATGAACCAGAAAATTTGAAATTTCTGTTGTGGGAATGTTTTGAAGACTGGCAAAACAGTATTTTAAACTGTAAAATGCTTTAAAATTAATTTTTATCAACATTTTTCTTGCTAGTTGTCACTCTATGTTATTATTCATCATCATGATCTGAACAAATATTTTTTTGCCTTTAGCAGATAAGCTTTAAATCAGCTGTGAGGACACACCACCATGATGCCATACAGTTATCACTAGTGGCTGGCGTCCTTGGTGGTTCTTTGCCAAGTTTGAGTTTGCTTGAGAGCTCCTTGGTGGGAGAAGTTGAAACTTGGGTGGGATTGTCTTCCCTTAGTTTTCTTGCTGATATCTAGAGTTTGAAACTATCAAAAGAAATGCCATCTGCTCCCTGTATCTTTTATTCTTTTTCGATGATAGTCATCCTCTACTTTTAGCAGCATTTCCTGCCCATTTGCCCTTCATGCTTATCTTCTTCTCTAGCTTGCAGCTTTTGGTTCCTTAGACACCCCATTTGTGCCACAACACCCATCCTCATTTGCTCCTTCAGGGGTCACCTTGCTCACCTGCTTATGTGACACATTTATGAATGATGTTGCCATCACAGAGGTACAAAATACACAATGTGGTTTGTTCAATTTCCACAGTACTTTTATATTTAGGTTCAGAGCAAGCTGTCCTCGTGAGTATATTTATAATTTACCACTGTCTGTTTTGGATACATATATGCTGGAAAGAGGTACAATACATGAAGACATCATACTGAAGAATTTTTTGAATGGTTTTAGGTTTATTTGAAATAATTTTCTGCAGCTTTGTCCAATGGTTACAGCAATGTGAAAGAGGTTCTAGAAGCATGCTTCACTTTTTCTGTCTCTTGGATTCACCAGTAAAAAGTTTTCAAGCACTTGTACACATTGATGAACTCCCAGTTTCAGAATTCAGAGCACATCCAGTTATAAGGTGCTTTATATTCAGCCACTGCTATTCAAGAAGTGTATTTTAAATCAGTTGTATCTTATCAAGGCAATTTATATTGCCCTCCTACAAGTGTGGAAATGATTCACAGTAAGTGTTTTTACCTCATAAAATAGCTAAATGAGTTTTCTGCTTCAGAAGTGCTTAAATCACGCTACTTCCTCCATTTATGAAACAATTTATGTTTTCAGACACAAAAACATAATGGCATCAAAATCTGTTAATTGTGGTATCTCTTTTTACATGCTCTTTATTTATATCCCTGTTTGGTTTAATCTTTTTTATTGTCTTTCAAAACTCTTTTTCCCATTATAGCTGTATTTATTATAGGGAGTCCTATCTACATCACTGTTACTGTTAATTACTTGTGAATTGCATGGTTTGCTATGCCTTTCAAGAGTTTCCTTTCTAATGACTGACCTTTCAGACAGAAACATTAGTGCAAATTGTAGCATATTTTTAACTAGTGTTTGCAATAGCAATTTTAACTTGTTATTTTGAAAAATGACTGGCTTTATACTTTTTTTTTTCCTTCAGTAGTAATAAAAAAAATTGTAGCCTTGGTGGGATACAGCCAAGAACAAAATCTAGTGTGTTTTCTTTCTGCAAATATTAATCAAATACATTCTTTACCCCAGAACACAGACAAGGATGGAAGAAATAAAGTCAAATTTTTCCCTTCCTTCCTTCTGAAGATGGAAAGCTAGAGCAGAACTTCCTAAGTTACTTCTCTAAGGCCATGTGGCCCACTTTGACTTTAAATGCTTTACCTGTAATATGAGCTTGTTGACATTACCAAGAAAAACTTGAGGCCTTATCAAACAGAGGAAGCTTTTTGCAGATTCTAGAATACAACTCTCAAGCACAGTGCTGGCCGACTCTCCAGCTCGTTTTTCTGCATATTGATGCTCAGAATGCCTATGTAAAAGCAAGAATCAAACCAAATATTTTAAGCCACCAGTCTTTATCTATGTCATATATTGGACAATGTTTAGAAAAACAGTGACATAAGATTTCTTAAATTTACTAGATAAACTCTATGTTTGTAGGCAGCATAATCATCTGCATGAACTCCATTATCTCAGTGGTAAGGAAAAAGCAAAATATTCCCTGCAAGGCATCTGTATTAAATGATCCTAGGACTTAAAAATATTATTTGGCAATGTTTAAATACTGTAATCATAATGCAGTAAAGGAATGACATAAATGTTGTTGTGGCTTACAGAGTAAAATTTGCTACTTCTGAATAGTCTTGCTTGTCAGTACTCTTTCATGTATTTTTAAAAGTATGACAAAAATCATTACAATTTTAGTCACTGTTGGTCTTATTTTCCTACTGGTTTAGGACATACAAGATAAGGGGAAAAGTAACTTATACTAACTCCTAGTGTATGATATTGTATTTTAAGCAAGTGAAATTATGCATGTTTATATGAAGACAGAAAATATAAGTTTGATAACAACCAACAGAGAAAATTAAGGATCAGTGGATGAAATCACCTCAACCAAGAAGAAGTATACTACACAGCAGTCAAAACAACCTGAGAGTGCAATTTAAAGGATGCTTAAAAGCATATTCTTGTGCTACCCAGTCTAAAACATAAAACATAGGTTACTAAGCTGTCTTTGTAGCATTAATTTTAATAAGTGAATCCTGGCTTCACAGAAACTATTTTATTTAACCTTTGAGACTGAAGCAGGATAGATTCAGGACATCTATGCCAGAAATGTGAGAGTTTAACAGGTTCAGGAATAGTCTTTCAAAACCCTTGGGAGTTATTCTAGAGAACGGAATGCTACGTGAAACTTGGTTGGAGTTTGTGATATGAGACCAGCTCTTGATTTATATTGCAACTGGAAGAAAGAACTCTCAGGACACTCTGCATGGTAAAAGGAGAGAGAATGTTTTTGTGGGGAAACATTTGTGTTTTCCCTTGAATGCTAATTTACAATGTATACATTTGCACATACCAGAAACAATATGCCATCCTATTTGGAGGACATCTGTTGTTTAGATAGTCCTAAATGAGGGAAAGACTATCATTTTTTAACTGATGTTGTCAAATTTGGGAGCCTATGGAAAAAAAATAAGGACATGCTAGTAGATATCAAAATGTTATGCACTTGCAAAATATGTACCCTATTGTGGATCATCAGTGATTTAAGAAATATCTGGTGTCTTCCACAAAATATACTGAAAAAATATTGGGTACTCCTGCAAATGCACGTGTAAGCTAATGTATTACACTTTTCAAGGCTGCTGAATGTGTAGTGCTCCTCTAGCTTTGACACTTGTTTCATACAAACCAGACCTGCCTGGGGGTTTTGACAATTAATATTTTGCACCAATCCTAGATAAAGAAGTTATCAAAAGAGCCATCATTCCAGGAGTCATACAAGGAGACTTCAATTCCTACAAATCCTTGCATTAGAGGCTTTCATGTCTGAAAGCAAGATTGGGACTTCACTCTTTGCATTTGTGGCAGACGTAAAATGGTTAAGTTAAGCGAAACATCATAGCTAAATTTTCAAAACTATTTGATGTTTTGTCAATATTGATTCAAGCTTCTCAGTGTCAGTGAAGTAAAAAATAATAAAGTTCTGTTGCTGCAAGGACGTGAAAAAAAGATGTTTGATTGATTCTTCCATTATCCAATGACAGTTATTATGGAGTAGGGAATAAAAATGGCAATTATATTCTTACTTTATAGAGGAAAAAGAAGGGAAAAGAAACTGTTCTAAGATTTACAGAGTTGACACATGAGAGTTGAAATATGCCAGAAACAGGAACTGCAATGATCACAGCCCTGTTTCTAGAATCACAGGCATTCAGCCATAATATTTGTATTCACCAATTGAAACTGATATGAAGTGATGTTTAGCTATATTGAACAAATAAGTTTATCCAAAATCAGAATGCACTTTAGGAAATGGTATAGTTGTGTGCCTATTAGTGTGCAAAGTAGATTTAAAAAGAGAAAAAAAGCCTGCAGACACTTTTTAATGTTTTCTTTTTGCTTAGATTAAATTTAATCACAATAAAATGTTTCCAAAACACATTATAAGGCACTTCTTATTTTTATACCTGCAAATAGCTGCTCAGAGAGTCTTTTTTCTTCTTCGGTATTTTCCCTTATTTTCACAGACTTATATTTNAAATAATAAAGTTCTGTTGCTGCAAGGACGTGAAAAAAAGATGTTTGATTGATTCTTCCATTATCCAATGACAGTTATTATGGAGTAGGGAATAAAAATGGCAATTATATTCTTACTTTATAGAGGAAAAAGAAGGGAAAAGAAACTGTTCTAAGATTTACAGAGTTGACACATGAGAGTTGAAATATGCCAGAAACAGGAACTGCAATGATCACAGCCCTGTTTCTAGAATCACAGGCATTCAGCCATAATATTTGTATTCACCAATTGAAACTGATATGAAGTGATGTTTAGCTATATTGAACAAATAAGTTTATCCAAAATCAGAATGCACTTTAGGAAATGGTATAGTTGTGTGCCTATTAGTGTGCAAAGTAGATTTAAAAAGAGAAAAAAAGCCTGCAGACACTTTTTAATGTTTTCTTTTTGCTTAGATTAAATTTAATCACAATAAAATGTTTCCAAAACACTCAAACACATTATAAGGCACTTCTTATTTTTATACCTGCAAATAGCTGCTCAGAGAGTCTTTTTTCTTCTTCAGTATTTTCCCTTATTTTCACATACTTATATTTCAGAGACAGAAAGCACACTTGTGCAAAACTTATTTTTCAGTCTCTGAGGAAAAAGCTGCTCTGGATTTTTTTAAATTCTGATATAATATTTAAGAAAAATAACTTTCATTTCATCAAATAGCAGTTTGTTTTGCGGAAAAAAAATGTTTTTCACTCTAGACATAAATACCACAATTATATATATATATATATATATATATATATATATATATATATATATATATATATATATATATATATATATATATATATATATATATATATATATATATATATATATATATATATATATATATATCTTTAATTTGGAAAAACCCTTCTTTCCAAATCTACCAAAAAAACCAAAAAACCCCAACCAATTAAAAGTGCTATTTATTTTTTTCTCTCTTTTTTTTAAGACAGTCTCTAGATATGCAGTGGAAAATGGATGTGAGAATATGTTAGCTCTTCTTTTTTCTTGAGACAAAGCACAATGATTTTGTCAAATTGTCCTTTAATTGTATTAAAACACCACCTGCGGCTGCAATTTTACCAAGAAAGTTGTCTATTTTGTCATTTCAGTGGCAGAATTAATTAATTTTTATTTGCTTATCTTTCTTGTATTTGGTCTAATTTTATGTGTGTATAAATGCAACGTTGAAAGCAATTTCTCAATATAGGTCTGCTGATTACACAATCTATGTCAATAAAGGATGAATTACATAAATTGCTCTTTATTTCTCAAGTGATCTAGCTGAAAACAATAATACAATCTTAGATATTTCTCAAGCTGAAGGGCAAGTTAGAGAAGAAAAACTGCTTCTTATTAATGACTTTTTAGTTGGCATCTGTTTTCACAAATAGCATCTGCCTTTGTTCTACAGTGCAATTGCTACTCTTGTGGGGAGCCCTTCGCTGGTTTTGGTAATTTACAATGTCTGCTGTTATAATTTGCAGTAAATATATTTTTCCCTGGCAGATAGGAGAAACTCTCTCCTCTGGTAAAACCTCTCCCTTCCAACATGCTAAAAAAAACCAAAAAAGGCTCTGAACGATTTTTTGGCTGCCAGGTCTTAGAAGAGGTGTCTGTGCTTTGGTGTCAGCAAATGCTGCCCTTGCCAGGCTAACAATGCACCCTGGCCTTTGGCTCCACTTCCCATTGAAGGTTGGAAAAGTCAGAGATGTGTGGACAATGTTAAGTGGCCCAAAGCCGAAGAGCACACACCTGCCCTCAGGCTGGAAATGCGTAGCCAAATGTTATCCCAAAGTGTCTCCCTTTGACCTTGCACACAGCACTTCCAAACGAAAAATTAATTTTGTAGCACTACCTGAGCCTTTGCCATGATTACAGAAAGTAAGCTCCTCTTTAAATGGTAGCTGTCTTTGTCTTTTTCCTCATAGAAATACACTTCTCTGAGGAGATCTTCACTTCCTTTTGATGGTTGAGCTGTTTGTTGACCTTCCTCAGAGCAGGCTGTGACCAATCCTTTCTGACTGGTGATGCTGCAGTGGCAAATAGACACTTAACCTTTTTTTCTGGTGAAACACTTAACAGTGCACTGCACATTTTTACAAGAGCATTGCTACTAGACTGGGAAGAATGAGGAGAAACAGGGAGAGGCTTAAGAAGTCAAAAGGTTTTTGTTTCAGGCAACATATGATAGCAGCTGTCATGTGTACTACACCTTTTACCAGGGCCTTATCAAGAGTCTAACACTATAAATACTTCTGTGTTGTGACCATTCATTCATTCATTACATTTTATCAAGTTGAAGATGTCATGTCCTCTTACATCACAGAAGGAAACAGCGTGAAGATAGACATCAGTCAATAATGTACCAATGGAAAGAGAAAAACAACTAGTTCCACAAATTTCTCTCAAGGAAATGCAGAGTGATTGTCATTTTGCAATAGACAAGGTAGTCTAATGTCTGATCTCCAGCAACATTAAATACCATGAGTAAAATGAGTTTGTGTGGATGATACAATTTTTGGAATGGACACTTTTTTTTCCTAAATTTTCTCAGTGATGTTCCTTAGCACATTTCCTTTATCCATCAAATTGAGAAAAATATTTATGTAAATTCTTTCCATTATTATTAGGAGCTTCCAACCACTTAAATGAAAGCTGAAGAAAATTATAATTCAATATTACCTAGTAGCTGAACAATTTTCTGTCAAACTTTTAATGACATTTCCCTTATGGCATGGGAGAAATACATTTATCTTTTTGGGCCTTTTACTATATAGACAGTCCTTTCAAGTGTATATTAGAACTGCTGAAAAACCCTTCACTCTTCTAATCTGTTCACTACTTTTGACCCCAAGTTCAAACATATAAAGCTAGGGAGTTTGGGATTTTTTGAGGTTTTGCTTGTTTGCTTGTTTCTTTTTCTTAATATTATACACACTTTTCAGGAGTATTAACTTGTAGGGTTTGGGGGTTTGGTGTGTTTGAGTTTTTTTCACAAAGTACTTGTGATGAAATATACCACAAAAGTGTGAAATATTTTGAAATGACATAAACATGAAGATTTTAACAAAAAAATAAACAATATCAGATCCCTTTCAGAAGACAAAATCTTCCCCTCCTTCACCATCCTTGTGACCCTACTTTGAATGCTCAGTAACATCTTTATACCTTTTTCTATATTGTGACACCCAAAGCTGCCCCCAGCACTGGAGGTGAGGCTGCCCCAGAGCAGAGCAGAGCAGAGCAGAGCAGGACAATCCCCTCCCTTGCCCAGCTGACAATGCCAGGCCTGATGCCCCCAGGACAAGGATGTCCCTCCTGGCTGCCAGGGCACTGCTAACTCATATTCCTGTTTGCAAGTAAAGGCCTTATTTCAGATGTAGGAAGGAGATTAGTGGGTATTAAAGTCTTCCCTGTAACAAAAGATAGTGACATGACAAAACGTAGGCGGCAAAAACTCTCTAAGACTTTCATCAACATGCACATGAAGGGCTCTGTCCCTCTTGCCTCCATGCAGCTGGAGCAAGTTGTCCTCTTTCCTTAACAAGCAGAAACTACAAATGAAGAACAAGAGAGTATTACATCCTTTTATGTTTTTTTTTGTTTTTTATGTAGCTGCTCATTTATATACACCTGCTGAAAACTTTGCCATATGTTTCCTAGCCACTGTTTACATCTAAATTAAATCTAAGTGAAAATTAGTATTTTAAAAATGTTCTTCATTAACTTTAAAAACAAAATTTGGCTTTTAAAAAAATCATCAATATAGTCAAGGACTCGAACATTTAAAAAAAAAGCAAACAACCATTTAAATTAAATTATATAAATTAACTTTTCAGAATTTTTAACGTTTAAATGCAAATAGCATTTCCTGAGAAACTCTGATAGTAGTTCCACTATTTTTTTCTAACTAGTGTGGTGGAGAATTTATCTTCTTATGCTGTGTGCAGCAGTGCGATTTTTCTATGAATTCTGCAAGAAAATGTGAGGTCTTCCTTATTTTCATGCCTAGAATAGCACCTAAGGTGAACATATTCCTGAATGTTTTCTCTCTTCTGTGCATTAGCATACTCAATCCTCACGGTCTGAGCATAACTCTCAGAGATTTCACCTGCCAGAATGTGACAGAAGGAATCAGGATGAGTGACAGAAGACCAAAATGCTGAACAGCTGCTGTTGATGTCAGTTTTTGCTATCTAATGTGTTTTAATGCTTTATAACTAGAAAATAAAATTTCCCACTATGTATGTTTAATGAAACCTAAAAAAAAATCCCATAAAAACGAGCAAAGAGCATCACAATTGAAAGAGACTTTCCCATAGATATCATCAGGGTCTGATCCTGAAACTATGCCATTAATGTGCAGGGTTTTTGTGACAAGTACTGCAGTAGGTGTTATTTATTTTGGTTGAATTTTTATTAGATGGGGGTGGTGTGTGGAGAATGGGCCAAGATACCTGACAGAGAGCAATAGCAGATTTCAAATAGGAAGCCACAGCCTCTGTAGGAGGACATAGGGAGTTGTGTGTTTGTGAAATTCAGAGCAACTGCAGGGGGAGGAGTTCAGATCACAGAACATAAAGCAAGCCAAAAAGAAGATGAGCTTTTTGTGGTTTATGACTGTCACCATCACTGAATGTCTACTTTATTTTAGGCACTTCTAAATTAAAAATAGGTAATAAAAATCATCATGTAACTAATATTAGCAAGTGAAAAAAAAAATGAGCCTTTGACTTGCTCTGTGATGTTTTCACCTGAAAGCACTTGTCACTATGCTAAAAACAGATTTTGATAGGTAATGGGGAAAGTAGCAGGATATATTTTATCTTTGTCTTTTCAGTAAGCCATTTCTAAACAGGATGCTGAAGTAAGATGCCATGACAGTTTCTCTTCAATACAAATGGAAATTTCTGCACTGTAACTAAAAAGCTAGCAATAACAATACTGTGCAAAATTCAGGCCAGAAAAGGTAATTAGTACATTTACAATTAATTATGATAAAATATTACATTACAAACCCAGCAAGGTTGGTATTTCTTTCTTCTGGCTCTTTATAAGATAGTTATAATCCATGCACTGTTACTTTACTAGTTCCATAGCAAAATTTAGAGCTTTACATTTTAGAGTTTAGCAAAACTCTTTAAGGAGAGAAAAAATACTTTAACATTTACATAGGATGTTCTAAAACAGCAAAGCAGCAATCTTTATCTCTTTTTTTTTTTCAAAAGCTGTCTTTTGACAATACTGAAGAAAATACAGAGGAGTAATACTGAAAGAAAGCAAACCTGCATTATCAGGAAACAGTGTCTGATGAGATGCATATATTTGTCTATAAAGAGCTATTCCTGTTTTCCTTAGCTGAAACTCTGACCTCTGAATTTTTAGTTGGACAGTTCATCATAGAGATATCTGTAGTGACATAAGCTGTCACACTTTTCTTATTTTTTATTCTTATTTTCTCATTGTTCAACTTATCTCTTCCCAAAGGCAGTCACTAAGGGTGGTGTATACCTGTTTCAGACATCCCAGGAGAATTTTTTAAATTCCCTCCATGAGGGGAAGAGGAGGGTGCAGACACTGCAGTGCAGACACTTCTCTGGTGACCAGTGACAGGACCTGAGGGAATGGCTGGAGCTGTCTCAGGGGAGGTTTAGGTTGGATATTAGGAAAAGGTTTTTCACCCGGAGGGTGATTTGGCACTAAAACAGGCTTCCCAGGGATGTGGTCACAACACCAAACCTGACAGAGTTCAAAAAGCATTTGGACAATGCTCTCAGGCACATGCTGGAGTTTTGGAATGTCCTGTGCAGGGCCAGGAGTTGGACTTCATGATCCTGGTGGGTCCAGTCCAGTTCAGGATATGTTATGATTCGATGTTTACAATATCTGATTTTATTGTCACAGAATCACAGAATTACCTAGCTTGGAAAAGACATTTGAGATGATCTCTCTGCCACATCAGTGACAGTGTGTTTCCCATCACCCTAAGAGATTAGTCACTGCAGAAGGCTAAAACTTTAAAACTTAGAAAAAAATACATCTTATGATTCTTCTATTATTTGCTACATAATGTCCCTTATGACATTTAGTGTAGTTATAATATTTTATAAGTTTCTTGGGTGCAAGCTTGCTGAATTTTTCCTTCCATGGGAAAGCTCATTTTCTCTGCACAGATTTCTGTAAATAAATCTTTGGGCTGTGTTCAAGGACACAGATGCATTCTTCTGCCCTGTCTCCTGATATGGGGAGATGTGGTTTTCTTCTTCTTAACCTATGATATAGAGAAATGTTATCTCTCTGATTTTGTAAGCATTTCTGGCATTCTAGCAGTCTGGTACTGAGCATGATGAAGAAAGTATGTTAGCTAGGAACCTGGGCAGATATAGCCCAAAATCCTTCTGAACACTGGAGTCATTTTAATAAATCATATAAGCTTTCTGATATTGGAGTCAAAGACTCCTGATTCACCATCAGGCACAACAACAGTTTAGAGTTGTTAAAATATGTTAAAAGAAAGAAACAGGAAAATTCTGTTTAATGTGTATGGCACTACATGTACAGCCTTGTCAAATTTAGAAATACAATTGTGTTCGTGACTTAGTGATAGCCCTTTTCTGTGTATTTCAGAAAGAGAAAAATGTCTGGGAATATGGAATAACACAAAGCCCTTGTGGGGTTCATTTTGATATTTTGTAGGTTGCTTTGTGAAGCAGATGGAGCTAGTCCAAGGAATTAATGGAGTCCAGGGGACATCTGCCTGTCATTAGGCAGCAGAGGGTCATGGAACTGATTGAATGCTACATTGTCACCAGGAGATAGCTGTAAGTGCTGAGGGCTGCAGCAATGAATCCAGCACAAACATTCGTTTCAAGAACATAGCTGTAGGTCACACAAGAAAACAAGGATGAGAAATTTGCATAGCCTTGTCTCTAATTAAAGCTTCACTGAGCTAGTAGGTTAAGAATAAGAAATCGCAGATTGGAGACATACACTGCCTTTGTCCTTTCTGTCTCAAATTAGGTAATGGCCACTGAAAAGAACTTGACCTTAGCAAATCATCTAATGCAGAGACAGACACAGATGCCATTTTTCATTATTCCTGTGCATTAAATGACAGACACAAATCAGCCATAATCACTGGTGAAGGCACAGGTGTCTTTAAGTTTAGCCTTGGATTAAGAAATATTCTACCTTGCTCAATTTGAGCTGGAACAGACCCAAGTCAGACTCACTGACATTAATCAAGAACTCTTTGGGGTATGCACACACTATCCTGCCTGTACCTTTCTCAAATGCATGTTTGTTACCAATTTTGTTGCCCTGGGAGAGTCCTAAAACCTATGCAAATGCAGCACAATGATCAGCAGGACTTTTCTTGAGCTTGGAGTTCTTATCAGATCCAGTTGTGAAGTTAAGGGGATCCACATGCCATCTGGCTGGCTCTGAAAGGGCAGCAGCTGATATCAGTGAGTGCTGCTGCCAGGTCTCCTGTGCCAAAAGGAAGGAAATTTTGGAAAAAGTTTCCTTCCATCTCTGCCATGCGAGGATTGCTCAGGCCAGAGCCAGCAGTGTGCAGACAGCTGAGTGTGAACTTGGAAGCAATCCTGCAGTGCCATTCCTCCCTCCTGGTTCAAACAAACTGGGGTGGAACTGGTATTAAAGAGAATTTGGACCTTCAGTGATTAATAGAACTCACTGTGTGCCTGGGTCACCAAGGCCAAAGTTCTGCCTTGAGATTTATGAGGTGTTCCTGTGCCTTTCTTGTCAAGGTGATGAAGGGCTGTGATGAAGCTCTGTCACACTCACAGCAAATGGACACACAGCCACCCTTCCAGCCAGAACAAACCTCAGGGCCAATGATAAAAACAGGGACAGGATGCAAGCTACAAGGTAAAGAAAGGAGTAATGTATCATGTTATTCCACGTGCACAGCCTCTCTCTTCTCATGAATATATTGTACTTGGAAAAGGACACTTCTGCTCTTTACCTAGGGTAAGTCTCCACAGTGGATATAATTTTTTGCTTCTTGACCTTTCAGGTTTTTTTAAAAAATCTTGAATCAAAAAATATGAACATTTAAAAAAATATTTATGGTGTATAAATATACTTTCCAGGTGGGAAGAGAGAAAACTTTGGAAAATTATAAGTGATACCTGCAGCTTAAATGGCCTCCGTGGCTTTCTTTTATAGCTTACAGAAAGAGATGGAACCTCTGAGGAAAATATGAAATCCTGTTCCTATGGTGAAATGCTGCTTGAGGTGCTTATTTCCCCTCAGGGATCCTAGGGAGGGCTGGTTTCTTCAGAGCATATTTCTGTGGTGATCTGAAAGCATTAATTTACAGGTGAAATGCAGTGATGCGTGGAAGCCATGCTGGCAAATTCCCGTGCACCATTAGATTTCACATCTGTGTCAGGGCAGGAGCAGCAGACAGAAAATGTAAAGTGCCTACACATCTCAAACTGTGGATCAGTCATGGCCTTCTGAGGTGGGATGCACCAGGGTGAGGGTGGACTTACATTGATCTCTCTCTCTATCCTGTCCCTTGTCACAACAGAATATTTTGGAGTGGGAGGGTGGCTGGTTATTATTATGAAATTATTTCTTTATCTTGTCAGTACAATCATTTAGAACCCAAAAAAAATTCCATGGCAAAGAAAATGATCTGTTTCATCCTCTTTCTTTTTTTGCTACGATGATTTCTTTTGTTGCAGATGTCAGTAGAATATGAAATAGAATATTTCAGCATGAAAGCTCTGAAACTTGCTTTCATGTTCTCCTCACCTTTCTATGAATACCTGAAAGGGGGCTGTAGCCAGGTGACAGTCAGCAGCAGGACAAGAGGACATGGCCTCAAGCTGCACCAGTGGAGGTTCAGGTTGGACACCAGGAGGAATTTCTCCACAGAAAATGTTGTTAGGCTTTGGATGGGCTGCCCAAGGAGGTGATGGAGTCCCCATCCCTGGAGCTGTTCAAGAAACAACTGGATGTGGCACTTACTGCCATGGTGTAGTTGACAATGGTGATCTAATGTTGGACTTGGTGAACCTGGAGGTCTTTTCCACCTTAATGATTCTGTGATTCATTAAAACTATTCAGCAAATTTGACAAAAATTTGGAAGTTTTTTGGGCCACTCTGAAGCTACATTGGTGGTAAGGAAAAAAAATAGATGAAGAAGAATTCTATGTCCAGATAGCATTTTTCAGTCCTTATGAGCCATTTGTCATACCATTAATGTTTGTAAAGCAGCACATCCTTCCATGCCAGGAGACAGCAATATTGCTGCATCTACTTGTCTAATACAGACATAAACAAGAAACGTCACTTTGTTTTTGGAAGATACTACTAAAAGCAATGAAAAATGACAAGCTATAAATTGCCTTATTAGCTTCCTGTGCTGAGCCAGGATGGGATCTCAGTGCTTGCCAGCAAAGAAGGCACCAGGCCCACCCGGTGCCAGTGTCCCCAGCTGCCTGGGAGAGAGGAATGCTTCTGGTTTCCTCTCCAGAACTGCAGCCCTGCCTGCCCCAGACACTGCCAGCCAGCCTGCAGGACCCACAGCTTTTCAGGCAGAGGCTCAGAGGTCGTTTTCAATAGAATGTGCTTTAGTTTCTATTTTATTTCATTGTTGTGGGAATGGGAAAAATTCTTGAGTGTAAAAGACCAGTCCATGCTGTATTTACTGCTTTTATAATGACAAAAAGTACTGAGAAACCACAAAGCTATTATTTGTTCTGATCTAATATCCTGCAAACTACAATAAATGGAATTTTTTCCCTACCCGTGAGGAGGACATTTTTAGCTTTAAACATTTTTTTTCATGTCAGAAAGACTTGAGATCAGACCTTAAGATAATTGTATTGTCATTGCTTTCTGGTTTTGCTACCCTTTCTCTTCTTTTTCTGACATGATTTGGGAATCAGGTGGTTCAAAACTAACAGTAGAAACTAACTATACTCTGAAAACCATCACAGCCTGAAGATGCATTATTTCCTGAAGTGTTGGAACTAGAAAAGTCCATTTTAATTCCACAAATAAGCTTGGAATTTCAGTTTCCAGGAAAGATAAAGTATTAACCTTTCACTTTGGTGTTTGTGAGATATCAGCTATTAAAATACATGTAGGAGAAGCTTGTAATTTTTGGGATTTTTGGGATGGTACAAATTATTTCAGGATTGGTATGCTTTTGCAAACAGTGCTCCCAGACTACTGATCAGACAGAGGGAAAGTGTGTCTCTGTGTAATTAACCCCTCCAGAGCCCAGAAATGTGTACACACACACACACACAGACACACACACACTCACTCTCTCCTGGGGTGGACACTGACTCTTCCCACTGCTCTGCAGCTGACTGAAGAGCCACAGCATGTAGCTGACTGATTTTCTACACAATCCAGCTACATGCTGTGTTTTCCTGATGCCCACCCTTAATTTACCTTTGAGAGGGTAACCATGCTAATTGTACACCCACTTTTTCCCCTGAGATGCACAGGACCTCAGCTATTCCGTGATGCTTCTTGCTATGTCTACAGCACGAATAGCAGAGGAGAGTCAAGCAGATATTTCAGTCCCTGAAAATCTCTATGTAATATAAAGGTGATTTTTCAACATAACAGTGAAGTGTCTTTGTAAATTTTTTTTCACATATTAATTTCAGGCATCTTTTAGGTTTGTGTTTGTTTGTGGTTTTTTTTTTTTTTAATTGGTTTTATTTGGTTTGGTTGGCTTTTTTGTTGTTTTGTTTTGTTTAAATAAAGGAGAGTTTGTATATTTCTGAAAATTAAATAATTTCAAAACCAAAATCTTTCATTTCGAACTGTACACTTCATAGGCTTTGGGGTGATCTAACTGTGGCCTTCAGGTACCTGAAGGCAGCCTTCAAGAAATGTGGAGAGGGAATATTTACAATGGCCTGGAGAGACAGGACAAAGAGGAACAGCTTCAAACTAACAGAGAGTAGATTTAAATTAGATTCTAGGAAAAAAACCCCATTCTTTATTGTGAGGAGGGTGAGGCCCTGGCAGAGGTTGCCCAGAGAAGCTGTGGCTGTCCCATCCCGGGAAGTTCAAGGCCAGGCTGGATGGGACTCTGAGCAACTTGGCCTAGTGGTAGGTTCTGCCTACAGCAGGGGTTTGGAGCAAAATAATCTTTAAAATTCCTTCCAACTCGGGCCATAAAATATCCCAACCAACCAGACAAAAAAATCTGGATAAAACCTTGTGTAGATACATTTATTTCCAGGTCTATGCAGTAAAAAAGGTTTTTTATGAGTCCTCTTTGTGAAAAATAGTTTGAAATGTTTAATTTGCTTAGTATCTATTCTCTGGGTTATGTCCATGGCACCAACTGAGGTAGATGAGTTCACAGTCTAATACAGTTGTCTCCATCTTCACAAAAATTGAAGAAAATTATGACTAAAAGTAAGCAAAACAGTGTAGATACTTCTGAGATCTGACAACATTTACATAAACTTAATTCCTAAAACACAACGAAAGAAATTGCCCAGAAATTCACCATGTTCAAAATTCACCTATCAGAATTGTTTATTGTTTTGTCTGTGGTTGGTTTACTTCCTATCTGGTTGATAAGAGTAAAATGAAAAACAATTTTTAATCTAATATTCAAGGAAAGTAGTATGGAATTCTCTAGTCTGTAGCTACAGAACTTAAGTGATGGTTTTGATTGCACTTGTGATTAGTATAGCAAATGCAATCTCTGATTCTGAAGTAGCTATGCACTTCTTTTTGACCTTACCTGAAATAACAGCAAGGCAGACCTTGGAATATTTCAGAAGTAAAAAAAAAAGAGAAGTAAAGGGAAAAAAATTGAATCAATTTTGTGTTTAGCTATAAAGCTTTCAGAAATAAATTGATGGTTTAGCTTGCGGATGGCTAGCTTTGGACATCATGGACTAAATGAGGCTGATTTGGTGGGAAATTTATTTAAAGTCTCTTTAAATATCAAGCAATTTATTGCAAGGTGTAGGCTTTGTCTGGAACTTTAGTTTCTTTAATAATATTGTAAACCTCCTGCGAAAGGTATCTATGATGAACACCTGCTTAAAATGTAGGAGAATATCAGAAGCCTGTGTTTCTCTAAACCTCCTTTGTGGATAACAGCCTAATGATGCTGAAGAAAGAAAAAGTCAGCTTTGCTGTTTCATGTTATGGCTGAATCAAGCTACAGCTTAAAAAAAGTTAGGAATATGCTACTGTGGAAAAGAGGAAAAGCTCACTTCCTTTCTCCTCTCTGTTCCTAAAGCCATGTGATGCCTTCCACGTTTGCTTGTTCCATGCTTGCCAACTATTGTCTAGGGAGACATAAACCGAGGGAGAAGGAAAGCCAAACCCAGCAGCTGTGATGAAAACCAGCTCTGTCTGGGATTGGGGGGGAGGCCACAGCCCCCAGACTCATTTTCTGAGGTCAGTTTTGCACACAGTCTCCTCCACATCTCCTCCCCATCACCAGAGACTAAAAGCCAAATAAAGAAGCAAACCCTGCAGAGTCCTCCCTTACACAAACAGCCTCTCCTGCCAGAAGGTCACATTCACCCTGAACATTCATGTGAGAGGCAGCTGTCATATCTTAGAAGGTGTCATAAACCACCAAAGACTCTCAAAGATCCACCCCCTACTCATTCCTGAGGCCTTTCACCAGAGGACTGCATGTGATCCACAAGTGCTGCAACAGATCTAGAGTCTGTTGCAGAAGACTATAAAACTTGCCTGCCTCCCATGGGAGGTACCTGGCATTCCCACAGATACCTGGGTGTATTAACCCACTGAACTCTGTGTTACATAGGACCCTCAAAGAAGAGCAGAAGAAAAGGAACAGCCAGATGCTGTCAGGATCCAGAGAGTCTCTCTGTCACTCCCTTTCTCTCCCTTTCCCCCTTCTCCTTTTCCTATTTCTTCCTCTCTTTCTCTGGGTCTCCCTCACAATTCCTGTTAAATAAAATCCATACTATTGACTTCAGAGTATGGCCTTGTTTACACCTTAATTCAGGCCCAGGCATCTCCCTGTGGATCACAACATGGTGGCACCCTGGGACTGTACTCCCAGCTGGAGGACATCACCATAGGAAAGTACCAGGAGGAGGTCCTTGAATAACCTCTTGCCAGCCAGGAAGCATATTATCAACATTTTGTGATTATCAGTTATTTCTGACACAGCCCTGGAGCACAGTTACATGAACACAAACAGGTGGAGGGCAGCACTTTTGAGTCCAGCCCTCCACTTTGGGTGCCTCTTTGGCTACAGCACAGACACTTTTCTTTTTCTATCACCTTTAAAGCTGTTCCCTTCTGAGCAGCTGGGTAAGAACAAAAGGGAAGACAGTTTCTTGGCTCTTAAGCTCTTTACTTCAAGGATTCACCTGAGCAAGAGAAAGCTGGAGTACAACTCTTCAGTGTCAGTAAATACAGGAAAATATCATCCAGACAAGGGACTGGAAGAGACCTGTCCCAGAAGAGCCACAGGCTGGGAAGTCACCAGTCATGAGCATTAGTGAGGGATCAAGTGCTGAGCTGAAACAGGAAGAGAAATGGGCTTTTGCAAAGGTGTTCTGCTTTTCAGGTGTCTGCCTCAACCAGTGTCACTTGCAAGACCTTTGCAAGTGTCCACCTTTCTTACACATCCTCATCTTTCAAAAACTACACAGCATGATTACAATTTCCAGCTCAGCTGTACTCAAAATCACTAAGCACTTGAGTTTTTGCTGAGATTCTGCAATGCCTCATTTACTGTCATTTAAATATATGCAGGAATTGGTTTCTTTGTAACACTCTAAACAGATAAAAATTTCTTTATCTTCACCTTAGAAACAGAATTACTGAGATTTACATAAAAAAATAACAAACATAACAAAGCTATCTATCTGAAGAGGTGATTTAAACTCCACTTAGTTTTCAATAAAAACACAATAGCACACCATAACCATTTACTGCATGTACTTCAACACAATTAACAGTCTTAGTGTTCTGAAAAGCTTCTAAAATTTCATTTTACAGAGGAACAGTGATCTTTCCAATATTTTTGGGCCACTGCAAGAGATTAAATGTTACTTTTATGAGCATTTATGAAAGTAGTTTCAGTTATTAAAAGCAAGATGTTGCTTTTTTTTCAGCTAAATATGCTGATCTAAGTACAGAAACATTTTAGCTAAGCTATATGTATATTTAAATATATATAAAAATATATATCCAATCAAAATGTGTTTTGTGTTGATTATGGAGACCAAAATTTGAACTATGTAAAAATCAAATAATGACACTCTGAATAGAATATATTCAGAGTTTATAGACTTACACTTTTCCATGTTCAGTCTAGATGGTTTTAATAACTATTTTCCCTTAACAGAAAATATTAAATGTGTCAGCAATAGAACAGGTTAGAAAACTGGAAGGGATTCATTCCTATTTTTGGAGATTAGATCATAAACCCCTTGTTCAAGCACAGATGAGTAATATCAGAGAAAAAGATAAATATGAAACTACAGTAACAAGGCAGACAAACAGCAGCTAAATACTTTCTTACATCTTGCCTCAGTACCCCAAAAAAATCACCTTTATAAAATATGCCATTTCAAAGGAAATAAAAAAAACAAGCATCTCTTGTAATATCAGCAACAACATTGGTTCTGTTTCTGTTACTTTCAAAGGAGAAATTTAGTTGCCTCTTTCCAAGGATGAAAAATGCAAAGTTAAAAGCAGTTAACAGCTTTCCTGGTTTTTCTTTCATTTTAGCATTTTTGAACTTTTTTTTTAATTACTATTCTAAAAAGAAATAGTATAGCTATGCACAGAGATCTGTTGTTTTGGGGTTTTTTAAATAATAAATCCATTTATTTTCTGAACCAAGTGGTACTACAGACAGCTTTATATTGTAGGAAGAATTAAATCTGTGATAGTCGTAAGGCAGATGTTGTGCCGGACCAGGAGACCCCCTGTTTACATGAGGCTGGGAAAAACAACCTCTTGGATTCCAGGAATCACAGGAAAGTCCTGGAAGCTTTGGAAAATGCTGCATGAGTGAGTGGAACTGAGGGATTATGATTCTTTTAGTTATTCTTTTGAAAGAACTGAGTAGCAGAAAAGCTCAGCTTTTTGCTCTCCTTTCTCCATGCCCAGAGGCCCAGAAGCTGAACAACCTCTGGTTCTTATACAGTTCAGTCCTAATTACTTCATCCTGGAGTAAACAACCATTTCAATCACAGGCTACTCCATGTTAATTGGAGAAGAATCTACTAAAATAGCACAGAGGCAATACAAATTTATAGATAGTTTTAAAAAAAATTTAATAGCTGTAACCATGGGTAATAATGACTCTTCTTCTACATGGCAGATACTTGTGTAAACAGCTTTCTTTGGCAATAAATTGCATATTTAAGAGTTCCATTTCCTGTGGTCTCTGTGAGATAGTACATCGACATCAAACACGCCAATAAAACTGAGTGATACCCAAGGAAAAAACCTGAAACAACTTCTTGCTTCCAGCTCTTGCCAGTGATTCATAAATAACAATACAAGCTAAGATCTGACATCAGCAAAATTACTGTATTATCTTCTGAATGGTCTTTGTATGAGTGAATAATTTACTAGTTTAAATTCTCCTTATTTCCTAATTTTTAGGCAGTGTGGAGGTAAAAACAAATTTAAAGACAAAATGTGATGTAACTGAAATGTTTGTGCTATAATGCCATGTAGATTGTACCTTTCCAAGTATATTTTACTTTTCCAAATTTTTTTTTTTAACCACCATTATAGGAATGTGTGAATATTCCTCTAACCAAAAGGTGTTTGCTACATCCCTGTGGTGGTAGATGTTAGATTTCTCCTGATGGTCTCTGTCAGTAAAGGTAGTGATCAAGCTCTGAGCATGATGTCCTCCTTCCCTGTGGTTCTCACTTAGCACAATTTCCTCCTCACTCAGCACAGCAGTCAGGACAACACCTTCAAGAAAGAAAACTAAGAAAAAATCCACAGCAAAGCACTGCCATCACATTAATATTTCTTGTATAAAACTCTCTCCTGGGGAACTTGGAAAGAAATCTTCATTAATTTAATGGAGAGGGGTAATGAATTTTAAGAACTTTGGAGCAATGGCAGGCAAATCTTCTCCCCTAGATACTCCAAGGCAAAGTCAAAGTTTGAGCTTGAGAAGAGAGAATCTCTACAGGCTCTACTTTATGCATTGCTTTGTACTGTGGGAAACAAAGCCAGACCTGTATGAAGGTTTGGCTGACATGGGATTAATTAAGAGAAAAAGGTGTGGAAAAAACCACCCACCAGTGTTTGGGTACTGCTGGGCAGTGCTCCCACAACACCAAGGCAACCTGTCCAAACCCACATCTAGCAGCCCCAAAAGGCCATTAGGCTGGGTCTGGGCAGGAGCCTGGGAGGGGACACAGGCAGGGCAGCTGACCCAGGCAGATGAAAGGAAAATCCCATTCCATACAGCATTTTCTCTGCAATAAAAGGTAAGGCAGAGATTGGAGGCACTCAGTTTTTTCTGGCATTTGTCTTCTGGGGCAACCTCTGCTGTACTGAAGCCCTGTTTCCTGGGACATGTCAGACATTGGCTGTTGATGGGAAGTGGAGAAATAATTTTTTTTTTTTTTTTGCTTCTGCCCCCATCATCTTTACTTTTGCTTTATTAAACTGCCTCTATATTGACCCATGAGATTCTTT
Organism: Dicaeum eximium; assembly: GCA_013396995.1. Taxonomy (NCBI): domain Eukaryota; kingdom Metazoa; phylum Chordata; class Aves; order Passeriformes; family Dicaeidae; genus Dicaeum; species Dicaeum eximium. Next base: position 824,551 of record VWZP01007937.1, on the reverse strand, counting down.
TTCTATTTACTTTCTCCCCAGGCCCTGTTCTGCTGAGGAAAGGGAGATTATATAGATCTCCCTGGAGCAGGAGATCTAGGCATAGAGCACCTTGCACCTTCTTCTACACCCCAGGTCAACCCACCACAATACAAAAAAACAGTTTTGAACAAACCCTGAGCCCTGAGAAGGTAAAGCTACAAAGCAATTGTTAAAGAAATAATTGTCAGAAGCTCTTTCCACTGATATGTTTCTCTTCTTCTCATGGGTCTCTAATTCTTTGCAAGAACAAGAACAAATACTGCTCCTGGGAGACTCAGAGTTGTATAAGGCTTGAGAGCTGCACTGCTTTTAGCATTGACATAGTGCATATTTGAGGACTTAATCCATCTTGCAGATAAACTGAGACATTACCTAACATTACCATAGGCTTCTCAGAAATGTTTTTGATAAGAAAAAAAAAGAGCAGAGAATCATGGAAAACCTGCTTTTCTTGAAAACAGATCAAAGAAGAAATATCAGTATAGGAAAATTAAGAGAAAATATGGAGAAGCAGTTGAGACACACTTTAAATTGGAAAGTGATAGGCAGTGGTGAATTGGCAAGGAATCACTTGAATACATAAAACCTTAATCACACAATTAGTGACTAAAAACTAAGGCAAAAGGAAAATCAGTGCCGAGCTTGCTGTGATGGTGATGAAACAAGACACACAGGAAAGGAGCTGTGATAACAGTGGAAAGATAATGGTTTCCATTCCTTAATAAACAATATTATTGCCCTTATCTCATTTCTTACAATATATGGTCTAACTTCTTGCAGTATATGGAGTGGGCATAATTCTCATTCTTGTATCAAAAATCAAAATTTGTTTTGAAGGTGAAGAAATACGTGAGAGAAATATGATTAAATTCAAAACCATGCAAGCACATGCCAATTCTTCTTGCCTCAAAAGGTAAATCAATACACAGATTACTTGTACTCAACCCTGTCTTGTCAAATGGATCTATTAGGAGACTTGGCTGCATGTGCATTTACTTTGTGATTGTTGTAGCATGTGTACTCTTATATAATCACAGTTTTTATAATTGCTATTGCAGTAAGTCTCAATGCTTTCCTGGTAAAAGCCACTTAAGATAGAGTTCTGATTACTTTTCTATAAGGGACCTGCACTTGAGAGAGAAGAAGCCAGGAGTTTCCATTGTTATGCTTGTCACATTTAATAGATAGTGTGACAAAGCACAGCTCTGATGTCCTAGTGACTGATCTTGGATTAAATTAGCTATTTGATTACAGGATTTTAAGGGCTATACCTGCTATATCTGTCTTGGAAAATAGATGCTGGATGCTGTATAGAAGTCTTCTCTTACAGCTCATATAAGATCAACTACATTGGATCTCCTCCCACACTTTGGAGAACAAGCAGCACTTGGAAGGTACAATCTGTTTGCTCTGTTTAGCTTTTACAGCTCTGTTGTCCCCTGCATAGATGCTGCTTAAACTGCCTAAAAACCAACATTGTTGACCTTTCCATGACACAGCATCCTCCTGTGTCATAGGATAATTAAAATAAAGCAGATTCCAGAGCTGGTGCAAGGGGAATAACCCAGTATTCATGCTGAGACTTGCTGAAGTATTTAATGCATACTCTCAAAGCCATTCCTGTTTCTTCACTACCTGTGTAGGTCTAGAGAGTGGCATGAGCACCTGTATACATAAATATTTCTATTTAGATTTCTATTTGTATGTTATTGGGTAAATGGCTGATGTTTCAAATTATGAATCTTTCAGGTCTAGACTTAAATTTCTTGTATTGCATAATTTACTGGTTTTGTTCTGAGGCTGTTGGAATACTACACACTGAATAGGTACATTTTCTTCAAAGTATTTGATACTCTTTGGTATTATTCATAGAGTCATGGTATTGATTTGAATCCAGGAGCACAGTGTCACTCACATACTTTGACTTGGTTTGGAGTCTGATACAATTTGGTTTGTTTGTTTTTGGTTTTTTTTGTGTGTGGACCAAAGAAACTTGATACAGGGGCTTTCAAAGGGCATTTTTTAGCTCTTAGAAGCAATTGTGCTTCTATCAATTATAATCTTTGAGATTCTTAGACATTTAAGCTTAGTATACACATTTTGTATATTTGGAGGTTTGTTGGGTTTTTTTGGTTTTTTTTGGTTTTTTTTTATTGAATGATTTCATCTTCTGCTTTGGGCTTGTGTGGGATTGTGGGATTGTGGGGGAGAGAGAAGAAATGTGTCTATATAATCTCATTACAAAACACAGATGTTTAAAATGTAGTTATTTCACACAGGTGTTTAAAATGTAGTTATTTCTTTACTTAAAGGTGAGTAAACTTAGAATTTCTTTTTCCTCATTATGATTTAGGCTGTCAATTTCTTACCTTCATTTGTCACAAATAAGTGGATGGCCATGAGCAGTTGAGTTACCACTGTGTTTACAGTCAACTTCACAGTTCTCTCAGAAGGAAAATCAAGGCTTAGTATTTTTCTTTCACTGACTGACATATTTCAGCAGCATATCTTTTTCAATATTGCATCTGAGAACAAATCAAAATTACAGACTTCTTGCATGTACAAATCTTCAGGAACTTTCCACATAAGTATAAAATTCTACACATAAAAAATTGAATAATGACATTTCCTGTATAGTTCAGAGTTTGTTTTATAAACATCTGAACTATTTTCTCCTCATTTTATAATATTAAGCAAAAACTATTCTTTCATATTAAATGTTTACCTCTCTTAGAAGTTTCATTACTGTCTATATTGTTCATGACTATTGGATATCTGAAAAATAAAAAGCTCATCTGTAATGTAAATGTAACAACTAATAAGTTATGTATTCTAGCAAATAAATAATTTAGAATATTTACTGGAAGTTTAGAGTAGCTAAACAAAATGCATCCAGAAGGGTTTTTTTGGTTTTTTTTGGGAGCACATCTAAGGGCTGAAAAGAAAAAAAAGCATTAAAACTGTAGGGATAGAAAAATACAGATATAAAAAGCTCTTGTACAACAGTAAAGTGCAATGCAAATCCAATAGCAAGTGGATTGTGTGTGAGCATGAAACCCCACCAGAATTCAAATATGTTCATCTCTATCCTCAGGCCGCTGATTTCTATTATCATTCCTTTCATTTTCTTTCCTTTTGCACCTATATCTTTCCATTTCAAGTGCTCATTCTTCTCTCACAACATTTTTTGTCTTCTTTTTTTATAAGTAGGCTTAGGAGTGTTATCAATAATAAATTGTAAAGCTTTATCATACCATGGAAAATATAACAAGACTAACTCATTATTTCACAAATAAAGAGTTCCTCAGCTGAAAAGATACACATCAGTAGAGCAGAATATCCAAACATATTGTTAGAACAGAAGTTCTTTTGAGAAAGAAAGTGTTAAAAAATACATGCAGAAAGTATAAAGGTCATGAATTTGCAGAAATATATAAGATGGTGGAGATTGAACAGAGGTACATGGACAAAACCAAACAGAGACCTGTAGTCTTTACAGCCAAACACTGGAAAAATCAGCAAGTAACACAAATTCATGTAATAATCATCTTGCTTCTAATATAAATTAAAGTTTATTCCAATGAAATAGCAAAACCGCATTTCATTAGGAAGGACTGACTGACATCAAATGTGGTTGATCAAATGTGGCTGGGGTCACACAATGTGACCTCAGCCAGGCAATCATTAAAGCCAACTGACCACTTCCTCAACTTTAGCATCTAATCCATGATTCGTTCTAACCTTCAGTCATTTAGGAAAATGTATTTCAATACAGAATGAAATACATTTGAAAATATATTGAAGTGGGATTTTTTATGTTAGTACAAATTTCATCGATTATTTAAAGTAGTTTATGTTTTCATTTTCAGTGTATTTTGTTATGCTATCTGACTTCCTTGGAGTTTAGCATGCATTACAGGTAGATTCAATTTCTCTTTGTTTATAACCATTCCTAAAACTATTTTATACACATATGTTTCATTATAGGGTATTAGCTCAGAAAGAATGTCCTTATCTCTTATGGCTAAATGAGGTCATTGACCCATCAGAGACCACTGATAATCAGAAGTGCTAGAATGTTATTTTTCTGTAAAAATGCTATTTCCTCAGAGGAAAAAAAAAATGTTATTTTGTCAAGCTCTTTTGGCAAGTAAAGATGGCTATTTCTGTGTGTTTCAGATCTTGTACAACTGTTAGTCCTGTACTACCCACTGGTACCAACATCATCACTAGGTCACTTCTTGATTCATATGCTTGTAATAATATTGATACAAATTGTCATAAAATTTATTTTGGGTTCATTAAAATAAGGGTGGAAATAATCATCAATCCTGTGGTTACTGATCTTTGAGATAATATTGACCAACATACTCCAGCTGCTGTATAGTCTGGTGAAAAATTAGAAAACTAGAGGTTTTTCCCTAGGGGAACACTTCAAGCAAAACAATAAAAAAGCTTTGGAATAAAGCAGCTTAAGAAAAGTTTACCATTAAATTTTAGGTGTTATTTATGTTCGTGAAACAGTTCTAAACTGCACTTTGACCAGTGATGCACAGAGAAGATAGGCACAGTTATTTCTAGGTAGGAAACGTGGACCCTAATTCAGCGGCTCATTAACTGTCAGGAAAGACCCATACCACAAAAACAACATTCTGTCAGATACCATAAATGCATGTTCTGGTAAAATATCCCTAGATTCCTTTGTTTATGCTGTTAAGCTTTCCTAGCTCATTAGAAGGAGTCTTAGGCAGAAGGTTAACAGTTGTGGAAGGAGAATCGAGCGCTAACCTCTAGAAGTAAAACTGTCTGCAGCTGCATTCCCACTGACACTTCAAGGGAAAGGGGGTGCTGTCAGCAGGTGGAGATGAGTGCTGCAAATTAAAATCAGTTTTAGGGCTTATTAGTGGAAGAATACCTCGCATAATTTTGTTTGCTTGTTTGTTTTATTTTGTTTTGTTTGTGTTGGGTTTGTTTTTGCTTTTGTTTTTGTTTTTGTTTTGTTACAAAATTTCTTCTAGAACTCCAAACAGTGTGAAACTGATAGACATTTCTCGAGCATGGGTGAAATGAATTGAGCTGCTGACAGGAAAAAAAGTGCTCAGAGTGATCTTCTGAATTATTTTCAGTCTACTTCAGGAAATCATGCAACGCACAAATGTTAGTCATATAATTAATTGTATTATGTGCCCAGAAACTATGTGAAGGAGTGGATGCAAGACTTTTATAAAACAGAATGGAGCAAAGGTCTTATAAGCAGAAAGAACAAGTGATTGAGAATTATGAAAATTATGACTAGAAAGTCACTAGATGAGCACTTTTTAAATTTGTTATCAAATTAATTATGTAAATACAGTTTGTATTTAACAATTCTTGCAGATGGAGATGAAGTTCAGTTCTGGAGGAATGTAAGGGACCAATACAGATTTTGTCTGTGCTCCCCAAAAGGCTGAGGGCATATATTTTTAATGGATAGTGACTTTTTATCATCAGATGACCTCATATCACAAGTATTACTGTCTCTTAATATTTCTTCCTGCATCTTGTCCTTAACTACCTTTTTGATTGAATTATAGCAAGCCTTCTGAAAATGTATGTAGGAAAAAAATGTTATAAGTGTTCTCAGTAAACTCCCACCCAGCTGAAAAATTCATGTGTTGCAGAAAGTTCTGTGTTGCTAAAAAAAGAAAGAGTCTCATAGCGCTGTCTTTTATTCAGTCATGAAATATAGAAGGGTTTGCTCTCTTCAGCAGCCTATTTCCATGAAATTTGTGAGAATGGTGTTCTCCATCAGATCTGTGTGACAGAGTAGTGATAACTTCAGAAATTAAAAAGGAATGAAAGACAAAGTAATGGATATATATAAAATTCATTACATGTACCACACCTCCTTAGAGAAACACATTATGATGTCTTTCAAATGAAAAAAAAAGGATGAAGACACACTTTTCTCCTGCAGAGGTTAGACTGTATTTACACTACATTTACACTGAATTTTCTGCATTCCACAGATTTGCTTTGGTTTAAACCATGAAGGAAAACGGAAGTATCTACTTCCTTATGTTGAGAGTTACCTAAATCCTTTTGTTTCAGAATTGGTTAAACAATTTGCCTTAAAACTGTTAACCCAAATAATGTGAATGAAATTGCGATTTCAGGCTTTTCACTGCAGTTTGATCCTCTATGGCTCAAGTCACCTGTCACTGGCATCTCCCTGTGGTGGCAGGATGGTCCCTGTGGTACTTTAGGCAGCTGATGGCCTTAATTACAGGATCTGTAATTTACTACATGGCTAGATAGGAAAAGCAATTATAGGGATTTTTTGGTGGGTGTGTGTCAGTCAATGGGTTTATAATATATGGCCTTGTAACTGCTATAAAAACCTAATTCTTCATTGAGGTGAGAAATATAACACTAAACTTTACATTATCTCAGCTGAAGCTATCATGTGTGGCTGCTTTGTGTATTTTTATTACTTTTGTGGACCAGGGAGCAATAGCAAAGAATAATTTTGATATAGCCAGTGATATTTTCTCAAGGCAGAAAAAAAAAATATTCCATTTATGGAACAGTGGTACTACTTGCAAAAAAAGAAAACAAGCAAACAGTTTACATAAAGAATATATGTTTATATTCCCTTCCTCTAAGTATGCATTTTAATATACTGAAACATAAAGCCCATTTAGTTTTATTTTATGAACAGAAAACTCTTATACTTCATCAGACAATTAATTTCCATAGTCCAATATCTTCCTGAAATGTTTGGGCAGAAACAAGTGATTAAAAAGGACACTTAAAAATGTTTGCAGGGTAATTTAGGCCATTGATGACCGAGTTCAATATCCTTTATTTTAGTATAATTCCTCTTCTCTTGGTTTCAGGAATTCTCGTCACAAAATAATCATGTACACTGAATTCCACAGCCTGATATCCAAATAGATGTATTTTATGGTATTTGATTTACCATATATATCTTTTTTTTCCTGTAATCTTTCATTAACAAAAATAAAAGTATATTAAAGAACAGAAGGAATTTTTTTAGAGACCAACAATTAGTAAACTATAGGAAAGAATGTTGTCTCTTAGTATGGAAATTAACACTTATATTTTTAATGTAACATTTGAAAAATAATTAGTATATGCAAATATATGGGTTAAAAGCAGAACCTAGCTGTGAAAAGTGAGATAGAGGTTATTTTTTAAAAACAGAATGAAGGTATAGATACAGCCAATATATATAATCTTGGTAATTCAAGTAAAATGGTGTTGACATTGTATTTTGGTTTTCCCCCACCTAAATTGACAGATAGGAAATTTTCTTTTAATAAGTAAATAGGTAATTCAAAGATGAGAAATCATTTAAATAGTCTGTTTTCTTCAAGAGAATTTAGTCAAGAAAACATTTTTATGAGAGTAGCATGAATTAGTTGTTGTATGTCCTGAAGTTCCTGTCATAGCACAAGGTGCTCTTGATTGCCTGTTAAGTCATTGCTAATCTATTCCCAGCTGGACTAGAACTGGCCATTTCCCAGACCTGCAGGGTGATGCCTGCCTGAGAACTGTATGGGTCTAATAAGGAGTAGGTCAGAAGGCAATCCACCCTGGTCTCATGTCTCCATTCTCTTAAAATCTTGTCATGATTAGTTTTCCTAATGAACCAAATAAAAGTTTTTTGTTACTGCACTCCTCCATGAAATAATTTGTTGTATAATACCATATGATTCTTACAACTTTAAACTTGTTCAAAACTGCAAATTCTTAAGAAAATGAGCTCTGTTCCATTCCAAAAAATACTTATGAAAATGCTGTAGGTAACATCTCAAAACAATAATTTAAAAGCTTGTTTTTCCATAGCATATTTTGATATCATTCCATGCCTCACACTCCACTGAGGCCAGATGGTGAGTGGATTTGCTTGGGCATGTTGGGTTGAAAGGTGTTATCAACCATTTGCTATTAAGTTCTTTATTATCTTATACTGTCAGCCTTTCCTATGAGTGTTATTCTGTTGCTCATTTGGTTTGTAGTCTTAGTAATAGCTTGTTAGTACTTTTGTTAGTGTTTCAATAATTGTTTGATATTTTTTCTTATTATTGTGAATTAGCTGTGTTTAATTCATGTCATCATCATATCAAAAAGATCTGTGCTGTATATTTTTTCCTCTTAAGGGTTCCCAGTGGTGTGTTTTGATTTCTTTTTCACTTGTTTTTTATCAGTTCAGACAAAACAAAACATATTTCCACTAATGAAAACATGAATTTGTAATCTGGCTGGATGATGGGTTATGTTCTTCTTGACAGTGGAGTGTGAGCAGTGCAACAGTGGGTAAATTTCCCAGGCAAAACACTGGGGTGTACTGTAGCTACCACTCCATAATCATGGAATCCTAGAATGATTTAGCTTGGAAGGGATCTTAAAGATCATCTTCTTGCAACTCCTCTGCCATGGGCAGGGACACCTTCCACTAGACCAGGTTGCTCAAAGCTCCATCCAACCTGTCCTGGAACCCTTTCAGGGTTGGAGCAGCAAGAGTCTCTGCACAATGTGCTCCAGTGCCTCACCACCCTCACAGTAAAGAATGATTAACAATACCCAGGCTAACCCTACACCCTTTCAGTGTGAAGCCATTCCCTCTTGTCCTGGCACTCCAGGCCTTTGCAAATCCCTCTCCATCCTTCCTGTGGGCTCCCTTCAGGTACTGGAAGCCCACAGTCAGGTCACTCTGGAGCCTTCCCTGCTCCAGGCTGAACAATCCCAGTTCTCCCAGCCTTTCCTCACAGCAGAGCTGCTCCATCCCTCTGATCAAGTTGGTGGCCTCCTAAGGACTGGTTCCAACAGGTCCATGTCTCTCTGTGATCATTTTGAGTTGCAGCTGCTGCACATCTGGAGACCTTCTCCATAGGGTCACGTGTCATCCAGAACAACACCATATCTGTGAGCAGATCCTGCTGGTTTTGCTGCCTGGCTCTTGTGAGCTCCATGTTGTGCCTGGCAGCACAGTGAAGTGACTCACCCACCTGCATCCTCCCCCCTGATGCCACCAGGATTGGAGTGAGGGTAGGGCTGTGCCACTAGAAGGAAGGACAAAGAGAGCAGGGCCACTCTGGTGACCAGGGACAGAGCAGTTCTTCTGTCCAGCCTCAGCAGCTGACTTGGAAAAGTGTCTCTTGTCTCAGTGATTTGCTGTCCCTTGCTCACTCGTTGCTGCTCTCTGCTCTCTCCCCCTGGCAGGGGAAGCTCGTGTGCACAGAGCCTGTGTTTGAGGCCATACATTGATTCCCTTTGATGGAATATGTCAGCTTCTATAGATAATTCTCTTTTTAAGACTTTCAGGCAATCCAGAAATTTCATATTTCCCCTGGAAGTTCACTGTATTATACTCTTATCCAGAAGATGGTGTGTGGATATTACTCTTAATTAAAGAAATCTTTTAACTTTTCAGTTCCTAGCTATCTGCAAATGTCTCTTTATAAGATAAGACTGTGTTTGCCTGGTTAACTCACAATTTATTGTCCCAAAACACCCTTGTTAACAAATGTACATTTGTAAATGGAACATGTGGATATAGAATATTACTGGCTCTAGATTTTTAACAATATGTCAATGTTCATCATTTGTACTATTATCTAGCTTTAGTCTTAATATAGCTCAACAGAACATTAAAAAATACTCCTGTGATTCTAGCATTAGCATAGCTGGAGTTTCTCAGTCCCCTGAAGGCTGTGTGAAGAATAGTATTCATTTCAATACTATCTCATGTTAAAAAATTTTCCTTTTTAAAAGGTTACAAAATACTCTCAGGTCTTCCAAAAATATGTATCTTTGTGAGAAACAATTTTCAATATATGCATGTATTTAATTTCTACACATTTTATGAAATAATATATTCATTTCTTTAATTCTCAGGTTTTGAGTTTTCATCCTTTTTCATTTATTCTTGTCACTTGAGTAAAAATGTGTTTTATTTACCTTTTTTATGTTCATAAATATTTAAAATTTGGATTTTTCTATTTTTTGCCTTTTCCTGTGGCACATTTTAAAAACTGCTCATTGCACAGGAAGTGGCAGCTGGATAAAATTGAAGGGGGAAGTTGATACAGTTCTGCTAAAATGTTCTAATTAAAAATTAAACAGGAAATATTAAAACTGAAAAAAATGTATTTGTATTACTGTATTTATAGAGATAAAGTATTAACAGCTTTTTGAAGTGTGTCAACTAGCTTTATTAATAGATCTTTTTTGTCTTGGCATTTGAATCTGAACTTTGGCACAGATCTGCCAAAAATCTGATAATAATGGTTTTCCATTAAAAGATTAGCTTTTTAAATTTGTTGTACTAATATTTGACAATAATTTTTATGTCTATATTGCCTAAATATTGCCTAAATTCTCACTACTTCTGTCTTTGTAGAAACAAGAGAAACTAATTTTAAAATATTTCTTAAATTGAGTATATCTACTATTATTTGTTACATATACTGCTCAAAATTGTTTGGGGGGTCTTGGCAGGTTTTTTACCCTGTTCTTACTGCTAATTTTCTTGTTACTCAATTTGATATAAGAATATAAATGACAGGAGTAATTAACAGGATTGTTGAGTAGTGGTCCTCCATAGGAAACTGCCAAGTACCAACTCCTGTTGTTTACGGACAGGAATTCTGGCTGCATTGGAATGTCAGTATCTAACTTTAGATCAAGTTTTTTATCCTCCTCCTCTTTGAACCACAGCAGTCATGGCAGGTTGCTGATCATCTTTGCTTTCACATCTATCCATTCTTGTTTACTTGTTATAATTCCAGCCCTTCTGGTTTAGCTCTTTATAAATTAGTCTTCATATTTGATGCTCTTTTTCAGCAGAAGCTCTGGGATCTGTGACAACCAATGAAAGGATTTTTCAAATAGATTAATACAAATTCTTTTAAATTCTTCCTTGTTTCTTATGTCACAACTCAAATTTTCCCAATTGTTCAAATTTATACATTTGTATTTCCTCCTCAGCTGGTAATGCTGGGCTTTAACTCACCACATTTATGAGCTACTGAGGTCGTACATCCACCATGTTTCTGTCAAGTCTCCTACATCATTTTTGCCTGTTAGTCACAGCTTCTAATTTCTCCTGTTTGTCCTTCAAGCTTCTTTTGTTAGCATGTAGGGATTTTATTATACCTCATATATGCCTGAAAGCTCTTTGGGACTGATGTATAGGCATCCTTTTGAAGTATTTGAAAGTTCTTCATACTCATCTTCTGCTAGAGAGCTTTTCTCCTTTGTCCTCCTTATCATGCTGAAGAATATTATTTATTTAATATATGTAATTGATCTAGCCACTAAATCAGTAGCCCAAAACAATCAATTAATCTGCATTTATTCAGATAAACTCTTAGTTCTCATCACTACCTTAAGGCTGCAAAACACAAACGTGTATCACACTTAAAGAAAGACAGAGGGAAGAGTGAGAGAGATTGAGAGGGATTTAGGAAGATTTAGGTTGCTGCCCTTGCATTGTACGAAACATGTTGTCTTATTCCCTAAAGAATTACAACCTGTGTATTGCATGAAAGAGAGTTTCATGATTGGAACTTACCTCAATTATATTTATGCCAAAAAACCCTCCCAAAATAACAACAGAGAGAGCCTGAATTCTGGTGTCCCAGAACATGTGAGGCTAAAAACCCCATTTACCGATGGCAGGGCCAGGTATGGCCCCTTTCCAGCCAGGCTGGGGCTGCAGATTCTGGGAGTGGGCTGGCCCTTGCCTTCATAGTTTTCAAGCCACAGAGACCCAGACTTGACATGAATAAAATGGGTATTGCACAGCAGCAGTAAAAATTTTGCAGAGCATGAAAATAAATATTCTATTATCAAAAAGCAGAAGTTTCCTTTGATTTGGACTGCAATATGAAGGGGAAAAGCTAGGGTCTTGACCAAATTAGTTTTTCAATAAAAATTACTTGACAACTAAGTAAGCAAAAATAACCAATGGACCACATACAAAACAGTTATATAAAGAAATGTGGAGAAAATATGGTGACAAATATAACCCGAAACCTATGATCAGAAATTTCAAAACCAGAAGCCTCCTTCTTTCAGCTAACTGTGCACAGAGTTTGCAGTTACAGGTGCAAAATCCTCGCTGTAGAGATGGGACCTATCATTCCCTAACACTGTAAGCTTGCAAATGCAGCCATGTGACCAACCCCCATTGAAGTCAGGCATCTGCCTGTCCCACTTAGTGGAGAGTAGATCTAGAACTCCAGATTGTTCTGTTTTGTCTTAGGGGAAAGAGGAAAATAATTAAAATTATTGTTCAAGAGAATGCAAATAAGGCTGCTCATAAAATGAGCACAAGGGCATTTGTTAAAATTACCAGGCAAACAATTTCGAATTAATAAATATGTTTTTAATGTAATGAATAATTAGACTGTGAAATTTACTGTTAAATTATATTATTGATGCAAATGGCTGAGCAGAAATAAGAAGAGATTTATAAACTGAATGTGAATAAGAACTGCATAGGCAATAAAAACAGAATAGGCAGAAAAATATTAGGTGTTATTTGCTGCCACAGTGCATGTGAGAATGCAACACTCATCAGCTGTGGTCATGAAAAAAGGGAAATGAACTTCCCTGTATCTCTATTTTCCTTTGTCACTGAACATCAGGCAGGATTTATGTGCCATTGAGCATCTATTTTCTCCACCTTGGTGCATACTTTTAGCTAATAAATTTTGATTTATAATACTCTTGAAAGTCCCATGCTGTAACTCAGCAAAATTTCAAACTCTCATTTGAAATTCTGAAATGCTAAAATGCTACTTTGAAAACTCTAAACATCCACATTAAAACATTTCCCTAGTAACTGTGATCAGTTGGACAGAAATAGCCAGAAATATCAGAAAACTAGGGATGTACAAGTACTGCAGTATCCAGATTGCCAGATGCTTTAAAAAGGGAACAAGAAATGCCATCAAGCCATATGATCCATAGAAGCCTTCCAAAACAATTTTGCTGAGGTTCAAGAAGAGAGGTTTGCAGTCCGGCCTATAAATCATTTTGATATTTTCTAAAAGCCCAACAAAGTAATAAGGTTAAAATAAAGTATTTTTATTTCTCGAAGTAAACTTTATCAGAGTGAAACATGAAATCAGTTTGATTTTGTAAACAGTGTTCTTTACGAATTTTCTGCTTTTGCATACTAATTGTATGATAAGCCCTACAGTTATCAAATTATAATTTTTTTCTGTCTGGCTCTGTGGCACTTAGATTACCAAAGGATACAGCCATGCATTTTCACAGAGAAGGAACTGAAGAAAGAGCGTTAGTATTCCTGAAAAACTTGCAAAGTAAGATTAGTGATATTTCAGCTGGGAATATATCTCTTCTTTGCCTAAGGGACTTACTGTCTTTTATGAGGCTTGCTTAGTCTAACACAGATTTTTAAAGAGAGAAAAAGAGAATAGAAAACATCTGTGAGTGACTAGCTTGAGGTAACTAGGAGGATGATGAAGTGACAAAGCAATAAAAACATACCTGTTTCTCATTCTGTTGTAAAAAACTTATCACATCCTAGTGCTATGGAACATTTTAGGAGACCATTCATGCATTTAATTTGTACTTGTGGGTGCATTTACTCATGAACTTCTGTCTGGAAAATGAATGTTATAATGAAAAGAATTCCATGAAACTAATTCATTGCCCAAACTTTACCATGAATATGTGGATGGTTCTTGTCCTGGGCTGGGGTGAATTTAAGAGTAGCATTAACCCTTACTGCAAAGTGTACAGAATGAAGTATTTCCCCTCATAGTACCAATTGCTCTGGTGAAACAAACAGGAAGAGTTGGCTTTCACCTCTGATTTCAGGAGACTTCACATGCCTGAACCCACCCTGGTCAAAACTAGAAAACTTGTACCATTGGTCCAGCCTAATGCTTCCCCCATGCCTCCCCCTGCTGATCCATGGTCCTGGTTAAGGACAGGAGATGGACCCAGCTGAGGAGTCTGCTGTGGTTGATGCTGCTGCTGTATAAGGGGCAGATGGCACAACACTCACTGGCTTGATAAGTTTATCAATTCTGCCTCTGAAAGAGGTGGCTTGCCATATTCCTTTTGCATCCTTGAGGTTAAAAAGAAGCCTGCCTTGTTGGGGGTTGAGGCACTGTGCCCACTGAATCTGAAAATTAAAGAATCAGCTACTTGTTTGGACAAAAGCAAGAATTACTGGCATGATTCCACAGACTTTAATTTAATAAAAAGAAAAGAGATAGGAAATTATTCCATTTAATTCCATCTATGAGAGTAATGAACAGAGAAGTTAAATATTCTTCATCCTTCTCTGGAAGGTGTTGTGATAACTGTTTCCATATTAATGTTTAAATTTGGTTGTTTAGTGCTTGGGATGAAGCTGATTCAAAATTTTAATTGTTTCAGTAAAAGAGAGTTAAATAGAGAAATTTCCTGTTTTTCTTTATAACGATATCATGTTTTCTGTTATAAACATGTATCCTTGTACTTCCCTTTCACAGGAAGTGGAAAGTGTAGGCTCACTTTCCACTTCTTCACTTTCTTAGGTCCCTTAGTAGGGACCTAAGGTAGACTATATGTTGTAATATTTAGTTGGCTGATAAAAGAGAGCTATTATAACCTTTTCTCTCTATGTTATCTTCCCATTTCTTCTCTTTATCAGCTCAAGTATTTGACCTTTTTATTGAATCCTTTAATAGATTTGGAATGAGCCAAACTTCATTTTTCATCAAATTTACTATTTGTAACAGAATAGAATACCTATATTTAGGTTTAGTGCCAATGATGAGGGAAAGAGCAGTGATTCCAGAGCTAACAGAAACACTGACTGGGACCATGGTCAAGGGCTGTATAGCACAAATAAAAATGATTCCTCAATTCTGGTGTCACCTGAAACCGGATTCTAAAACTGACATAACTTCTCTTCTGCCTGATGCAATTATAGGAAGTATGATAATCATACTTAAAGGTTGGGTTTCTCTGTCACAAGTGTGCTCATTCTTGTTAGGCATGATTCTCATCAGGGCAAAGAAAAACCCCTCAAAACATGTAAATTTTGTTGCTATCACCTCCTGCTTTGAGATTTTTGTCTCTCCTTCTGATCTTTCCATTTTAACATAGATCCATGACACAGCAACTCTTTGGCCTCTCACTAACCACCAAGAAGGTTAAGAGAGATTTAAGTAGTCACAGTGTTTTGTAGCTGGTGAGACTGAGGAAAATTCTAGGGAATTGAGAAACTCCTGTGATTATTATCTCCAGGGAGTTGTGAAGAAAGGATGAGAATTTACAGCAAGTTTTCTACTGCAGATGGTCTTCATCAGTAGTGATAGTGGTGGGAATCTGCTCTTTTGGCTGCAGTTGAAGGAAAGGTGGACTTCCCAAAACAGCAGGAGGTGTACGTAGCACCCACATGGATCTCAGATGTTCCGTGGGGAAATTAATAAAAATTAATAAGCTGGATTTCCCTGTCTGGTGTTTGAATGGCTGACTTAATTTCTAAATGTACTGTTTTTCACTGTCAATACTGCTCTGAGAGGAGCAGAATTACCCAGCCTGTAAAGAGCCAGCTTGGCTTTCAAGCTGTGGAAAAGCAAGTCACAGGGACTACAATATCTATGCCATTTTTTAATTAAAGTTAAATAAATACTTCTAGGCATGCATATAGACATCTTTTAGTTATTAGATATTTAAGGGTAGGAGTGCAAATGCAAAGCCTGATCCACATAAAAAGGGAAGAGGGATACTCAGCTGAGTACCTGTACCATGGTTTTGCCTCCATTGAAACATCTGTTGCTGAGGATTTAAAGAAATATTTGTGGCACTTCATACTTCTTTGCTTAAAACGAATGCATTGTTTCCTCCTAAACTTTCATACCAATAATATTTTAAGACTATTGAGGGGCTTGTTTAGAAATAACTGTGTCAGGTACATTTTACTGAACATATTGCTGCCATTTATCAAGTATTCTTGTCTAAAATTTGCTTCATTTGAATCCTTTCTGCCTTCATAATCATAGATCATCTAGCAAGCCTGGCTGGAAATCCACAGCATGGGGTAAAAGGAAGAGATGTGTTTTGCTCTGCCTATGCCCACATTGTGTAATTTATTCAACTCCATCTCAGTTTGTATTATTAAGAAGGAAAGGATTACGTGTGGAAAAATCCAGACTTCATCATTTGTATTTCCACAAGCAAAGCGACTGCAGAAAGCACAGAACACTTCTAAGACGCATAAAATAAGTATTTAATGATTTATTTCATATTTTATTTCATATTTTTATCCTGTAAATTATATTTAATTAATATATTAACTTCTAACATGTCTTTTACATGTCAGTTTCAGCAGATGAAATCCCCCCACTAAGATTTTAAAATACAGTGTGTATTTTTATCTAATGTGTAACCTATCTGTTTCTGCTAAATCTCTTCCTGCCAGAAATCAGATATGGAAATCTGCCCCTCTAATTTCATAACGTCAAATTCATATGTGAACGTCTCTGATGTGTAGATAATGTCAACATTCAAATAGTCAGATAATAACATTAAGAAACATTTTCCCTCTCCTGCCTACACTACGCCTTCAAAATTAACAACTTTTAGAGGTATTGCACTTGTTTGAATCTGTTAAGTGGGCCTGAAATTTGGACACCAGCAACACAAGCCTTCAGCAGAAATACTGAAGTTACCTGATATCCTACATTGCTATTGCTTTCCTTTATCTTTTCTTAAATGTCTTCTTTTGTTTTATATACTATAAAGCTTTGTTGGTCAAGATGGCTGTTCAGTTTAATTATACAAAATTCCTGCTCGGAAGAACTTTTTAGTCTTAATTTCATTGTTGATTACATATTAATGTCTTCTCCCTGAAGATAGGTTTGATGTGCCTGGCCTGGTTCAGAGAGGGCCTGAATTAAGCACTGGCCCAATGGGATACTCATCACACCTCACAGCCCATGGCACAGGAATCACCTACACAGCAAATCAACAGGAAACAATGAAAACTCTCCATAATCTTTGTAGAAGGACATAGAGAATGGTTTGGGTTAGAAGGGACATTAAAGATCATCTTGTTCCAACCCCCTGCCATGGGCATCAACACCTTCCAGTAGACCAGGTTGCTCAGAGCTCCATCCAAACTGGCCTTGGAAACTTCAAGGGATGGGGTATCCACAATTTCTCCAGGAAACCTATGCCTCTCCAACCTCACAGTAAAGAATTTTTTCCTAATATCTGATCTAAACCTCTTCTCTGTCAGTCTGAAGCCATTCCCCCTTGTCCAGTCACTCCATGTTCTGTAAACAGTCTCTCTCCATCCCTCCTGTAGGCTCTACAGCCTTTATGTTGGTTTTCCTGTGATTTCCTGTTATATGCTGTTCACAATGTATCTCTGCATCTCCAAGGATCTCTTCTTTTCTATCAGATTTTAGCTCTGTCTGCTGCCAGCCTTTCTAAGCACCAGCCACTGATCTTGAAAACTGTGTGTAATCAGATCTTAGGGGAATGCTTCATCCGTGAGTGGATTTCCCAGTTCAGTACATCCTAATTAACCAACACAACCTAATCACAGAGAAGTCGACATTGTTAAAATTAGTTGTATTTGCCAAATTCCATTAAGTCAACCTTTTTGTCTTTTAACTTAAAAACACACAGTGTGAGAATTGATTGTAATTTATTTTTGTGGTGAAAGAAAATTTTTCCTCCTGAGGTATTTGATCATGAAGCTGGAGTCTTAAGACTAGCCCTGAGTACTTGATATATCAATTGGATTGTCTGCCACAGCATTTTATTTTTTGACAGATTCTTTTAGAAATAGCATTTGCTGTTAAAAGATTTGTTAGATTTTTCTTCCCTTCCAGGACTGTCCTTTTAACCTTTCTTTTATTTCCCACATGTACAGCTAAAAATGCTGAACTTTCAAATACAGATGGCAGTACCAAGACTTGTATGTGTCATATGTTCTGCTTATTTCAATAAATTCCTGTCATCTTGTAAATTTTAATTTTTAAAATGCTTCCTATCTAATATGATTAGCCATGTTAATTTTTAGTGGCTTGTTTTAAACAGACAAGTGGAACTATTTCATTTCATCTTGATTCATTTATCTAGTGGAACAAAATTGTACTAAGTAAAATATTCATCTTCATTGCCAAGATCTGTTCTATAGCAATGGTATTTGTCTTCAATACCATTAAAAGGATCAAGGCATTTACTCTTAAATTGTATCTTCACTCTATAACAAGAACAGTTTCTTTCTTGCAGTTCTAATTCATTACAGCTGTTATGAACAATAGGTTTGTCCTCCCATGTCTAGGCTGCACAAAAATATTCTTCTGATTTCTGTAAAATAAAAAAAATTTAATAGATTAGTAAATACTCTGTAGGAAAGATGTGTTGTGTTATTCCAGAAAACCCTAATAACAGAGGATACAGAGCCATAGATATTTTATTCAATTGTGCTTTACTAATTGGGTTAAATTGCTTTTTCTCCTTAATTCATCATATGAAGATCCTTCTTTCCCAAGGAAATCAAATAACTCTTGAATGCTGTAATCAATGAATGCTTGATCGATGCATTCTCACTCTGATGCACAGAGTTAATAAAGCCTATCACAATGTTCAATTGACATGTCTAAAGAAATATTAGGTCAAGATTGTATCTTCTAATAGTTAAAAATAGTTAATTCTTTGTCTGAATTAGATTTTTAAAATAAGAGGAAGATGTATTTGTAGTTTGCAACATAAGACAGATATTTCACTAAACTTTCAGTGTATTTCAGCTGAATTTTATTCTACTAGATATAGGGTGTTTAAGTGGAAGAGACTGGTAACTAGTACAAAATAACTCTTTAATGGGATGATAAGTTTAATGGGATGATTTTTTACTTGACTGCCAGTGTATGTTGTAGGGTGGTGGACTTTTAGTTATGCAGTGCATTAAGTTAAATGCTTTCAATTTACAAATTGAAAAGTACATGCTTTTAATTTACAAAATTTATTTTTAAAGGTTTTAGAAACAAAAATAATGATCTACTTAAATTTTTCCAGTTTTTTATCCAGCTGGTGGGGGGTGAGGGGGAAACAACAAAAACATATAGGATATTTTAGTCAAAAAATAAATTTTCCATTAGAAATTATGACCAATTCCAATTCTAGTTCCAGTTCTGCAGGGAAGTGTTTGGGAGAAGTTCTGTGGCAAAATTCAGCAACTTGGTCTCTTCATCTGTAGATTGTACAGAAAGCAGGTACTCTAGATATCTGAGTAATCCATGAGAGAGGAATAGATACTCAAGTTATCCCGAATTTCCTGTGGAAGAAGTTTTGCTCCTAAATCAACCAGAAAATAGAAATATACTCACTTGCAGAGGTAGGAATTATATAATAATTGAATCTACATATGCAGAACAAACCCAATTGGAAAAAACATTATTATGTACAGCAGAGCATGCAATTACCCAGCACACAGAGCATGACCAATCTCGCCTTTGAAGTGGAGCACCAGATGTATCAGCTGTAATTTCCCAACATCAGAGCACAACACCAGCCCTCGCAACACTGCACACTTCGCTACGTTTGGGTTTTATTTGATCTTGGGCTCAGTGTAGGGAAGATCTGAAAAGATGAATTGTTTCATGGAAACAAAAGTGAGACCTTTTTACCAAAGTTGTTCTTGAAAGAAGAAAAGGAAGTAACAATGTTATAGAGAATATAGGATTTATTTCCTTTTAATTAGTAAATACAGTTTATGATACATTGTAAACCACAGAATTCTGACTCTTTCAAAATAATTGCAGCCTTTGGCCAAACCTCTGTTACTGCAAGATAAATTTAGAGTCCCGGGGTTTTTCTGTTGTTGTGAGGTTTGTTTTTTCCCTGAAAAATTGAAACTTTTAAAATGTAATCCAACTCAGACCGACAAGACCAACATTAAGGTCCTTCAACTTTCTTTCTTATTATCTGTCCAAATCACACACATGAAAATGCTCATCGTTGTTAAAAATGTAGCATATGCAGGAAAAAAAAATATAAAAAGAAACTTGTAGAGCTCAGAAGCTCTACTGACTGCAGGAAACATTTCCATTTTGTACATTAGTTCTCACATAACCCAGCATTTCCCAAAACAACCACTTTCACAGCTCAAGAGAACTGCATATTTTTATCAAGTTCCCTGCTGCCTGTTTTGCTGCAGTTACGAATATTTTAAGTAAGTTTCTAATAGCTTAGTTGAAGAAATATTCCTTCCATACAATAAGTAGGATGCACAAGAAAACCATGTTTATTCCAGTCCAAGGAAGCAGCTAGACTTCTCCACTCTGTGGAGATGGACACTGATGTTAAGGTAATGATGAGGAAGATAAGCATCCTCATGGTGGAGTTTGAAAATACTGCCAAGTCCTTAATGTTCAGAAAATGCCTGAAAACTTGCTTCTGCTCTCATGGGGAGCTGCTATAGCAGTGAATTCTATCCCCATATCCCCAGACTATTTAACATTTTTCATTGCTCTTTGATGGCATCTGTTCCCTGAGGTAGCTTACATAAGGTATCGTATTTCTCACTGGAAGCAAATTAAGATCAGACATACAGTAATTGCTCTTTGCTGATGTTTTCAGTAATTCATCATGGATGGCACAATAATTTACTCTGCTTATATCTCTGAGAACCTAAATGAAGAACATTCTTTTTCTGAGAGTCAGGAGTTTATGTCAAACTTAAGGGATTCTTTTTATTCTAGATATTGCAGTTTCCTGACCAGAAAATTTGCATTTTGTTTAAAAATAACAAAAAAACGGGGAAAGAAAAGGGTGCCACATACCAGCTGAATGAACAGATGGGTAGGAGAAAATTTTTAGAGTCATCATCTGGCTTTGTACAAAGAGAAAGGAAAGTTATGTATTTCTCAGAAAAACACAGAAAAACACTCAGACCAGTTACACTAGGTCTGAAGTCTCCCAGATGAAAAGCTTCAAGCCTTTGGATGGATGCTGGCTACTTGGGCTCTTTATTGCTTTTGTTGAGTTATATTTAATAGAGGAAAAGCCTGGCATTATTTATATGTATATATATTTATTTAATTATTTATTTTTATTTATTTAAATATATTTATTGCTGTGCTCAGTAAGACCAGTTCTACATGTTGTCTGTATCTACATCTAACCTTCTTAGGCTAACACAAGAGAGTAATAAGGATCTTTTTTCCTCATGTTGCTGCATGTGTATGAAGAAATATAGGGGGTTTGTGCTCATAAAAATGCAAACCAGATGAAGCAACAAATATGACACTGACACAAAAGAGTGCTTATGTGAGCCAGTGGCTTTAAAATACTTTAGCATCTTATTCATTGGGGAATCCAGGGGAAAGGTTTGTTCACTGATTGTTGTGTTTTGGTTTGTTTTTTTTTTTTAACATGCTGTGAACCCACACAAAAATGTGGCATTGTAGTCATAATCAGTAAAATTAATTTGATTTAACAGTTTGAGATCTTCTATCAAGCTTATACAACCTGGATGACTTTAGGACTTTTTTTCCCCCTAAATTATTACAATCAATTGATTTATTTATTTGCTTTATAAATCTACATTTTTTTCTGAAGAATGTTTGTGAGATGCCCTCAGCAAGATTGTTGGTCCTTTTTAGCCAAAGGCAAGAAAGATCACTTTCCCTGAGAGGATCTACACCATAGATTACACCATGTTATGCATAGCTCATAGCAGCATATCTCACAAATGTCTTGAAATGTGTTTGGTCACACATTTCTACTACTAGAGTCCAAAATATTCCAGCTAGTTTCCACTAAAGCACAGTAATGGTGTATGCTAACCATAAGAGCTAATGTGGTACTTTGGCAGATGCCACACTGGCTCCGTTTCACTCTTTGTTCTCTATTTTTATATTTTGCCACTTCTGCCAACTTAAAACCTAAACTGTATTTGCCAAAAGTGATGCATTTTCATTTATGTTGCTGTTCATAGATTTGATAAGTTCAGCTTTTGCACATGGAAACTTTGAAAGTAAAGCTACATCCAATGTTGGAGCCCCTTTCTGGCGCCTTGGTTTATTTTAATTTTAGATTTTGTTGTGTTTATTTAACTAATTCAAATATGGCTGTGGGTAGCAATCATTACACCTGCTTTGTTTTTGACACAAGCCTTGTTTCACAGAATGGTTGGTGCAACATGGTCTAGTCATTCAGATAAACAGGGTCACCATAACATTGCACACCAGATGGCATCAGCTTCTGTCTCTCACATCCAAGCACTGCCACTAGACTTTTCAGCATTCAGGGTGGGAATCACAGAATGGTTTGAGCTGAAGGGGACCTTAAAAATCATCTCATTCTGACTCCCTTGCCATGGGCAGTGAACCTTTCACTAGACCAGGTTGCTCAGAGCTCCATCCAATGTGGCCTTGAACACTTCCAGTCATGGGGCAGCCACAACTTCTCTGGGCAACCTGTGCCTCATCATCCCCACAGTAAATAATTTATTCTTTATCCCTAACATAAATGTTCCTCTCTCAGTCTGAAGCCAATCCTCCTTGTCCTATCCCCACAGTTCCTGACAAGGAGTCCCTTTCCAGGTTACCTGTGTTCCCTTCAGATACAGGAAGGTACTCTGAGGTCTCTGTGCAACCTTCTCTTCTCCAGGCTGATCCAACTCCACTTTCTCAGCCTTTGTCGTGGACAAGAAATATCCTTCAGCATTTTGCCTGTTCAGAAATAACCACCCATGGACCATTCCCTGAAGAATCAGATTCTTTTTCATTAAGGAATTCCAGAAGCAAGCCGCTTTGCTATTCTCATGAACAGAAACATAGGAATCCTTTGTTTCCAGTTCCTGAAAATAAAATTCTAACTGTAACCTAATCCAAGCCAAGGAAAAAGGAAATAGCATACATAGAAAAATTATTTTGATCAAATCTCAAAAAAAAAAAAAGAATTCTATGAACAATTTCCTAACTCACAAGGTGCCTAAGCTTGTGAAAAATAAAGCATGGTTAAGCTATTATTTAAAACCTGGGCAGCTAATTTGTCTTATGCTAGATGAAGAAACAGGGCTGGCAGAGAAGTGTGGCATTTTCTAATATTCTGTTTCTGGTTTAGTTCCCCAAAAGCTGATTATACAGAAAGGTCTGTTTTCCCAAGAAATGAGAACTGAGCAATATTTCTGCAAATGTATGAAAGGCTCCTTTGCATGACTCCTAGGAAAAAATCCTTGACCAGATCGAATGGGCCAATAGAGACCCATGGCTTTACCTTCTGAGAAGTTTGTTATGAAGACAGAGACAAGCTTTCACTATGGAGATATTTTCTTGCTCCTTAGTTTGGAAAATGCATTACTACAGTAAAATAATGTTTGTTATAATATATTCATGAGGTGTATTTGTATATACAAACCACATTAAAGCTTATATGGATTATGCACCTACAGTGTAATATTAGCTGTCTTCAGAAAAGAAAGCAATTCTTACAAATAAATACATACTTCTTCATAGTAGGCAACAAAAGCCCTTTTTTTTCTTTTTTTACTTTCATTTTTTACTTTCTTTTTTTACTTTCTTTTTTGCACTTTTGCTACGCAAATTACCTTTGAAGAAAATATTTCTGTTGATATCTAAAGATAATATAAAATATGTAATAACTCACAAAATAGGCTTTAATTATTCTGGATAAATATTTATCTGTTCATTTTTATGTTAATATTTGACAAAACCTTATGAGACATTTTAATAACTTTTCTATAGATATTAATGTCATATTTTTTCCTTTTTTCTTTTTCTCCCTAATTTTTGGTTGTTGTTGGTTTTTGGTTTTTTCTTTGCTAAATCTCCCAGCCCCAGAATAACCTTGTGTGAGACAGAACTTGGATATATTTTGCTCTTCCTAAATATGTGTAATTTGAAGCAATATGCCCCATTATTGAATTTTAGTATTAAATAAGCCTATAAATGGGGTTTAAAAGGTTACAGAAGAGTTAAACTTAATGTTGTGGGTTTTTTAATCTGCACAGTGTATCTGCCTCATTGACTTCTCAGTGTGTTTGCTAATGAACTACATGGCATCGTGGCAGATCCTGAGGCAGAAGCTGGGAGGAGTAACAACCATATGAATAAATGTTATTAAAATCATTACATTACATGCTATCCTGCCATGATGCTAATCTGTTTGGGGATACAGTTAAGATGTGGTGGCAAGGGAACTAGGTTTTTCAGCAAATGGTGTAAAAAATGAAATTTGAACGAAACAGCTGTCGGAAAGAAATTGATTTGTCACCATTCACGCTAAAATTTGAATCTGCCATTTATATTAAGAAAAGGGGGACAAAATTAAAAAAGACAATCTGGATGCTTGCATGTTTTATTACTTTCTTGTTTCAGTATCTGAATTATTTGTTGAAATATAAAATACATTTTTAAAAACTGAAAGTGTTAAGATGCTAAAAAGACATTTTATTAATCATTGTTATTACCAATTTGTGTCTGAAGCCAAAAAGCTCTGTTTGGTGCATATGGTATGAGCTGAAGATTTCTGTGATTTGGTCAGAACAACCAAACACAAAGAGGTCTCTCAGCATGTTGCAAACAGAGTCTCCCACATCCTCCAAGGGCATCTCTACTTAGACGAGTGTTTCTAGTTTATTAAAAATTAATTCTAAAGGGGGAAGAGAGATGGAGGGCTTGAGTGTTTGCTCAGCTGTTGGTTTGCTGAGGGAAGACTGGGTAAACATCTTGCAGTTTTTTCTCTAAAACCTTATGCTCAATGAAGGCCACTGATGATAGAAGGAATCACAGTAATAAGGAAAAGACTTGGCTGTTTATTTGAGGTGAAATTTCTATTATTACCTAAGATAGGATTTAGTACTGCAAAGACTTTTTTTTTCATAGCTTTACAGTCTCTGCAGAAAAACTGGTATTTCTGAGGTATAATGTTATTGTCATATTTGCTCTTGGGTAAGACAAATAATTTTAAGTATTTATTGGTTTTGATTGTTTCAGTCCAGGAGATGGCAACTTGGGAACTATTCAATTATATTTAAATACAAGTGCTTAGTTCACCTGGAGATGTTATTCCTTCTGTAAAAAGCAGGGAGATACAATATCTGTTTTACAAAGTGCATTTCCTTATGAAAATAGATATAGCCTTACAAAACAGAATGGGGGATGAATCCCAAAGAAATTTCCCCACCATGTCCTAGATGTTACATCCACCTGTTGGAGCAAATTCAGAGGAGCACACCAAGATAATCAGAGGGATGGAGCACCTCTCCTAGGAGGAAAGGCTGAAAGGACTGGAATTGTTCAGCCTGGAGAAGAGAAGGCTTTGGGGTCTTTGACCTAATTGTGGTCTTCCAGTACAAGGGAGCACACAGGAAACACGGAGAGAATTTAGAGAGACATGGAGAGTTAGCACAAGAGGGAATGGCTTCAAACTGAGAAATAGTAGGTTTAGATTGGATCAAAGGAAGAAATTTTTCCCTGTGGTGATGGTGGTGGTCTGTTACACACAAAGTTATCACCCTTTCAGAGACAGCCAATATTTACAGTTATGTATCCCTTTGTGCTTTGAAGCCTTATTGGAAAACTCTACATGACCTACATTTACATGTGCTTACAGTGCTGTTTTAAGAAGAAGTAAACAGCATAGTCTTAATTAATTTATGTTTTGACTGCAGTTCTGATAACAGTAAAATTTTTGCAACTTCAGAAATTTTAAATGTGACATTTTTTAGGACCTGTAGAATCTGGCCACTGCATTAGGTTGTTAGAACAACTTACACTTGAATCTAGTTTTATTGCTTGTGCATTTTTCCCTAGAAGAAAATCAGAGCTTGAGTCTAAAGGTTTATCACAGGCTCTAGGCAGGCTTCGTTGGTCTGTCAATAGATGAGTTTCTTATTTAATTCAATTTTGTTCATTATAATATTTTATGTATATCATGTCAGATAATTAAGAAAGCTTTAGTCGCCAGAAGAGAATAAATATCTATATACTTTTTTTTGTTTGCTTGTTCAATAGTCTCATAGTTTTATTTCAACTTAATTGAATCTTAATTTACAATGTTTAAGCATTAAGTAATGCATGCCCTTCAAGTCCAATGTGGTACTTGACATGTTGTAGCAAATTACTTATGCTTCTAGTATCTGGAGGAAATATCTGAGGGATGGTTTATTGAAAATTGCTGAGCAAAACATTGTTAAAAAAAAAAAAAGATAAACTCATCTGTTATCTCTGTGTGTTTTGCAAATCCAAATATATTTTGTGCTGCTGCTGGCTTACTTGGATCCATACTGAAAAACTATTGTCAGAGTGGGGCAGCTCAGTTTGGTGGCAGTTCAGAAAACAAATTATGCTACCAAAAGTCAAAAGTAAAATAATATAGAAAAATATGGTCTTGCTGTTATGAAAGTGCTGTTACTGACACCGTTACCGAGAAAAAAATGAAATAAAACATGTGTCTTGTCAGTGCAGTTGAAAGATATCATTATCAAATTACCTATCACCCTGTCTTATGAAAAATTTCTGTAACCTTTTCTTGAACAAAATAATTCTTTTGGTGACATCTTCATTATTTGCACTTCAGCTGACACTCTCGGCTGCCTTGTCCCTGCCCCACTGCGCTCGGCTGCTGCTGACACTCACTCCCCTAAATGCTGCTGATCTCTGACACACTTTCCTTCTCCAGGAAAACTGTGGGATCCTGCCTAAACTGCCGCTGAAATGCAAGGACCAGACTGCCACCACGAGGAAGAATACAGCTCTGCTGAGTGCCGGGGGAAGACCAGCAGAGTTTTTACCTCTTTGTAACGATGTGTAACGACATGGGACGAGAGTTCAAGGGTGGAAGAGGAAGTCACTTTTTCCAAATTGTCACTTGCTTTGTCCAATGGCATTTTTGGACCTTCTTGCCTCCTTTGCCAGGTCCCTGCCTGCCTCTGCTCATCCACACCAACCAAATTATGGAACTCCAGGTTCCGTAATACAGACCAGTATTTATATCACAAGGCTGTTACCCACAATTTTTAAAACTGTGTTTCCGTTTTTAATGTGTAACCATTAGCACATGCACTTTAATTACAGAGAAAGAGAAATATTAGTATTTCTGCCAAATTTATGTCTTAGTGTCAGCTGCACAACAGAGCCAGCTGGAGTTTGTGCAGAGGTTCCAAAGCAAGAGCAGAGGATGAAGAGCCCAGCTCCTCACAGAGCTCTCCTGCAGATGCTTTCACCACCTCTGTGAGTAGGAGGGACTGGAAATGGAAATAACCTCTCATCAGGATCCATACTCAAAACAACACGTCTCCTATTTCCTAAGGAACATGAAAACATATTTCTAGGAGGAAGGACAGGACATGACAAGCAGTAGTGCAGCGTATATTGTAATGAAAAAACTCATTGTAATGAAAATGAAATGAAATGATAATTACAAATAAAAATATGAAAAAATATATTGTAATGAAAAAACTCATCCAGTGAGGATGAGTTATTAAGAATAGGAAATACTTATTAGAGTCAACAAGGCAAAAAACTCCATAGAAAAATAATGAAAATATTTCCAAACCTATGAACTGATTTTTTTACTACATATTTTTTATCCTTTGCTGAGTGTACCTGAGACTTCATCTACATGAATTTCAGAAAATTGCCTTGTCTGCCTTTAACACGCATTCTATTTTATGGATTCTTTAGGGGTTTTATACCCCTTTTTGTCCCACTTTCACTTTACCATGATACAATACAAGAATGGCAGGGTGGGAAACCTACTTTAAGTAGGATTCTGGATGCAGACATTTACATTCAACATGCTAACCTAGTAAAGCCAGGTATAACACATTCTTTTATCTACTAGTGATTTTTTTATCTACTACTGCCCTCTCCACCTTCACAATTAGGATTCTTGAACGTGATGTGAAACTGGTTTCTGTGAGTAATGCAGAATGCAAAAAATGAAAGCTTCAGAAAGTGTGCTGTAGTTGCTGCTTGCAATAGGCTTTATTTGCATAAATTACGATGTCTCCTGTCATATTTTCATTAAGTTTATGATGACTTTTAAACAATAATTTAATCTTAATGCCATGCTCCCAGGTTTTAATTTAAAGAAGCCGTCTCCTGGTCTTCCCATGTTGAAAGCGGATGATGAGATAACTGTCTTTATAAATGAATTACCATTGGACCATGACCAACAGGATCTGAGCTGAATCCATTAATTTGTAGTTCATCTTCAAAACCAAGTCTGTCATTAACATTTTTGTCCTCCATCCCTTCACCTAAATAATTTGCTGCATTCTTTATCAAACATGAAGTGCAACAACTTGTACATTTGCAGTAAAGATGCTGAGAAATTTTTCACTAAGAGCTTTCATTGCGGAAAGCTTGAAATATCTTGACACTTTCACTGAGAGCTTCAATTAAATTTTGATCAGTAATGTTATCCTAAATGTGGAAATTTCTGGCTTAAATGAGAGACACAGACAGACATATTTCAGAATAGCACATGACAGAGGAGTGGGCGGAATGTTTCCTTTAAAAGTCTGGGTCACAGAGTCCTTCTGAGCACTTCCAGATACATAAATTTACATCCCTTTGATATCCCTCTTTCTGTCTGCCTGTTCATCACATGCCCAGTTCCCTGCTGCTTCCAACCAATTTCTGTGGTTGTTTATTATCTCTCTTATCAGTAGATAGTGAATGGGGAGGGAATGACAAAAAACAATGAAAGGAAAATGAAATGGCCTTAGATAAAATATGTACTGGGGAAGGAGGCAGGGTGGGACCCAAAACACATAAGGAAAGAGAAATAGAAAAAGAAAAAATTAGCAAATTTAGTCAGTAGGACAGAGGGACAATTAAAAAGATCTCTGAAACAGCTAGAATAAAGAAATACAAATTAATGTTGTCATTTCCCTGTCAGTAGCTTTGTAAATCCTATCTGAATTAAAATAAATTATTTCAGAGCAGTATTCATACTCGTATATTAACAGATCAATAACAATCAGACAATTATATTTATGAAAGCATGTTGTGCCTGTAAGCAATTATGATTGTCATTATCACTCAGATGACTTGGCAACAGTTATATAATAATTTCTTGTTAACAAATATTTCATTATTTGATGTTCCATACAAACTTGATCCAAATCCTCTGATGTAGTTTTTTGCCAATAGTCCAATTACCAATATAAACACTCAGAGCACTGATCTGTTCTTCATTGTCAACCTGGGAAAAGTCTTGGCCCCCCCAAAAAGTGGTAGGGCTGTACGTGGATTGGCAAGAGGCTGGCTGAGCTCTAGCAGCAGCCACCAGGCTTTTCCTCTACTTTCCTTGACTTTGGGTTTGCTGGTGTTTGCTAAGCCTTAATCATTATCTGCAATGTGCCCCTGTTGAAGAGAACAGGAAATTGTGTTCTATGAAAGCAGGAGCCATAGTCCAGTGGCATGTATTAGCCATACATTCATCTGATCCTTCTTGGAAATTTCACAGCTTATAGTTTTTCCTCCAGCGATCATTATAAGATCTTCTCCCTTTTAGTGCTATACCTGGCTGATATCTGAAGAAAAGAACTTTATTTATACTGTATTCCTGTGCTGGGGAAAATCCATATATGTTGTATCAGTTGTCTTTTATAAAAAGAAGTCCTTTATGCAGCCAGTTGCAAACTCTTGGGACCTGTTGATACCAGACAGAGCCATAGAAGCAGGGGCAGAAAGGGCCTGGGAGCATTCCCAGGAAGCAGCTTTACCCCAGCGCATGTGAAAACTGTCTTGGTAGGGATGTAGAATCATAGATCTGGGGATACAGGATCATAAGGATACAGGATCATAGAATTGTAAAGGTTGGAAAAGACACCGAAAATCCTCAAGTTCAACAATTAACCTATCACCACCACCATATTTACCACATAAGCATGTTCTCAAGTGTCATATCCACACCTTTTCTTTGAGTACTTCCAGGAATGGCGACTTCACCACTTCTCCAGGCAGCCTGTTCCAATGCTTAACAACCCCTTCAATGAAAAAAAAATATTCTTAACATCCGGTCTAAACTCCCCCATTCAGAACATTTCCTCATGTTCTGAGACTTTTTACTTGGGAGAAGAAACTGACCCTCACCTGGTTTCACCCTCCTCTCAGGGAATTGTAGACAGTGGTAAGATTCCCCCCAACCTCCTTTTCTCCAGGCTAAGTGCCCCCAGCTCTCTCAGCTGCTCCTCATCAGACTTGTGCTCCAGACCCTTCCCCAGCTCTGTTCCCTTCTCTGGACACGCTCCAGCCACTCAATGTCCTTCTGGCAGTGAGGGGCCCCAAACTGAACACAGGATTGAGCTGTGACCTCAGCAGTGCCCAGCACAGGGGACAGTCACTGCCCTGCTCCTGCTGGCCACAAGCCAACATCCATAACTCCACATTGCCCAGATTTCTGTGATCTCCTGACCTTTTCCCTGTCACTGTGGGAGGAAGCATATACCTGATGATGAAAAATTGATCTGCCCTGGGACTTTGCTTACATCCTTTTGTCTTTCAGCATTGCAGGGCTTTAGAATCTAAAATAAATAAATAAATTATTAACTTTAAAATCAGCCTCTGTTGTTTTAAGTTCATATATCATGGTTTATATTCAAGTTCTCTCTTTTCCAAGTTCATAAAACTTTGATTTCTCATAAAAATTGAAATATCAAAATCTGAATCCAAAAATGCACTGCATCCTTTAAATGTATTATTAGAATGGAATTTAAATTTTTTATTTCAGTCCTTACACTTTCCCTCTATTTTAGTTCTCCTCTCTCTTTACAAAATAATTCATTATTCTTGTACCTTAGGGCCTTTGCTGTGATGATAAATAATTTAAAAACAGATCCAATATGTCTTTGTTTGTTTGTTTGCTTGTTTACTTTAGAGGAGTTAGGATTATCATTAACAGAGGACATTTTACACTAAAGACTGCAAGACATCTTCACTAATTATTGAAGCAGATAATTTAGTGATATTGTTTCTTTTGTGAATGAGCAGGGTTTATTTTTTTCCAAATGAAAAATATGCTGCATTATAGATTCTACATGTACAATTGACAATTCTTCCTGTTAGTATAAAATATGTGTTAAGTACAGTCAATGGCTGTGACCTATCAGTGAAACTCTCAGTGCTTTCTATGTTCCATTCATCTTATTCATACATAATATAAGACATCACTGAATTTTTATCTGTCTTGCATATACTCATACTAATCTAGAAAAAAAAGAACTTTTTCACCACTACCTTTTTTCCATTTTTAATAATATTAAATTACCCCTTTTGACTCAATTGTTTTGGTAACCTATCTCTAAGCATAAATTCCCATTTGGTCCACAATAGATAAATGAACTAACATGGTTTTTGGTTTCTTCTTTTAAAATTTTGCCTTTTTGATGCCACATATTTTCCCTAAAAAATTAAGTAGAACTGTAAATACATGATACCTCCCATTGTTGAACAGCTACAATAGTTGACTCCATAATTATATCTTAAGAAAGTAAAAAAATAGGAATCATAAGAAGAAATTCACTTTAAAATCTTAATTGTAGGTTATTAATGTTAAGTGTTTATGTTGCTTCTTACCATAAGGATACTTGGAGCATGTGTTTGTGCTCTTGTCTGTGCATAAAGCAAAATAATTTACAAATTTGTTTTCAAGCGTTACATTTGCTGTGAGCAATACCCATATTCATATTGTTCACATTTTTATGCATTAGCTTTTGACAGGTGTGACATAATAAAACATAATATGAACTTATTGGTAAATATAACTTCCAATTTATCCCATTCATATTCATATTGTTGATATAGTTTAAAGAGATATACTTTTCTAGGAAGAGAACTACAAGATTCTTCCTTCTTACTAGGTTTCCTTGGGGAATTCATGATAATTTTTTTTTCTATCTATAAGTAAAAAAAGTTAGTGATTTTTAATTAATTACCCTTATTAGAATGAGAACATAATCATAGAGTTCAGTCAGATACATCTGGATTACACTAAATCCACACATAGGACTAATTTCAGAACAAGAATCAAGGTAGGATGTTATTCAATAATAACTACACGGGTTCATTTATCTATTTGAATTAAGAAATAAACAAAATTAAGTATATGGGACTGCAGAAACTACCAACAAGCTTGGGGTTTTTTTACAAAATTGACCAAATTTTCCAATAGGACCAAAAAAAAATCAACAACTTATTTATTAAATCTGTTGGCAATGCTAAAGTATTTCTGAAAGTGCCACCTTTAAACTGGTATGAGTCCTCATGTAGGTATGACCTTTCTCTGAAGTATAAAATAACACAATCATTTCTGTAGTGTACACAACAACAAAAATAAATCAATGAACATGAATGTCCTTGGCAAAAATCACAAATTCTTTCCCAAGCCTGCAGTCCAAACATAGAGAAATTGTACTTCACAAGAAAAAAAGGAACACACAGTCTAATAGATAAGAGACTACTCATACTGATTACTCTAACTGATAAACTATTCAAATCAAATCAGACTCATCAAGTGATCTTCACCAGAAAAGAGAATAAAAAGAATATGCTCTTTATTTTTGAAATATACAATTTAGAGCAAAAAGATTTATCAGTAATATGTAAACCTTCAAACAATGGAAAATTAGTAGATGAGATAGAAAAGCAACTAATAATAATATTCAATCAAAAAGCAAAACAAAATAGAACAAACAAACTAAAACCCCCAAAGAACCCAAAACAAACAAAACACCACAAACAAACAAACAAACAAAAACTCTAAACCCAAAACAAAACAAAAACAACTAACCCAACAAAAAAAACCCAAAAGTACTTGTCAATATGAGACAGTGAGAGGTTTTCCATCAACAGAAGCAATCAGTTTGGCAGGAGACTGTAACAACATCTTAGGTGCTCTCAGCAAGGGTTGAAGCGCTTCTTCCGTGGCATCCTCTTTCTCTTGGTCTTTCTTTTGGAGTTACAGAGTGAAATGCAGTCAAAAAAAAGTAAAATCACTTTCCTGTTCATTTTGATAAATGATCAATACTCTACAGTGACAATTAGAAATTCCTGAACAACCTGAAAATAAAATTAAGCTAGCAGAGTAGAATTCATGGTGCTGTGTGAAGACTGTATATGACTTGCTAAGAGACTGGGCTTTAGGAGTTGACATAACATGATGTTTTTATCTTCCTTTCCGGAAAATACCAAGGAAATTTTTGCTATCCTGCACCATGTTCTTGAATGTCTTTTATTTCACCAGCACCTATAGTTTCTGATCATATTATCTTTACACTTAGGGGCAAAATTTACAATAAAAAATGTGTTTTGGATTCAAATCCAGAGCAGTTTTGTCCTCTCCATTACAAAATATTGACTATTGATCAATATTACAGAATATCAACTAGGACAATCCTAGTGTTGCCTTCTGGACTTTTTAATCTTTGAAACTCAGGGAATTCTGTTCAGAGACAAGTATACTATCCTAACCAAGAAATGTCCACAAAACAAGCCCTAACAAACTAATGTGTTTGTTGCTACAGTGTTCCAAGTATAATTCTCAAGATCTTTCATATTGTGGACAATTTTTTGTCCATTCATGACTGCTTTCCTTTTGGGCATCCTTCTTCCAGATTTTATTTAAGCAGAATACAGTGCTTCATTCTCTTACAGACAGTGGCATTAGGACCTTGAAATGAGAACTGGTTCAACAAAAGTTTAGTTTCACACAGATATTTGAGCTACTTTATTATATTTTAATAGAACAGCAATGTATATACTGACTCCATTTTCATTGAATATGGTCTATCTGCATCTTATTTTCCCAGGTTACTTTTAACACCCCTTTTCCTTCCCTGTGTTTGTGATCCTTTTAATTTTGCTGTTAATTGCAAGTTTGAACACAGGTGCATCATGATAAAAGTCATAATGAAGTTGGATAAAATGCAATCATGGATGTCCAGGGAAATATTTTTTACTTGTTCAGCCAGTTTAATTATATAAGGTCTTCTGAAAAGCTTAAATAGGGGGCAGAATTTGACAGCAGACTTCATCAGCAGTCATTAGTTGATAGTTCAGTGTTTGTAAGGTCTTGTGGTCATGTAACAGTGCACACTGATGGCTGAAAGCAGAAGTTATTCATTACATGATGTAAGTCAGGTCCTCAGTTTGCAGCAGAAATCTTCCCTATTGAGGGCAAAATGAAAGAGAAAGTTTTTGAAGGGTCCTAACAATCTTAGGTCATGTAGATGGAATTTAATAAATTATGTTGCTTTAGATATTGAAACATTATTTCAACATTTGTTAAGGTCCTTAGGAAAGAATAAGTCCACTGAATTTTTAATAACTAAGCTCTGACAAAACACGGGGTGAATATTTTTGAATCTATTAGTACCACAAGGTGCTGTCTAAGCAATACATGCTTATTTTTTGTGTTGACAATGAATAAATCCTAACAAAACCAGGAATTATCTGTGAATTTTCCAAGATCACTACTTGAATCCATAATCAGAAAAGATAGCTCTAGTGAAGTCCTGATAGCAGTCATACTGCATGTTTATTTCAGCACTTTCTGATAACATTACTTTTGCCCTTATGGCGTCTTGTGGGGCATTTAATTTCGGATGGTATTGTAGAGACAAAATAATTGTATAATAATGGACTTCTTTGGTTGGGTCACTTTGTTCTCCATATTTTTATAGCATATTGCAGATGGCCTAAAAGATTAACTGTAATGACCAAGACCACTGAAATGTAGGTAGCACATAATTGCTTCCACAGGCTGCAGCATATCATATCTAGTCACAGATTTTTCTGTTAAGCCCAGAGCAGCACAGAGTATTCCAGCTGATTCTTTCCCTACATCTAAAGCACTATAAGTCTTTTATCCTTTACAGGACAAGCTGTAACTGGAAGGCAGATGTAACTCACAGTGTTAAGAATATTTGGGTTTGGCAGCTGCATGTGTGTTAAATCCATTCCACTTTTGCATGGTCTGTTGTGTGACAATCAAAAGCCAGACAGCCCACAAGAATTTCTGTATCTTTCCACCAAACTGTCATCTGCAGTGATATTCCCGGGAGGGCATGGCTAGTGCCATGCAAACAGTGGCTATACATTTTGGATATATTGGGATCCCTGCCACTAATCTTACTACAAGTCTTGTTTTCATATATAGTTAATCAGATGGACCTCATTCCCTTCAAGCTCAGATCATATGCAAACACTAAAAGGTTCTGAAATTTTAACCTTAACCTTCTTAAATTAAATACTGATATTTAAGTGTCACTGAGCTGAGTTCTGCTGAATTAACCCCTAGCAATGAAGTAAGACCAGAATCCATGTGCAACAGATGAACAGGTTTCATTGAAGTTGTTTCTTTTCTGCCTGGGACCTTCAGTGATACATATATGACCTTTCATCACTGCAGTAATTCATGCCTGTTGTACTTTTTAAGTTTATATTCAAGAACTAGTAAATGTATTGGAATTATTTTCCAAATAGTTCCTACATTATTACCTTAATGGGTTGCTGGCATTTTATTCCTTACAGACAAAATGGCAACCATCTTTTATGAGGAAACTGGGAGATAAACCTACTTTTTCTCATTCCTCGCAGATGCTGCAAAGATATCCTTCTTGTTAAGTATAATCATTAATATTAAAAGTCAGCTAGGTACATAAATATCTTAGACTTTAATCCATCCACGGTAATTAAAATTTTATAAAATTGGTCTCTGTGTCTTTCTCGATTGATTATCTGTGACTTTAAGCCACTCCAGAACTTTCATTAAGTATATCACTTTCGATATGGAATATTTCACAAATGTGTTCAGCATATTATATTGTACAAAAACTCAGGGAACAGTTGCATTTAACAGCTATTATACCCACATGTTGTTTAATCTGAGCCAAGTTCCTTCAGGCACAGCTTAACTACCCCTTCTGCTCATATAGAAGCATCTGTGCAATGAATCTGTGAGAGTATTTCATTGTGTGCTCTGCCAGTGGTAGTTCCTCAGAACTCTGCAACACCTTGCACTGTGGGCATCTGAAGTGATGTCTCTGCATATTTATGAATTCTGGTTTTTGGGGACAGTCTGTTATTCACAGAACACAACACAGGACTGTTAAATGTACACTTTATATACAGCACAGGAAATATCTATAAGTTTGGTTCCTATTCTTTTTTAATTTCTTGTAAGTATCAATTTTTTACATTTTTTTCCTATGTCATATTAATTCTATCCCATTTTGTTATGTTCTTTTGCGGAGAAAAGAAAACTGGGAATAGGCCATGGCTGGGGGAAATTGGGTGAGGAGGATGCACATTCTGTAGGATATTTCTGTTTTTCCTGCCCACAATCTTCTCATGCAGAAATTGGCATTCATGAGTTATACCAATGTTCATTATTTATACAGTTCCCAACATGAATTCATTCTTCTGAAAACTGTGCCACTTACTGTGTGTTTCACATGACTGAAGCCAACTAATGACAAATAGCATCCTTCTGTCCCTACTTTGAGAGGTAGTTATAGCATGTGAAACCTGTAGGATTTCAGCCTGAAACCCATTTAAATAAGTTCTGAATCTGTGAGTTCTAAATCTCCTCTTCTCTAAACCCATCTGATTTTACTGTTATGTATTTTCACAAGTTTTGATATTTTTGCCAGTGGTACAGCAATATCAAATCAGGCTGTCTGGTTTATTCCTACCATTTTAAAAAGTAGCTTAAAGAAAGGAAAATACTACCATTTCCCATGATTGGAAGAGCATAAATATTTTATTGCCCATAGCCTCAAAGTTATGCAAGGGGTTTCTTTAAATGTATTTTGTTCCTTTGATATCAACACTACCAAGTACACAAATAGAGATATCACAGAACTGTGAAATCACACAGCTACAAGAGGTAAACACTTGTTTAAGAACACACACTTATTCTAATTGCTCAAGTAATTTACAGCCATTTCCTTTGTTTCTTCTAAGTGCTTATGTAACATAAGAAAATTTACTCCCAGAATAACAACATAAGAAAAAGAAGTTTTGTTTCATCTTAAGACTGAGGGCCAAATGTCTACCTCTACAGCTTTCAACACACATTTGTAGTTAGCATATGAATTCAGATTCATATTTTTAAGCAGTGAAAACTGAATATACTGCCTATTAGAAGTATTTGGAACACAGAAACTGCTATTCCAGTGACAGTGGTAAATGCTGCAGAATTTAAATACCTCAACCTGCACTGCAGATATTCCTGCAGTTTTCTTCCATGAAAAACCATTGTCTCCACCCTGTTTTGGTTGTGCAATGAAGTATGAACATGTTTGCAGAGAAAACTTCCAATTACATCAGGTTATTAGGGTAGAGTCTTCCTGAAAATCTTTTAATTATTAAATATATCTTTAGCCTGGAATGGACACTGTACAGCACTGAACAGATATTGGAGAAGAGTGGGGAAGCAGGCAAAAAAAAAAAAAACAAACTAAAAACCTAACAAGCTGACAGTGTGGCACCTTTCATGAGCACATCTATAAATACACTTTAAAAATGGTCATAAATCATGTTTTGCCATTGGAGAACAAAAAGGGAAATTACAGTTTTCCCACTGACAAAAACAGGGGCAGAGGGGGCAGGGGACACATGGCTCTAAAGTCACTTCTACTTTTATTTTCCATTCTAATCTAGTCTGCTTTTCATTTTGCACCTGAGCGATTGATTCAGTTAGACATTAGTTTTCTTGGCTTGCTAGATATCAAAGACTTTAAGCATTTGCAGCCAAAGAGTGGATTCTTTGAGCAATCAAGGGTTGTATCAGGGGCTGCAATGGCTGTGAGGAGGGAGGGCAGCAAAGCCCCCAGTAACAAGGAAAACTTAGACACACAAAAAATTTCTCCTACACAGCACAGAAACAAGAAGCTACAATGATCTTGCTAATAGCTCCTTTTCTGCCCTCTTGACCTCAGATGATTTTGATGTTAAGAAAGACTACCCTAATACAGCCTCAAAATCTAACAGCCTTTCTGCTCACAGAGAGGATGCTGTGTGTTCCACTGCAGTAAAACCTCTCTGCTGTGTGGAGAAATAGCAACAGTGATTGTAGGACTTGGCCCTTAACACTGACACATTGGGCTCTGCTATTGCCAGTGCTTATGATCAGTGATGAAGCAAGAATTTTAAAAATTAGAGAAAAATTGTGTTTCTGCTACTGGCAACATTTTCCAGGTCAAATTCTTGGATCCAAAGATATGCTTCCAAATCCTTATGAGGGTGGGCTGGTTTTAACTGGAGTAGAGTTCATTTTCCCCATGGTAACATGTATGAGGCTGTGTTTTGGATTTGCTCTGGAACAGTGTTGATAACACAGGAATATTTTCATTATTACTGAACTTTGACCGGAGAATCGAGGCCTTTTCTGCCACTGCAGAGTGGCCTGAGCTGCACAGGGATTTGGAAGGGGGCACAGCCAGGACAGGTGACCCCAAATGACCAAAGGGATATTCTATTACATGTGTCATCAAGGCTCAACATATGTAGTGGGATGAAGAAGGAGAGAGGGCATTTTGGAGGGATAGCATTTGTCTTCCCAAGTCACCATTATGTGTGATGGAGTCCTGCTCTCCTGGAGACAGCTGAACACCTGCCTGCCCATGGGAAGCAGGAAGTTAATTCCTTGTTTTGCTTTGTGTCATGATCTGGTTATTAAAGTTATTAGAAATGCTTCTGCCCAAATTAGCGTGCAAACGAGACCATATGCCAAAGTCAACAGTATGGGTTTTATTTGATAGTGAATATGAGAGAGAGAAAGAAAGANAAAGAAAGAAAGAAAGAAAGAAAGAAAGAAAGAAAAAGAAAGAAAGAAGGAAGGTGGGGGGGGGAAGGAGGGGGGGACAGATAGAGAATGACAGAGACAGAATAAGGAAAATATCACCACTCTGTGGATCCCAACTATGTTCTGTTGATCCTCTCCAGCTGGTTTTCTTGGTGGTGAAGGTCCCCCCCAAAAGCACAGAATCTGATGGGTTACCATACACTCAGGCTGGGTAGGAAAACCCAGGCACCTCCCTGGGGCAGGGGGAGTTTGCCATTGTCTCTTACGACAGACTCTGGGTTTGTTGCATCACGTGCAGTCCTGTGGTGCAAGGCTTCAGGAATGACTGGGGGCCCCTTTGGGGGATCTATCATGGATTATGACACCCCCTCAGCTGCCTCCCATGTGAATGTCCCATGGATGTGGCCTGTGGGGTTGGGGGTTCCACAGCTGGGGCAGTTTGTGTAAGGGAGGATGGGTGTTCACTGCCTCTGACCAGAGGTTAGACTCAAAACGTCCTTCACCTCCTTGTTTTGGGAGGAGTAAACCTGGCTTCTGAGGGCTGTGGTCTCCCCCACCCCAAACTCAGCCAGGGAAGAATCTCTGCTGTGTTTGGCTTTGTTGTAGATACATTCCTGTCTCTCAGCCTTGTGTTTCTCCCCAGGCCTGAGGTGATTAAGAATGGGTTTCCCTTTGTCTAATCTCAGCAGTTTGACTTACAGTCCAAAGTTCTTCAAGGAGGTTTCTGTGGTTGGAGCTTCTTTAATGGGCAAAATTTCATAAAAATATTTAAGGCATTAACCATTTCAGTCCCTGAGACTTTGCTTGAGTGCACAGCTTTGAATTTCCCTATTAAACTGTCTTTAACTCAAACCATGAGTTTTCCACTTTTACTCTTCCAATTCTCCCTTCCATCCCACTGTGTGGGAGTGAGCCATTGGCTGCAGTGCTCAGTTGCCAGCCAGAGAGACAACCATGACAAAGGGACAAGATCTGGGTAATATTCAGTTCTGATATTTAGTCCCAAAATCCAGTTTTCAGAGGAAGAAAATGGGTGTGTAGGCTGAATATGAAGGACAACAGCTCTAACATGTCCCAAACTGACTGATGAAAGATTGAGGAATCTCTTTTGTGCTAAGGCACCCCTGAGAAAGTTGAAATAATTATAGGATCATAGGGGTTGGAAAACACATCCAAGATCATCAGTGAACTTAATAAGGGAGCACTCTATCCCCTCATCCAGGTCATGATAAACGTATTAAACAGGACTGGCCCCAGTACTGAACCTTGAAGAACCTCACTAGTGACCAGCCACCAACTGGATGTAGTCCCATTCACCACCAGAAGATACAGGCAGAAATTATTTAAGTCTCTTTTTCATTAAAACATTCCAAGTGCAGCATGAGACAAATGTTTGATATATATATATAAAAAAACAAACAACAAAAAAAAATCTCTTGAACATAAATAGGTCTTTAGAAATTAAATTAAAAATTATGATTTTCATGTGTCACTGAAACATCAAAAATGGCATAGAATGGAGAAATAACTGTATGTTTATAAAGGTCTGGAAAGAATCCAGTGATGAAATGCTGAATGTGAGTTTAAAATACACTTAGAATTAAAAAGAAGTGTCAGTCCAAGGCACATATAATCCTTTAAACTTAAGAACATTATCCAGGACATGTGAAGACATTCTCAAAGGCAGCCAACAGTGGCACAAAAAACCCCAGAGGGTTTGGTGAAGACTTCAATGAAAGAAAGGGATTAATTAAAATATTGTAACAAGAAGCTGAGAGAATCTGACAAGCTTCCACTCAAAAAATCACGTGCCATCTGTACAATGGTAGCAAAATTATAACTTGCACAGCTGAGGAAACTGTATCAAGGCTTTCCTACTGATATGGAGAGTCACTAAAGTGAGAGCTGGTATGTTCACCTTGCTGTTGAAAAACCTGTGACTTATAGCCATTAACACACATCTTTCCTTTGAGAACGTAACATCCCATAGAAACATTTTAAAACCTTGCATCTGGACAAAGAAGCACAACCAATTTAGTGGGGTTTTTGTCCTTCCTAATAGATTCCTTAATTTAATGAAAATGAGAAACATTCTATGACTGATTTAATAGCTTTCATCCATTTTAATTACTCTGCATTCTCTGTGCCTTCTACAAAGAGAAAATTTTCAGACACAGGAAAACTATAGACATGATTGTATAATTCAGAAACAGGACCAACTGAACATGAGTCTAGGAATGAATTCCTTAGACAAAGAGAATTAATTTTCCTTGTTCTCATAGCTCTCATATTGCACACACAGAGAAATATATATATATATATATATACTGCCATGGGAATGTTTGTTATTTGTCTGGGGGAATATACCTGTCTGAGAGCATCTGTTCAGAAGGATTTATGACTCCTGTTGATATTAACAAAGAAAGATCACAAAAAATAAAAAAAAAGCTTTTATATTTCCAACCAATTTACCACAATATGAGCATTTTACGTTGCAGAATATACCCAGCAATTTTAAACCATTCTCATTTTCATTATGTATCAGTAGTAATCTTACCAAGAGTAATACCTGGAGTCAAGTTGTAGAATTTACAACTAATACATCAGATGTGATTTCAGTGTGTGTCTAAGTTTTGGGGTATAGGGAAATATAAAACTTGCCCAGAGCAGAAGGTGATGAGACTTCAGTGATAAGTAACAGAAAAGCTTGATACAATCACCTCAGACTCAGTAGTCTCACATGGGCACAGCAGTCACATGAACCTTGGACATAAAGGATGGAGGAAAAGAAAATTTGAAAATAATGAGAATTTTTGAAGAAGGGAAAACTGTAGAAATACAATATTGTTAAAGAGTGAATTAGTAAGAAAGGAAATTCTATTGAATAATATATTACATGTATCTCTCAGATGATCTGGGGCTGTACTTATCAGATAGAAGATGTAAGAAGCTTAGAAAGAAATAATGCTGTGTCCTCTACTTGTGCAGGGTCACCTTACAGATCTCTTGGTCTTCATGATAATCTGCAGAGGGCCTGTTATGCTAATTCCATTGTGCACATACACATTTCAGCCTGCTCCAAATGATAACAGGGCTGGCAAAACAGTGCTTTATGACACTGACTTGCAGATTAATCAGTGGCTGAGCAGAAACCCACTTTCAGAACCTGTGCTATCATAAATAGATTTGCAAAACCAGAGGAATTCCACTGCTCTGACTGGCTTTGTAAAG
Source organism: Dicaeum eximium (assembly GCA_013396995.1). Lineage (NCBI taxonomy): Eukaryota > Metazoa > Chordata > Aves > Passeriformes > Dicaeidae > Dicaeum > Dicaeum eximium. Next base: position 782,461 of record VWZP01007937.1, on the reverse strand, counting down.
CTTGCACTGAGCATCTGAAAGCTTATTGACAGAGAGGTGAGAGCAGTGGTGCCAGTTACCCTGCTCCTAGATGAAAAGAGAAACGCATTAATGAGCTCCTTTTTCTTCTGGCATGATACTTTATTACAGAAAGTAATGCACATTCCCAGACACTTGCCAAGAGGGGATAGACAACCCACTTCCCCACCTGCACCTACTACTGAAAGTAGCTTTAAAGCTCTAATGTGCCCTGACACTTCTGAGTACCCTGGGAGAGCAGAACTGGCTTTCTCCACTAATCCAGCCTGTTAGCAGGTGCTGCAGATCCAGAGGCAGATGTTAATTGATTCACACTGACAGCTTTGGCATATTCTGCTCATTAGCCTACACTGAATGTAACTGCAGCCAAGAGAAGCTCCCTCGAGCAGAGGGATTGAGGGTTAAGTAGTCCTAGTGTGTTAATAAGACTTTGCCTTAGAAGGTAGATAAGCTTGTGCCTGTTTTCTGTTTTGGCTTGTAGTGTAACTGGAGATGGACCAAAGAGTGAGGAATATGGATGATGTCAAACCCTGGGTGACTTTGAGGTTATCCTTCCATGTACAAAGCCCCAAATGTTTAGCTGTTTGCTTCTCCTAGTTTTGGTTTATCTGTTACAGTGAAAACATTTTGGATTAGAGCTATGTTTTACTGCAAGATGTGGTGATTAATATTGACTCTGCCCTCCAGTATTTGCAGTAAGGAGAGTTTCAGAGTGGGTGTTTACTCCCTGTTTGATGGCATTAAGTCTCTGCTGATTTCTTTTCCCTAGCCAGTATCACTAGAAAGTAAATTGAGGAATAAGAGATAAAAAAATCTCATCTCATGAGACACCAAACATCCTGGTTGTTATTGAAAAGACTGAGATTCCCTTTGAGATGGGATCTAAGTTAGGAAATTATCCTGAGTTTTTTTTCTTTTTTTTCTGATGTGAAAGTAAAGAAGGAAATAGGAAAGTGTGAATATCAGTAGGCTTCTTTTAAATGTCAGTTCTAAAATACCTGTGGTATGCAAAGGCTTGTTTTATCTTAGACCAAATGTGATTTGAAGCTCTTTTCCTATTATAATGAATGAGAAAAAAATCTCTCAGGTTTTACAGTTCTGTATTTTGTTTTATAAAGCAGACTTCTTAGGAAGCTGAAAGGATTTTTTTAAGACATGTTATATAGTTTCTAAGCTTATAAGCTAATATTTCCCAAGATACAGAAATAAACTCTGTGTTGAGGCCTAAGGAAAAGAGCAGCCTAAGAATAGGCAGGACTCCATGCCTCTGAGTGAAGACATTCACAAATGACATTGGCTAGTGACAGTGTAGCTGTTAAATGTTATGAAAATGAAATTAGTTATTCTTAAGAAATAGCTCAAAATCCATCATTTCATTTTGAAACACTGGGGAAGCAGGTTGGTTACTTTTGGAAGCAAATAAGTAGGAAATGTGCTATTTTCACATTAAAGAAATGTTACAAAAAATAGGGACACTTTTGACATACTAACTGGAAATTTGATAAAAATGGGAGCAGAAAGCAAAGTGTTCTCTTTTCTGTCTCAGTTGTTGGCACTGCATACTGATATTGTACTGCCTTGTCTCTCTCCACCTCTAAAACCTCTGCAGTGACAGCTGCATTAAGCACTTGCAGTTTTTTTACTGTTTATTTCAGACTGCAAACTTCACACTCATTTTCTGGGTTAGCAGATGATGACCAGCTACATCACTACCCTCTAAACCCATAGCAAAAAGTGTTTGTCTGTGTCTGGGGAAGGGGGTGAGGAGAGGTGTTAGGCTGTTTAAGAAATCTTATACCATTGTTCAACAGAGATAAGTTTTTAATCCACTACAAGGAGGAAAAGGAGCATTTATGTGATAGAGGATAAACTGGCATAGTGAGAGAGGGAGATAAGTGCTGAAAGAGCTGCCTGAAGAGCTTTTTGTGCTTCCAAGTCACCCAGACCTAAAGAAACATTTGAGGAGTCTCTGTCCCTTAATTAATGCATCAGCATGTGATAATTTAGCCTCTGAGAAGCCTGGGTTTGCTTTTTTTTTTTTTTTTAACTCTGACAAATAAGCCAAGAAGTTTTGCTTTTGCTGCTTAGGAGGAAGTGAGGGGGAATGGCTTGGGGAAGCACTGAATACTTAAATAGATTTGAGCTATGTCAAAGTTACAAATGATAGCTTATTTAACATGCTCTTTGACTTGTGTAATAAATGTTAGCAGGAGTTCTTATGGCTTAAAACTACCACTGGCTTGTATATCTGTGATATCACAGCTTGGACTACAAATAATTGACGTGTAGAAATCTTCTTGAAAATCAGCCAGTTGGCTCTTTTGGAGGAATTCAGGCAGTGTAATAACTGGTCCCTCAAAACTGATAGCTTCCAGTGTCTTACTTGATATGAATTTTAGACACATCAAGTGTGTCCACCCAAATAACTTTGCATAAATAATCTCTCCATGTCTCTCTCTGGTATTACTCTGACTTGTTTAATTTATATTGGGAAAGAATTTTAGTTAGAAGCTTCAGTATATGAAGAGATCCATCTTAACTCATATTTCCAGGAAATATCTTAGTGTAATGATAGTTTCTAATACTTAAAACTTCAGGCTGCCAAAAGTCAGAAGCCAAGTGGACTCTGTTGCAAGTAGACACTCATTACAGCTTAGTTTTGTGACCTGCCTGGGTACTGTTCTTACTCTGTAAGCCATTTCATTCCACTACAGGTGAAAAATAATTTTAAAATAGGAGAAATTGTCCTTGCCATTCCAAGGTGTGCAATGACAGACCATGCACTTCAAGGAGTATTTGGGTCTTGTCATTATTTTATTTCGAAAATTAACAGAAATTAATGCCTGTGATAAATATTTTCACCATAAACAGACTAGAAATATATTTTTCTTTTTCCCTTTTCCCCTTTATGCTCCTACTCATTGTATTTAAAATTTTGCTGCTGTCAGATACACTGCATTGCCATGGACTTAGTTAATGGCACTGGGTAGCATTATTTACTGTGGAATCACTGACTTCTTGTTAGCATTTTCAACTAGGAAATGACCTGTCAGTGGGCTGGTGCAAGTAATTATTGCTCTGTGTTGTCATTCTAAGCCCTATTGTACCATTTAGGTGCACTCTTCTGGTGTGTCTGACCATTCCTTGACAAATAAAGACAAAAACTGTGATCTAATACAGTGGCAATAGGCTTTGTGGGATAGTCAGTAACAATCCTCAGTGTCATGCATGACAGATGACTTTGGTTGCCATAGTGATAGCAGCAACATTTTTCTCTAAAAGGTGACAGGTTTTTTTCCCCCAAGCCTTTTAAATGTTTGATTGAAAGAGTCTGACACAAATATTTGATATTGATCAGTGGGTGACTGAATGCCCATTGCCATCAATGGCATTGCATCATTCACCAGAATGTGCTTTAATGAACAGACTCAGGCACGCTCATTTCTCCCAACCTCCTTATCAGTTTTACTGGGTTTTTTTCCCTCTTTTTGTTTTTTGTTCCCTTGAATAATGATGGCTTTAGTAACTCAGCAGAACAATGGTGCCACAGTTTTCTTGTTTTAACAGTACTGATGGGGGTTGGCCAACAGGGTCATCCTGTGATGGTTGAAATAATCCTTCAAGTAGACAAAAATATTTCTTTGTGGTACCTCACATGGTGTGCTGCTTCCCCTCTGTCCCATGTCTCTTGTTCAAGGGTACTACCTGTTGACATTCTTGGGAAAGGTTTTTAACACTTGCTGCAATGTTTTTGCCCTATCCTCTTCAAGATAATATTTCATTCCCACTCAGATTTCTCTTCAACAAATGTGTCTCTTTTCCAGTGCCTACCAGGACAATGATTGATCTGTCAATAAATCCTCAGTTGAGATTCCAGCAAGTGAAAGAGACAGGATCTGTTGTGTAGCTTTTCTCAGGAGTGTACAAGGACTGTTGTTCTGATGGACTGAAATTGTACCTTCTCTTAAATATGTCCATTTCTTTCTATAGGATCCTTCAGCAGCTGTTGCTGTGGTTGGTGGTACCAGTCAGCCATATGATGCAAAGGTTTCTCACTGCATGGGATTTCTTTGTTCTCAAGCATTTCAAAGCAAACCTATTATTTTTCTCCTCAAGGGTTTATTCCAGTGGCTTGGGTTTGATGGGGTCTGCCACCTACTTCATTTGTGAGTAATTTAGTGGAGATGTATAGCTCATGTAAGATGGTAGTTAATGTTACAAAATAGAGAAAGGAGACTCATCTAGCTAAGGAGAAATGTTATCTCAACACTTAAGAATGATACTTAAGAAACAAATCACAATTTTCTTTTCTTTGACCACAACAATTCCTGTTCTTTCACTGATGAGACACTTCCCATTCCAGTACGCACCCCATCCCCACCTTAGTCCCACATGGCTGAGGTTGTAGGGTTGATTTATGTTAGGAGGTGGGGTTTTGTCCTTGTTTGATCTGGAGTTCATTCCTGGCTTGCTGCTGGAAATCTTATAGGGGTTTTCATCATTGTTTGTAGCTGCAACATCAGTGGAACTAGTTACAGGTGACCTTTATTCACTTCTTAAGTGTGTCCTAAGCCCTTCACAAGCAGTGTTCAGGGGCTGAGCTCCCCATGATAAAACATGAGGAATAATGGAGGCACTGGGAAGCTGTAGGTTTGGAGTGGCATTTACTTGCATTGAATCTGTGGCATCTCCTGCCTGAGTTGATCTGAACTTTTTCAGCTATTGTCATAGGAAAAGAGAACAACACAAAGTAGTACTTAATGCATTGCAAAATATGATAATGATTTACAGAGAACTGCTACAGAACTCCATTTTAAGTAGTAACAGGGATTCTTAAAGGTGTTCTTGAGTTGTTACTAGGTTATTTTGTTGTTTTTTTTCCCCTTAGCCTTTGCAAACAAAATAAACTGGACATGGTTATTTTGTTGAGTCTTTTAGATGGATCCTTTTCTTTCCAGAAAGTTTGTTATTTATAATACATGACACAGAGGAGTTCATGCTGTTTTCTGACCTTGAAGTACTACTGAATAATAATGTTTAATAAAAGAGGTTGTCTAGACTCTTTCTCTGTCCTTGGTCAAATCTCTCTCACAAGTGTTGACTATTCCTCTTCTCAGTGACTTACTAAAGTTTTTAGAATTGGCATGTTGGGCACTCACACATGAGTAGAATAAGCTTGGTCATCCCACTCAAAAGTTGTAAAGAGCTGGCAGGGTTCTATGAACAGTCTGATATTTACTGCTTTTACTAAGTCTGTTGGTACTCTCTTGTCCCTGCTTTTTTTTCCCCCCACAAATTCAAAATAGAAGAAAAGAACTGACTTTGGACCTTCTGTTCATATAAGCTTTTTAAAACCTAAAACTAAAAGGTTTTTAAATTTGCCTGTCTGGAGATGTAGACAGATATTTGCAATATCATTTGTCTAGTAAGGGAATTTAAGCTTCTTAAGACATCTTGAAGTGATTTCATGGTTTGTACATTTTAAGAAGAATTACTCCCCATTTAATAGTGAGTAATATTAAGTTAGCAGTCTTCAAGGTGGCCTGCTTTTAAAACTTTAGAAAATGTGAACTCAAAGTACAAAAGTTAGGGGGGTTTTGTTTGTTTGTTTTTGTTTTGTTTTATTTTGTTAGGTACAGGGAGATTGGTTTCTTCAAAATTCACATTTCTATCTAACCCGACTGTATGGTATTACTGTGTTTTTAAGGTATGTCCTTTATAGCACCCTCATGGGCCTGGGACACATTACCATTTCTGCTGAAAAGGGGAGCAGGAATCAGTCTGAAAAGACTACAGGTTTCACTGTATTAGAATTACCAAGTGAAACAGGTAAGGGCATAGAAATGCAAGAACAGAGAGAGAGTCATGGTAGATTTAAAATGTGATCGTTTTGTTCAGAAATAAACTAGATATAAATGGTTCTAACCTGATGTTATTTTTTTAATTTAAGATTTCTAGTTAATTCATTATCTCAGCAGTCATAGGAGACTTGCTCTAGTTTTGCCAAATAGACCAATAAGGACACAGCTTTAGGTATTTGTGAAGTGCCTAGACTGGAAATCCAACTTGGAAAGCTGGTACTTCCGCAACTCAGACTAGTGCCACATGTGATAACAGAATCATTTAGGTTGGGAAAGACATCCAAGATAGAATTTAACCTTTTCCTGATCACCACCATGTCAACCAGACTATGGCACCAAGTGCCACATCCAATTGCTTCTTGAACACCTCGAGGGATGGTGACTCCAGCACTTCCCTGGACAGCCTGTTACAAACTTTGAAAACTGTCTCCATGAAGAAATGCTTTCCAGTGTCCAGCCTGAACATCCCCAGGCACAATTAGAGACCATTTCTCCCTGTCCTGTCCCTGGTTCCCTGGGAGCAGAGCCTGCCCCCTCACCTGGCTCCCCGCTCCTCTCAGGGACTTACAGAGAATAAAGTTCCCCCAAGCCTCCTTTTCTCCAGACTAAACACCCCCAGCTCCCTCAGCTGCTCCTCTCTCACCAGACTTGTGCTCCAGACCCTTCCCCAGCTCTGTTCCTCCAGGTCTTTCTTGCAGTGATAGACACAAAACTGGGCACAGCACTGCTGTGGTCTCACCAGTGCCCAGCATAGCAGCATTTTCCCTTCCCTGGTCCTGCTGTCACATTATTGCTGATACAGGCCAGGTGCCAGTGGCTGCCTTGGCACAAACTTGCTCATGTTCAGCCTGGCTGAGCATCCCTAAGTGTCCCTATATGATTAGAATACCTTTTCCTTATTTAAAAACAATATTTATATTTACTTTTGATGTTGTTTCTAATTTGATATCAACAACATCTGGTGGTGATAAGTTTTCAACAATAGACTGAAATAAGAACTGAGAGGTTCCTGGAGCTTAGTTGAAGAAAAAGATGTCTTGGCACCATTCACATGGCATTCCTGTTTCAGATTTATGTTGCATATGTGTGTCACATTTTCTAAATGCCAAACTGAAAAGATCACAGAAAAAATACTATAATTTATTTTACTTCTAATTTCCAGAATTTTGAAAACATTATTGTGTGTTCTATGTGGCCTTGCACTAAAGAATTGAATACAAACTCAGAAAAATAATGGGTTTAATATTCTGTTGTTTTAACTTCCGTATAATATAAAACACTTAATTTCTGAAAGACTAAATGTCTGACTTATTCTACAGCTATTTTTATAGTTTTGTACATTTTCCAGAAGTAAAATGTGCATTGTAAGTCATCCTTTATGGGTTTGTTTGGGGTTTTTTAATATGCTTTTGGTGTCATGGTATTAATCTGAAAATGCACATTTCTGTGAACAAAGAACTACAAGAAGATGTAAGGAATTAACTGCTTAATTCAGTAATGTGTTTAGTTGCTTCATTCATTTGCCCACTTGAGGCTTTTTTTTAGGAAATAAATCTTAGTGATATATTGCTTTTCTAATTTTAATCTTATTTTTGCCGTCAGTGCATTGCTTCTTGGGTGAAATTAAAACCACCACCAACAAAAACATGCCAGATATCACAATGGGTAATCACATTGGTAAGTATCTAATATTCAGAGCAATAACTAATTCAATCAGAATGACAAAAATGTGGTAAATTCAGTTAAAAGAACCTAATGTATCCTTTGCAAAATGTCACTAATGTTTGCCTTATTAGCTAATAAAAATGTCATCTGAATTGTTTCCCTAATAATCTAGGCTTATAACCCTAATCTAATAAACAGTTTAGTATATTTATAATTCCTAAGTAATTTAATTAATCTAACCACGTAATATTATTGCAGTTCAGAACTGTGATTTCTAGGAATTAAAGCAATGTGGCACAGGTTCATTCCATCAGATAGATGAAATATTTTCTAACACTGCAGTGTTTGGTAAGTATCCTCATAATTCTGGATTTTAAAAGAGCCCTTACAGTATTTTTTTTCACAAGAAAAAGGTGTCTATTACAGTTTCTATCTTCAATGGGAAATTTCAAAACTAATAAACCAATAAAAGATAATATTTCATTTCATGGCTAATCATAGGATAGTGATTTACCCCAACCACCCCCACTGCCTCTCTAGGAGGAATTAAATTTCAACTCCTCTCTAGGAGGAATTTTTTTGAGTCTATGTTATTTTTCGTTGAACTTTTAAATTATTTGCATTAAGATCTTTCTTCAGCATGAGGAAATATTATGCAACATAAGCCATTTCTTCATTAAATCATCTTAGAATAGCTAAATGTGTTAGGTAATCCTTTTTATTAAAAAAAAGAAAAATAGCAAACAACTCTTGTTCATTAGCACATCGGTGAAGATTCCACAGGTTCCAATCAGTCTTTGAGTCATGATGTCATACCACCATTTTAACAGAAAAGGTGAACAGAATTAAAAGAGTCAACTTGTCTCCTGTATGCACTGCCTGTGAATCTTCAGCCAATGTGCATAGTTGATGGGAAAACATTCCTGTGGATTTGGGTAATGGATAATTTTGTGGATTTTTGGTTTTTTCTTGGTAACACTGAAGAGCTTCAGGCTACAAGCAGAGCAGTCTGTCAGTCCTTCCTGTCGTGGAAATCAGTGGTTTGGCAAATTATTCAAAACCATAAGTGGAAGAAAATTCATGGAGAACATTGGATAACCCTCCTAAGTTTCAGGTGACAATCCAGTGTGGATTGCCTGGGTAAATCTTTGTTGGCAAAGAGATGGGGGACTTCAGCCTGTGTGCAAACCTTGCATCCTACTCAATTCCAGAACTCACCGAGCTGTGGTTTCCATCACTAGTCTGGCCTTCAAAACCATGTTTTTATACAAATCTTTTTATGCATTTTTAAAGGACTAGCCTAAAACTGGATTTTGAACTATCGATTCCTTTCTTTGCGAGGTGACCAAAATGATGAATGGATTTGGAGCCTCACAGAAATGGCTTTGTCAAACAAGAGGCTGATAAAGGCCAGACAAATAGACATTTGTGTCACAGCACATCAACCCCTGTTAATAAGTAATTAGCACAATGTACACAAATTTACATCAGTAAATGCAGCTGTTGTGACTGAATTCTCATACTTAACTTGCTAAAATTATGCATTTAGGAGTCTTTTACAGATCACCCAGAAATAAATGTTTACTCTAGATGATATCAAAAGTCTCATTTCCAGTCTGGCCCAGGAGTTATGGTAATCCATATATGTGCATATATTTTATTTTACATTGGCAGAACTAGGAACAAAATACCCTGGTTTTCCCAGAAAAAATGAGAACCCAAAATATTTTATAGATATAAGATCTTAGTTTTTATTTGGAGATTGTAATTCTAGTTTTCTTAATGTTGGTTTCCATTTTATAATACTTTAATGGTAATAACATTTTTTTAGATATTGGATTGTAAGCTTTTGATATATCATAATTTGATCAGAAAATACTCCTCACTGGATGAAGGAAAGAATCCTTCAGTCTTTATGTTCTCATTACTGGTGGCCAGTTCTTCATTGCTTGCATGTGTAAGATTTTATGCAGCCTTTGTGTAGGTGATAAAACCCAGGAAACTGTTTTAATCCACCTTGCTTTGATAACATCTTTCTACATTTGTTAAGTTTCTTGTTTTGTTTCTTGGTCTTTCTTGATTAAAGTCAACTGCCTGTTTCTTCCAGGAATGATCTATTTTGGGTTGGCTTTTCCTTAATAAAAAGTGGAAGATTATTCAGCTGTTGGTATTACCTTGGCCTCTACCTATCAGTATTATCAATTCTTTGAGGTGGCTAACAGTGGTTTTGGATGATCTTATCTGCATGGGAAGATGTTCTGGTTCTCAGACTTTCTTGCCCTTCTGGTCCTTTTCTTACATGAAGAAAAGGCAGCTGTAAACCTAAACTTGATATAGGGATGTTTTTATTATAGACTTATCAGAAGTTTAGAGACCTGATTCCTCTACATTGAAACAGGCTAATTGAGCATGTGCCAAAGTAACTTGTCTAGATATTCAAGTCTTATAACTTAATTTTTCTAAGAATTAGGACATAGAAGATGCCCAGCTTAGTCTTAATGGGAAGGGAGGAGTCAGTGTGGCATCAATTTCAAACTGATTTTTGTATGGAATTTCTATGAGCTGATTTTCATCTTGTTTTGCAAGATTGCAATTGGATTTGGTTTTTAAGTAGTGTGTTAGATTACAACGGTATTAAGAATATATTACAGAGCCTTTGAAGTGAGATATTCTAATTATCTAGAACTTGAATAGCTGAATTCAAACACCCCCAGGGTTCTGGTGCTCTGCCCGCCCCACTCCACTTTAAATAAATCTGAACTCTTAGAAGATTGAGAAACCAGGTGTTCTCTTTTCTATGACTGCTCCACAAAGCCTTTGTGACAGAGTTCCCACATGTGAACATTTCATTAAGACTTGAACTGCCTGAAAGGCTGTCTCTGAAGATCCATTGGTGTGTATGAAGGCTGCAGAAATGTTGTTTAGGAAGACAAGCATGACCTAATCGAATTTCAGGTTGAGGTGAATACATGTGGGGGAAATAAAAACAGAAATAATGAGAAATGGTGTTTTAGTAAATGTTCTTAATGTAAACTGACAAGAATCTCTCATTTTCACTGTCCAAATTACAAGTTTTCTTTGCATGCACACTATTCACATAAGGTTAGATAAACAGCACATTTTGCAAACACCAGTGGTCCTGGGCACTCTGTTCCTTTGGTCAGGTTAGGAGCCTGACCCAAAGACTGATTTCTTTATGTATTGAACTGGATCAAAGTTGCTCAAGTTCTTTCTCTCCAGTATGTAGACTGCTTCTTCTGGGTATTGCTAGAACATTACTCAGGATTACCAGGTTTTGGATGGGACTTCTTTGTGCTATGGTTTCTTTATCCTGATTAGTGTCTCACTGTTGGAAGCTTTGGTCACCTGTGGAGAAAGGACAGCTCAACATACAAAGTGTAATGACAGCTCTGGATGTGTCTGCCAACACCTGATGCCAAGAGATTGAAAACTTTGTCCACTAGTGTTTCCTGATAACCAAGGAAATTTAAAAAATAAGTGGTTTTCTTCTAGGAAGTTAGAGTTCTGGGACAAGTGCAGTGTGGAAAAAGTTGCTTCATAGGTTTGTGAACGTAGGTTGTTACTTCACTTCTTTATTTTTTCCTTTCTTATGCAGTCTCTATGCTTCCTACTACTTTTGATTATTCCACTTTGGTTGATAATTGATAAAGAAATCAAAGCAAAATGAGGAAACAAGTCTTGCTGGCATGTAAAGAATTTGATATAAGAATAATCATCATTTCACAGAATCTCAGAGTGGGTCATGTTGGAAGGGACAACAGTGGATCATCTTGTGCAACCTCCCTGCTCAAAGTCATCCCAGAGTACTTGGCACAGGGTTGCATCCGTTCTGGAATATCTCCAGGGAGGGAGACTCCTCAGCCTCTCTGGACAGTCTGTTCCAGTGCTCTGTCACTGCAGAGCGAAGAAGTTTTCCCTCATGTTTAGGTGGACCTTCCTGAGCATCTGTTTCTCCCATGGCCTCTTGTCCTCTTGTTGGGCACCACCGAGCAGAGCCTGGACATTTCTTGGCACACTCCTTCTTCAGCATTTGAACAACAGCCAGACTGTGCTGGGGGGAAGTGAGGGTAGGTGAGTGGGTGGGCTGAGCAGCCTGTGGCTCTGCTCTTGGAAGTGCCACATGCAGCACATGCTCCTTGTCCAAGCTGCAGAGCAGCATTCCTGCAGAAAACTGCTCCCAGCGAGCACCAACCTGACTCCCGAACTCCCACTGGGCATGAGTCAAAAGAACCATGGAGTTTGCACATGCCAGAGGCCAGGTGAGGAAAAACAGTGGCTCTTCTAGCTCATAAAACATTTTTACCAGTGCTTATATAATACAGAGCACACTGGGACTGTGGTTAATATCTCTGCTTAACATTCTACAGGGTTTTAGAATTGCTTTCATCAGAAACCAGGGAGGACATTGTTGCATGCAAGGATGTATGAAGAATATCTGTATCTGTTCCTTTGGGACACTACTACTTTTTATTTTCCTTTTACCCATTTGCAGGACTTGCAGCAGTGTAAGTGAGGCTGAAGACAGACTTTGAGCTTAAAGGTTGCATCCACGTTTAGATCTGCCCTGTCAAAAAGTTGTGCTAAAGTATGGATGGGTGTGTGTCCTCCACAACAGTGCAAGTACATGACTGGGGAATTGTTTATAAACCACCCAAAAAGTTCTTATTTATGTAAAAGAATACTTTGTCTCTCAGTTAATAAGATCTATTAAATGCTGCTCATAGCAAACTTATATTAGGGGCAATTTTATCTCAGTTTCAGATATCAGTTCAACCCAAACCTTCAGTATTTCCTCAAAATACTCTGTGTACTCAGTACTCAGCCACATGAGCAAGTAAGTTCATCATGGACAAGCCTCTGACAACTGCAATGAATTGTAAAACAAGCATTTTCAGGTTCACATATTGGCTGTTTTTCATGTGCAGTTGTTTTGCAAAGACAGCTTTGATGAGAAGCGCTTGCAGTTGGCTCCTACTGTATCACATTCTGTAATGATAAATGTGTTTTGAACAAAACAATATTGAGTCTATAAAAAAGAAATTATTCATGTGTAAATGGTAGTGGAAGCTTCCAAGGGAATAATGAGACTCTAGGAGTGTACTTATTGATATTCAAAGAAGGGAAAAAGCTGAAGGCAATGGTGTCAGCCTAATTTCCTTTTTTTGTTCAAACCTTGAATAGTAGTGTAGTCTCTGTAGCTTGCAGAGAACGTGCAGAGATTTATTCCATAGGAGTTCCATATATAGGTCCAGTTCTGGGCTCCTCACTAGAAGAGGGACATGAAGATCCTGGAGCAAGTCTAGTGGAGGACTATGAGCATGATTAAGGGGCTGGAGCAGCTCACTTAAAAGGAATGATTGAGCCTCAAGAAAAGGTGACTGAGAGGGGATTTAATGTCTGTAAGTATCTGAAGGGAGGTGCCAAGAGGCTGGAGCCAGGCTCTGTTCAGTGGTGCCCAGCAGCAGGAAAATGAGAAGCAATGGGTAAAAGCTGGAACATGGAAAGGTCCACCTGAAAATGAGGAAGAAGTTTGTTTTGAGGGTGACAGAGCACTGGAACAGATTGTCCAGAAGGGTTGTGGAGTCTCCTCCTCTGAAGATATTCTGAACACAATTCTGAGTAGCAAACTCTAGAACACCCTGCTTGAGCAGGAGTTCCGGGGCTCACTTCCCATCTTAATAATTCTGTGATTTTTGCTTCAGGGAAATAGATTTCTTAAGTAAATTTGATTCCTGCAGCATAAGACTCATCACTAGTTTTAGTTTGTTATATTCATGCAGCAGATGAATTGTTGAGATGATCAATAAGGAAACTTTGTATGGGTAATAAACTTGAGAGTAATCTGTGGACAAACTGCTTTTGTGAGCCTAGAAGGAAAAATGTACAGGCAGATGAGGAAATAAGTCTGATCTTTATACCAGTGTTTTCATTTTTTCATGTAGTCCAGTCTTTCATTATTATCTTCCCTGCCTTGCCAATTTTTGTGATTAAGCTATGAGTCGGATGATTTATTTTTTATTTTTAATGTAGGGGAGAGGGGAAAGAAACTCACAGCTGTTTTTATATATGCCCAGTGATATATACAGCATTCTGTACATTAGTGTAATCACAAAAGCATCCAGGTATCAAATATCTTTTACAGAATAAATTGCTTATTAGCCAGTTACCTCATTATCTAAGCAAATTGTTGTATCCATGAACAAGAAAATTTTGTCAAGGTGGGGAATGGGTTTGTGGGGTTTCATTTGGGGAGTTATGTTTTGTATTTATTGGAGGGTGATACTTAGCACAGCAGGAGATACCTTCCTCCCTTCAGTATTTTGTATTAGGGATTATATTTCAGATGTATTGCCTCTTTTATTTTTTTTTTTTCTTCACTTAGCTATGGACTCATAAAGATGGCTTAGCATCTTAAGTTTATAACTTCCAAGCCTTCAGATGAAATATTTTTTTTCTTAAACAACCATAGTCCAGAAAAATATAATATACAGGTGTGTTGTTTGTAAATAAAGACTTGATAGCTGTCTATAGCAATCACTTAGTTTGCTATATGTTTTAGAGGTTGTTTGTTTGTTTGGGTGTATTGTTTGTGTTTTGTCTGGTATTTGTTTGTTGATGGGTTTTTTAAAGTTTTGTCCTTTTGATTGAGGAGGATAGCTAAAGCACAAATCTATTTCAAATGCCCAAAACTCTTTTTGATCTCTTGGTTAGTTTCCTGACAAATGATATTGCAGTCTGGATCGAAGCTCCAAAGAAAAAGCCCATCAAATATAATGGCAAGGCTCAATTGTGCCTTATACTGGCTGCCATGGAAACTTTCCTATGATGAGATGTCAGATGTCAGGGAAGCAAGGTGGAGACAATAGCTTGACTAAGCCAGAAGCAAAAACCCAGGCTCAGGGGGTGTGTGCTGAGAAGAGCTGAGTGCTTAGTCAAGAATTTAAGTGGTTGGTTTCAGATTAGCAAATCCAGTAGTAAGTGTGATAACTGAAGACATAAAATCTTATTACTGTCCTGAATCTGTGGCTGTAGGGTTGTCACTTTGTGATTGAGAACCATTTCAGGTTGATCCATGGGTGGTGTGCAACACAATTCCTCCCATGGGGAGGAATTAACACCAGTTAATCAAACCTTTTCTCATGTTTGGCTTTCCCAGAACACAGATTTTTCAAAAATTGGTCTGTGGATAACTGGTATGCTTATTAACATTTAATGGTGGATCATGGAGGACAGGTATTTATTTTATAATAATCTTCATATTTTTTCACCTTTATTTTATAAATTTGAAATTACACTAATGTGATTTTTAGCTGTTTCCATCATATTAGGAGTCATATCATTAACTCTAGTTAATGTTCATTGGAAGAAGTTCTTAAAGGAGGGGTTAGAAAAGCACTCCAGTACCCTTTGATACAAATGCTGTGATTGTATTCATTTTCTGATAATCTGGTATTCCCTTCCTTTATCTAGTGAAAGTATTGATCAGGAAATGGCTCCTAATACACAAGTAGTCATGGAAGAGGAAGATTATAAAAGTATATCACATCTCATTTTCTGTAGTTCACTCTGCTCTATTTCTTGGACTCTGTGTTGACTTCTTTACAATTGGCATCAGCATTGGTTTTAGTACTTAACCACAGTAGTATTTAAAATCTTTGTTTTATTACAAGAATTATATGCTAGAACAACTTCCTAAATGCTTTAAAGATTATTGACATGCTAAAAGAATTAGGAAAAAAATAGTATATGGGTAGAGTGAAGACAAGTAAAAATGTGCTCATGTGTTTCATTCTCACAAAATGAAAACAGCTTCTCCTTGTATGATATCTCTCTCTTCAATAAAATTATTTATTGTTCCCTGCCTTGCCAAAACAAATCGACCAGATTAGAAGAAAAATTAATTTGGCAGAACATGACCTATGTCTTCCTTCCCAATTTACATATTGAAGTAACAAGGGTAGACTTCACAGCCTGTATGCATGCATTCTTACTCCTTTGTATTTATGTATTTCTATTATTTGTGTATTTATGTATTTCTACTCCTTTGATTACTGCCTTTTTACCCTTTCTAAATCTGATATAAAAGTGAAAGATTTTGCATTGTCAACATTGTACTTTCATATCTTAACAGAAATCTGTTGTATTGAAGCTAGAGTAATTTTGAAAACAATGGAAAAGTATGATCCAAACTGTGAGATCTGGCTAAAATGATCTAAGGAATCACATTTTTGGACACATAGGTATTCAAAGCACACGAGCAGTTGAACACAGTATACTGAAATCCTCCATGCATTAGCCAAATTATTCATTCCCTTCCATGATGAAGAGCTCTAACCCTATAAATGGATCATCAAGCCTCAAGCCATCAACACAACACCTTTGTTTTTATCTCTTTCCCCACTGGTGCTGCTTTTCTTTTGTTTTAATGAAACTGGTTGCCTGGCAGTGTAAAATAACAGGTGCGTGTCTATCATTATTATAATATCTTTTTTCTTATAATTATTTTTTCCTTGCAGTGCTGCTGGCAGGTCATTTAAGTTGCAAATTTAGTACTTCTATGGGAATATTTCACGTAAAATGCACACTGCTATCAAATTATTTCCTTTGAAACTCTTGAATATAGTAGCTCTATTCTTAAGAGTTTACACTCATAAATGAAAGGTAATTCCCCATGGCTGCATTATCTCCTCTTTAGATGTACTGTTATGTTTCAGAAACACTAGCCTGAACCAATTTGTATCAAATGTTTTTTTATGGCATGAAGGAAGCATTAAAACTGTGGTATAAATCAGAGGTAAACTTAGTTTTGCATGAAGCCTACTTGCCTTCGTGTGTTCTTCTACAATGACTTTGGGGGGAAGGGGGAGATAAGACAGATTTCCACAGTAGGGGCCACTCAGCCCACTAATGCAATTTGAATTGTGTATCAACACGTTAATGTTAAGGTCACAAAGCTAATGATGTTTAAAACTGTATTGTAAAATTTGCCTCAGCAACTTCATAAAAAGCAGGAGTTAATGAAGTACCTTTGATTTGTGGTAACACTAATCTTCTTTCTTCATCATCAAAGCACGAGGTCCAGAATTGTAGCTGGCTTTGATTTTTGTTCTCCTGACAGTATTTCTGACACCTATTTTAATGGGCCAAAGCAAACTCCTTCACAGAGAAACAGCATCCATCCTCCCAAAAGTTTTGGTGCTGTAAGGAGCCCTCAGAGCTTTCACTGGAGCTCTGAACATAGAGAACTTTGGCGTCATTAAAATGATAATACTCTTGCAGTTTGCACTGTGTTAGAAATAAATACAAAGTTTTCTAGCTACAAAACTGCTAGTTTTAATTTTTAGAATTCTAGTTACACTGAACTAGATATTCACAACAGGAAATGTGGGTAGAGTTAAAGATTTTGCTGTTATTCCAATGAACTGTAACAACTCTAGTAGTCCAAACTGAATAGTGAGTATGCAAAAGCCTCACCAATTCTACGTTTAAAAAATCATATTAAAAAGTCATACCTAGTACCTCCCCCTTTATTCTGATGTTCTTATCACTCTTTTAATGTTTCTCTGGTCTTTCAAGGTGATACTACAATCCTCCCTGGGTCTACGATCAGAGAAGGGAAGAAGAACCCAGTTCAGCCTTGCTCAGGGAAAGGGGTAAAGTACAAGGAGATCTTGATATTAATACCTTTTATACTCTTTTTTATATGTCCACACATATTTATTTTTGGTGGTATGTAAATAACTAGATGGACAAGTGAAGTGAATACTGAATGTATATTCCGTCTTATAGTGGAGGAAGATGAAGCTATCCAAGGGTGAATTTCCAGGAGGTTTGGGAACTTTTCTACCTTTAAGTAAATGAAGCATTTCACTTACTAAATACTTCCTCATATTCTTCCTGCTAGGGTTTATCCAGTCCTGTTCAAGGCTTCTGAGTTTTCTACTTCTTGGATTGATTCTTCTAGAAATCAGAAATACCTCAATTAGGAGAAACTCAGAAACTAGGAAAATATTTGCAAAACTTCCCTTTTTTAAAAAAAAGAAAACCCTTCCCAGAAAATAGCAGTATTT
Organism: Dicaeum eximium; assembly: GCA_013396995.1. Classification (NCBI taxonomy): domain Eukaryota; kingdom Metazoa; phylum Chordata; class Aves; order Passeriformes; family Dicaeidae; genus Dicaeum; species Dicaeum eximium. The sequence continues at coordinate 764,826 of VWZP01007937.1, read as the reverse complement.
TTAAGGACTTGGATGAAATCCTGTCATTTTTTTATTGTAGCTTCATTTGAAATTAATGAGTTACTGGATGAATAAGCATTAAACAGTCTGGAAACAAAAATAATGGCTATTTATAAACAGATTTTAATTTTATTTTAGATTTATATGTCATCTGCATTCCATCATGCTTTACTCATGGATCTGCTAATGCAGATAAGGACTTCATAAGGAGTTATGTCCATAATAAAAAGTGTATTAATATATTGTGCCTACTCAGTAAGCTGCCTTGATTTTTTTCTCTCCTCTTTTTTCTACTGCTCTACCAATTCCACTGAAATGGTGGCCAAGTTAAGCCCAAGAGTATAATTAAATTCTTCTTGAAATGTAATTAGTTCAGCTGTGATGTCTTGGATTTCTGGAAATAATTAGAGAATATGGTAAATATTCTGGTAATAATATTCTTTTCTTGTACAGATATAGTAATATATCTGTACAAGAAAAGAATTTAAGATATGTCAAAACATAGACAAGGAGCTACAGAAAAACATAACCACAGATAGGCTATTCTGAGTAATTTATTGTGCTGGTTTTGACTGGATATAACTCATTTTCTTCACAGTAATTTGCATGGGGCTGTGTTTTGGATTTGCGCTGGAAGCTGGCAATGTTTCCAGGAATGTTGTTGTGGTCACTGAGCAGCGCCTGCAGACAGTCACCCTCTCAGACTGCCCCACCAGTGAGTGGGCTGGGGATGCTCAGGGAGCTGGGAGGAGACACAGCCAGGACAGCTGACCTCGACTGTCCAAAGGGATAATCCATAATGTATGTCACCATGCTCAGCATATAAAGTTGGGGGAAGAAAGAGGGGAATATTTGTAGAGATTAAATTTGTCTTCCCATGTCACCAGTACATGTGATGGCACCCTGCTCTCCTGGGGATGGCTGAACACCTGCCTGCCCATGGGAAGCAGTGAGCAAATTCCTTCTTTTGCTTTGTTTGTGCACATGGAGCTCTCTCTCTCCCCATTAAACTGTCTTTGTGTCAACCCACAAGTTTTCTCACTTTTACCCCTCTGTTTCCCAATATGTGGGAAATTGAGTGCCTATGTGGTGCTTAATTACCAGCTGGGGTTAAAGCATGACAGTCATGAAAATACTTTGCATTTCACAGCAGCAGTGTTTGTAGCCAATTATTGTCCTTCTTATGCTATCCTGAAATCCAGGAGAAAGCTTCTGTTGGAATTGGTTTCAGCAAGCAGCTCAAGCAGGATGGTGATAGTTTCAGAGACAGAAGAGAACAAGATCATCTCTAGAAATGTGTCTGTATCTACATATATTTTAAGCTACAACCAGCACTTCTGCCTGCAAACCAGAACAGGACTATCACTGCCTCATGATACTGTTACTGATGAACTCTGTTACTAAAAAACTTTGTTTCTAATTATTTCTTTTTCTTGGCACCTCAACTACCTATCCATGCAGGGGCAAGTTCAAGGCAATAGATGGTGCCTAAATTGCCCAGTTGCCCACTGGCTGAGGGCTGAACTCTGAAAACAAAAGCAAGGGAAATAATTGCTAATGGGATACAGAGGAAAGTTCTCTCCAGAGATGTTATTGACAGACCTCTGTCCCATATGACTGGAGTGCACTCTGCAGTGCTTTGCTCTTAGTAGTCCAAAAGAAGACCAATTCCATTTAGAAAGAATTAGAAACATTCACTTGTGCTCAAAGTAAGAGTACTGATATTTGTTAGTAAATTTAATAGAGGAAGAATTAATTTTTTGTCTGGATGCTCCAAATCACATAGGTGCAAAAATAATGAATTTTGTGGTTTTGGTGTGGGTTAATTCTTTAAATTCCTGTACATTTATCAACAGTCACAATGTCAATGCTCTCTTGCAACCTGAAAACTAGCTACATCAATCAGTGCAATTAATTCTGTTTCAAAACCTGAAGCTCTTATCCAAAGCTGCTTGCTTTATTTATATTTTCATTTTAATTTTACCTCCTTTCCTCACTCATCTTCTCTCATTTGGCTGCCAAGGGACATTCAGATCATGGGATCAGATTCTGATTAGCCTGAAGGGTTGCCCCTAGATTTCAGCTGTTTGATATTTGGATTCCCAGCACCAGGTATGTAGCTATATCCATCTGACCCAATTGTTCCATGTTTTATGCATGAATGTACGGTATTAACTTCATATTTTGGGTTTTCTGAGGGCTTTTTTAACTGTTTATTGGCATTTTCTGTACTCTAGCTTCTAATTTCTTGTAGAAGAATGAAAAATTGCTTCTGCTTCCCCAGGTTGTATGGAGAAGATTCCTGCTGGCTCTCTTTAGTCATGATTACAAAATCAATATTTTACTCTAATACAGCCAAGCTACCCCCTTTCTTGCTGTTTTACATCTCTAACTGCAGTTTGAGAATTTACTAGGGATAAAGAACGAAAAATTCAAAAAGGAAAAATTCAGCCAATTCATAGCACCTCTACAGAGAATGTTGTTCTGTTCTCAAGTAAATGAGATTACAATTTCTTGTCAGTTCTAAAGCTCCCAGGCTTGGATTTGGTTGAGATTCCCAGAAACGATGATATAGAACCATAATCTCATTCTGGGGAAAAGAGGAAATATTTTGCTGTTTTGCATATGGTTTTGGACCTAAAAAGTCATTGTTAATTCATTGAATGATTTAGAAATATAAAGCTGCTATTAACTAATATTGACAAACTAACTCTATGCAATATTTTATATGGATATAAAAATATAAAGAACTTCCTATCTCTCATCCATCCCTGTGTTCAACATTGCAACATTTCCCTTAGTCTTAGGGTCAAAAGTTCCTGTATTCTCAATCAGAAATTGTGTATTCTATTAAACATTTCCAAGAATTACCAACATTTTTTTTTCCATTATAGAAAAATTAATGCAAATAAGAAAATAGGAAATGGTTCTGATTTTGATGCCTAGATATACTTCCCCTTTCATGCACCTGTGGAGGATTTTGAGACAAGTGGTCAATGTTGTTAATTAAAAGCCTCTTAAGGAAACATGTTAATAAAAGAAATTATTGCTGAATCAGTGTAATGAAGAACTCAAATAAAATTGAACGAAAAGTGCTATCAGAAACTATCACAAAAATCGAAGGAAAAAAGTGATTAATTCTATGAAATGGAGAGGATCTGAATATAAACTCTTCGGAATCATAGAAAAATTGTCTAAGCTCACAGACTGTGTGCATACATCTTATTTTTTAAGTGACAACTTTTTTGTACTTTTCAGTTTTTGATTGCTTTAAGCTGCTGAAGGATCTTAAATATGTAAGAGAATATATATTTTTAGGTTCATCCTGACTATGCCCTTTCAAAATAAACTGTAACACTGTTATTTTGGGTCATATTCTGCTAGACCAGATTCTACCTTGATGTAAAACAGGTAAGTGAAGAGCTTGTAGCTTCTACTCCTTCCCAAGTAAAGAAATTTGACAAGGCCACCACAGCTCCTGTCATTACTCTATCCAATGAGCAGTGTGCTGTATAATTTCATCTCACTGTTATTAATTTCAACATTGTACAGTCTCAAGAAATCATATTATCAGAAAAATCTCAGCTCTTCACTTCAACACTTGCATCATTTAAGCTGATGCATGTAATAAGAAAGATGGAAAAAATTTTGCAATATGCCAACTGTCAGTGAAAGGTGGAAGGTAATAAACCATCCTGGTCTAAATGTAGCAGTAGATCAGAAAAACTGTCTTATCATAACAGCTGCTGAAGATCTTAAAATGTCTTTTTTTTATAACATAGCCCAAGGTTTGCTTTAAATGTATATATGAATATATCTAAAAAAAACCTGTCTGTAGGAAATGGTACTCATTTTGACCTCAACAATCCATAATGCAGAACTCTGTGTTGCATTCAGGAACCCCATGACATTTCAGTAAGAGTTTTGGATGATTGAGAAACTCTTTGCCCTAAGTTTTCATATAAGTTCACTTTGTGAAGTCACAAATAATGGCTTTTTTCTTTTTTTTCTTTTTCTTTTCTTTTTTCTTTTCCTTTTCCTTTTTCCTTTTCCTTTTCCTTTTTCCTTTTCCTTTTCCTTTTTCCTTTTCCTTTTCCTTTTTTCCTTTTCCTTTTCCGTTTTTCTTTTTCAAGTTCTGCAAGTAAAGGAATGAGGTTTAAAGAATATAAGAAAGAGAATTCTTGATCTATGTGCTATATGGGCTTGTATATAATGGTTGATAGCTCCAGGAGCTGTTGTTACACAGAACTGACTGAGCAATCATTGTGACACACTTTGTATTCCATGCAGCTGCAGCACAAGAACTGCAGTCAGCAGGGTGTGTGAGCAGGCAGTAAAACACTGTTCCTGCAGTAAAATATATGTACTATGATATTTGTAGGTCTGGGAACTGCATGGGTGAGCCTGTGGCTGATAAACCGGGACAGGATGGAGGCTCTAAAGAACAAATGGATTTGTCTGCCCATCTGTGCTCACGGGGAAAAGCAGTTTTGAGGAATTCTACATTGCAGAGTACTGAGGTGAAGAACTGGCTTTATGGAGCTGTTCTGGAGCTGGACAAGCTCATGGCTGCATGAGCCACAAGGGCTTCCTCTGGCGTGGGCTTCTGAGAGGCTTTTATTTCAAAGACAGATTTTCATGCAGGAGCCAGTGTTTGACATTCAAATACTTGAAAGAATGTGCACTTTGGTGGAGTGGGGATACTTAAACTATAACTTCCCCTTGTCAGCACCAAATGTGGTATCTGATACGTGGGAACATGCAGTGATAATTGATTACATTACAAGGTTAAATCCTGGTGGTCAAAATAACTAATCTTCATGAAATTTAAATAAATGTCACCTTGTTCAACTACTAAAACCATAATGATCACCTTTTTATAATATCTAAGAAGCAGAAATATGTCTTTCTTGGCTGTTCATTGCCATAAATTCTTCCATCATTTTCAATGTTTTGGTATGTTAGAAGTATCATTTGTCCATTTTTGTTTCTAAATATTTTGTTTGTAGAATAAGCCGATAATCTCATTATTTTTTTCTTTTCTTCTCACTCTTTAGTATCCTGTACACAAGGAATTGTACTATAAAAAAAGTATGGTTGGCATAGTCCTGTTGGGAACATGAAGATCTGAAACAAATCCTGATGTTAAAATTTCATTTAGAACTTACTGTTATACTTCTCATGAAGATGACTTTCAGGGTTTTTTTTTACAGAGACAAAATTTGAGTATGAATGTATGTATTTGGATAAAACAGATACGTACAATGAAGTATTTTTTATTAGCTATTAAATTTCTTTTGGAAATGTGAACATTCATGTTTTGCATTTATTGGAGAAATTGCACTGAATATAACTGCAAAGAACACATTTTTATTTCTTTTGAATTTTTAATTAAAACATGATGTCTGAAATTTTTTTTGTAAACTTCTGAGTGCACTACATTTATTTGAAAGCTGTTTTTTACCTCCATATGACTTCTTTTGATGGTTGAAATAAATTAGAAAAGTCTCTCTGTGAGAACAGAGGTGATTGATGGCACAATTTCTTAATATCTTGGACAAAACCCAAGATTCTTAGGTCAAAAATAGTTTCTTCTAGATCAGGAATGAAATATGGGAATATATATGTGGTATATGCCTGAATCATAGCATTTATGGCACATTATAAAAATATGGACATAAGCATAAATATTTGCATTAATGAGCATCAAGAAAACAATTTAAAATATCGCACAATCCCAAAATCCCACCAGCCACAACAACAGGCACAACAAAAGCCACCACTCGATGGAAAAGTAATTGCAATTAATTTGGGATTCTTAGAAAAAGGACTTATAAGTCCTATATATTTAAGATTGTCATTAATGATTCCCTTACCTCACTGACTTATTTTATATAATTTCCTTGCAGTTATGACTGAACTCTTCTGGAGTTGTGGGGCTTTTTCTTGTGTTGTTTTGGCTGTTTTTCTTCCCCATTTATTTGTTTATTCTTTAACTAATGCCACCATTGAATCTTATATATAGTTATGTTTGTCTCTACAAGGATAATATATATGTGGGCTACTATAAGAGCCTAACTGGTATATTTTCTGATACTTATTTTCTAGATTTTGGAACTCTGCTTATAGAGCTCTTAGCCACCTCTTCAGCCAAGCAAAGTATAAGGCAGGATAGTTTTTCAGAACTGTTGAAATACACTTCTTCTTCTGCTTTATTGGAACTTTACTGGAATATGCTTTATTTTATAGAAGGTTTTATTGACATTTTGTTTTAATGGAAAACCTAATGACATCAAGAAACAAAATTCATTATTTAAACAAGACTTTAAAGAGCATTTTGGAGTAGTCTGTTATGATAATGGAATAGAAAAATGAAAGGACTTAAAGAAAACAGGGATAAGGAAGAAGACCAAGAAGGTTTAAATTCCATTGAAATTGTCAGGGCCATATGTCATATTTCAGAATGTCTTCAAGAACTGTAGAGTAGTATTCTGAAAATGACATTAAAAATTATGACTTTCATTATAAGAAGAAAAATTCTCTACAAAAGTCTGCTTCTTTACAAAAGCAAAAGTTCTTGAAAGTACCTATTAATGGGCATTTGGGGACTGTGACTTTTCAGCAGTTGAGTTACAGCTAATAACAACTCAAAGATATCCCAGCATTTCCAAGAGATTCCATTTCTTGAGTCTGGATCCGCTGTGCTGATGCTGTCTAACATCAAAAACTGGTTTTGCAATCACTTTTATTAAAGTGATAAGATAAAATCAAGAAAAATTGTTATGACATCTGTTAAGGGCTTTTCTTTATTTTTTCTCTTCCTTTCTCATTGTTAGTTCATCAAGATATGAACAGTTACAAAAAAACATGCACTAAGCAGCAGTGGTATTTCAGATCTCAGTACTGATAACAGTCCAATAACAGGGTCCTGGGCCCAGAGGTGGAGTGTAGAATCACTGCTGTAGAATGTGGAAAACAAAGGGTCCATGTGAACTTTAGAAACCTTTTCCTATACAAGCACAACACTTCTGCATGAGAGATTCCTTCTCTAATGCGGTGTAAATGAACTTCTGGTGCCACGTCTCACAGGAAGTTATCCATCTTCCTAAGGCTGCAATTGGAAAGCAGCATTCCTGGGCACAGCATGTTCTCATCCTTATTTGTCCTCTGAACCCAGAGGAAATTAACTGTGAACTAAGAATTGTGGAAAAAGATAACAAATACATCCATAAGATATAGTAGTCAGAGTTGCTAGTCATGAGAGGTCTGGGTTTTTTACCTGAGGCATATGGAGCTACAGTATTCCCATGGATACAGAAAACACTTCAATTTGTGTTTCTTTTTTCCTACCAGACACTGGCTAGAAGCATTTTTGCCCTTGGGAATGCATCTTGTAATAGGAAGACATTGCTGTTGATTCTGGTACTTTTTATATTGCAGAACCCTTTGATATGTTCAATTTTACAACTGGGTTATCCAGTCTAAGGCTTGTGCCCCCAAATGAAATGTAGAATAATGCCATTCATGTCAACTTGATATCTTTCCAAATGTGTGTGTGTGTCTGCCTGCAGCAGCTGGCTCAAACACTAAACTCAAGCCCACATAATTTTTCTGAACACCTCAATTTTTTTCTCTAATGCAGGAACAGTTAAATAACAATGAGTGTATTTAACCTTAGCTGAGGCTTTTGCAAAACTTTCATTGAATATTGGGTTTAGGTTAATTCTATAAAAGAATGTTCACACATTGGATCAAGGGAAAAGGGCTGTTTGATGAATTACCTGGCTGGAGTGAAACTCTATTTTTCTTTAGCTTAGAAATAATGACATGAAAGCACAGTGTTAACTATATTTGCTACTTTGCAATCAGTTCATATAAACCCTTCCTATCATCTGGATCTGGGATAAAAGTGTATGCATGAGATATGAAAGTGAAATTTGAGTTAGCTTTCCTCAATTTAGTGAGCCTGCAACACACTAATTTTCCTAAGAAAGGACTGAAGCTTAATTTTCCTTTTTTATCTCTAATCTATAAAAGGTATTAGTTTTTAATTGAGGAAAGTCTGTAGTTAATTAATTATTCCAGTATTAAGTTGCTCCATACAATTATTTACAAGTGTCTTTTCAGCTGAGTGTATTTTTTGAGTGGCTTGATTTTATATATCTCTGTTCTTTATCTTTTTGGTGATGTAAAAGCTACATTTACCCTTTTTGATTTTTTTTAAAAGAATATTCTCTATGGCCCAATTGAATTCTCAGCATCCCCTCTCTTCAGAAGAATACGTCAGCTCTCAAGTGTCCAGTAGTCCTTTTTATCTGATGTGGACTCTTAAAAACCCACAAGCATGTCTAGGATATCAGATTAGCTTTAAAATGCTGCCATTCATCTGCTCAGTTTAATGCATTCTCAGTCAGGAGTTGCTGTGCTGGCTAAAGGCTATGCCACACTGCAGCTTAGAAAATGAGAAAAGAAAGGCAGCCAGGCTTGGGCTAACTATACCATTAACTTTCCTTCAGCCTGCAATACATCAGCAGAGCATCAGACCTTATCATGTGTTTTGGGGTTTTTTTTAATTTATTTTTATAGCTTCTCTACCGCAGCAAATAACAATCAGAGGTATTTATTCAGAAATGAACACTGTTTAGTCCTCTGGAAATTTGCTGTTCTCTTAAACATGATGTGCAGTGACTGCCCGTTATTTGTGTCATGTATTTTTCCTCTTTACTTAAAAAAAAAAACAAACTATGCTTTGAATGGTCAAGGAAAGGGAAGGGGGGAAGTCTTTACCTGTAAAAAGCAAGATAATGCACTTGACTAATCCCAGAGAATATCTAACATAAATGATGTGTTGCTTTTCCTGCCAGTGGATATTGTAGAACTGTGTATATTGATTAACTAGTGATGCAAACCATCTCTCTTCTGTGTCCTATTGACTGGATCTGTGTTGTACTTGCTAATACCTAATTGGGTCTCAGGGCAGTAAAGCTTGCATTTAATTTATAGACAGTTTGCTTTTATTCCATATTGGAAAAATCAGGTTTGGCGTACTATGGGATCACAAGATTCAAAACTAATCACCTGTAAACTTTGAGAAAAAAGTTGGCTTGAGGCAGGATCTCTGCAAAATATTTAACTTCTAGGAGGGAGGAAGTGAGAGTAACACCAGTTCACTGGGGGATTTTTCTGTGTGTTACTTATGAAAGGCATTGGGTAAATTCAGTAAAAATGACAACAGTGAACTCCAAATTAATTTCAGCCAGAACATGCATTTTAATGGGTTATCTGTTTAACCAAAGCATGTACTATCTGCAAAATAGGTATTAGCTGTCAGAGGTTGGAATTTGTATTTTAGTTCAGAATAATACAATTCAATTTACTTCACAAAGGAGAAAGCAAACTGACTAATTGTAAGCAAAATGTAAAGACTTTCCATTTTGTTTTGTGAGAATAAATGTGTGAATAATTATCACATCATCATTTTTATAAAACAGATCAACAAACAATATTTTTATTTCTTGCTTTTCAAATGTACACCTACAAATCGTCTGCCTCTGTAAAGAAATGCTTGAAAAGGTTGTATAAAATTTGTTGCGTGGCCAGGTGTGTCATGTTTCACTATACTGCTGGTGTTAAATGACATCACTTGAGGCATGCGCCCTCATCTCCTGAACAAAAAAAGAAAAAAGACAAAAAAAACCAAACAAACAAACAAACAAACACCAAACAAACAAACAAAAAAAGGATTTCCACAGGGCTCTCACGAGGATCAGTACTTAGCACTAACAGGGAACATGGATAAAAAATTACAGAGCTGCCAAAATTATGCAAAATCACCCCATGCTTGTTCCATCACTCACTTGCTTTTTCTGAATCTCTGATGCAAGAAGAAAAAGCAAGGAATTTGTCTGACTAAATTTCAGTTGTGATGGCGTGAAAGAAACAAGCAAGCTTACACAAGTAATTGTATTAGAGTCTTGGTGCTAAAAAGCACAAGGAGGTGAAAAGGGTTTTGAGTGGGTTTTTTTGAGGTAATAGAGTTGTATTTTTACCATCATTCTAATAACTACAACTCATCCCTCTGCTCCTTAATATAATTAGAAAAAAATCTTAAGTTTTTGTAGGGTTTCCTGTTGGCTGTCCCTGTGTCCAGGTCCCTCTTGTGTTGTGTGTTTATCGTCCCCATCGTGCAATCATTGCTCTCAGCAGGAGAAGTACACACATACCTGTGGCTCATTTTCTCCTAGCAGAGGTACTCTCTCGAGCATGGCTAGAGAAACAATGACACACTGCAGGCAGAAAAACATTTACCCTGGCCCCATTCTCCCTGAATGTTTCGTGACATAATGACACTGAAGACCTTCCTCCCTCTTGGCTCTTGACTTCCTTTTCTTATGGTTCCAGTGTGGCATGGTTTGTGAGCATGCCAGGACTCTGCTGCACAACCTATCTACACAAAATTTTGTGCTAATAACTTCTGACCAGGTACATTTCTTGCCACTTTTTGACTTTCCACTTCACACCTTTTTTTCTGTGCTGATAAAACAAGCTCAATGAGACTTTATATCTTCCCACCACTAATTAGTTAGAAAAAGTTTGTCTTCATTTCAGTAGTGTAAACTTGATAGTATTTCTCATCCTTCCATTTTTGTGCTGCCAGTGTGTGTTGTAAGGAAATTGGTGAGGAGCTGTGAAGGGTCAAATGTCAAATGTTTAAAAGATGATGATGTGAGAAAGCTGCAGGAAAAAACTGAGGAGAGGTGTCAGAGTGATAGTGAATGTCTAGAATGTTGGCATAGAATTTACAGTGGCAGCCCATTAAACAGATCTGTCCCATTTTTGTTCTTCCTCACAGTCAGAAACAAGTCATGATTCAAGCAGAAGGCCTTCAAGGAGCTGTACACCCAAATTCCTTCACTTTTTCCTTGATGTCTCTTCAGAACTGGGAGCCGTGCAAGCATATGTGCAAAATAGTTTCCAACTAAACAACTGCTGCAAAAACCTCATCATTCTTGTCTGAATTCTTTGTCTCAGCCCTGCTCAATCCCCAAGAATACACCTATCTAAGACTATTTATCAAAGATCTAATAACACTTTTAAGCTATTCCCAAGCAATAGCAATGAGGAAATGAGACTGGGATGGGGGAATATGGACAGCATTACGTCTTGTACCATACTGCAGTGCAGGTATCTTCTGTTCTGTGTGCTTTTCTTGTGACAGACACTGTCCTGGGGATCTTTTTTATCTCTCTGCTGAGTAACTGCTCATCTTGTTCTCAGCTGGGGGCTCTCAGTGCTCTGGAAATAATAAATACTTGCTTTTCTGTGTACTCCCACCAAGCTGTTTCTGTGAGATAGCTTGTGGTGGCCAATGCCCTGGCTGCATACTTGGGGATTTGGCCTTTAATCACTTCCCTTACTCTGTTCACTGTGTGGCTGGAGCACATGCTGAGCTGAAGGGGGCTTTTCTTGGAGGCTCAAGAAATGTAATGTTGGCAAAAAATGAGAAACAAAACTATGTCTGTATTTGTTGCATGCATTGTATGAAGTTAATTTCCCATATCTCTGTAGAACTTTCTGTTTTCAAAGAGATTCTTCCTCCAAACTGAGCTCTTTCTTACTTCATTGCATTCATTTTTAAAGTTAAGAAAACTTCTATATGTAAGGAAAAATCTATATATGAAGTTAGAGCTCTCTAGGTTTTTAAACAGTTAGCTCTTTATTTTACTAAACTCTGCTTAAAGGAAAAAATGTTTTATTCATGCAGACCACTTATGTATTACGATACATCTCAAATAAATATTGAATATTTAATATAACCTCAGTATAGTATGTAATTCATGATGGAATTCTTTTCCTGAAAGCAATTAGGCAGTTATTAGAGAGCTTAAAAAAGAAAACAAGGTATCAAATTGATAGCTTAATGGCTTGCTCAAAGTAATATTTTGCTAAGCTTAATAAAAAAACCACTGTTGTGTCTTTATTTCCTCCATCCAGTCTCTAGTAAAAATGTGTTTTAAAAACATTACCTGAGATGATCTTAAGAAAATAATTTTTATACTTTGCATATATGCAAATATATCTTTTAGTACATGCAGTAATGGACAGTTGGGAAGAAATCTGACTTCATTCACACCAGAGAGTTGATACACCATTTCTGTGTGGTTCATGGCTTGTCAGAATAACCTTGTGACTTGTACACATTGAGAGGTTTGTTGCAGAAGAGACTCCTGAAGGACTGCAGTGGCATGCACTGTTATCTTCTAATGGAACTGGTGTCAGGACTGATATGCAGGCTATCTGATCAGCCAGGCTAGCAGGGAATAAAAGGTATTGATTTGAAGAAATGCTTGAGGGAGTGACATTGGCCATACAATCACATATCTTTAATAAGAAGGCTTGTGACATGCCCATAAAAATCTTAACCGTGTCCCTGTGTTACTTGGGTGTTTTTGCTCAAAATAAGTTAAAGGATTTTCTGACTAGCTTTAAGTGCCTTTAAAGAAAATTGTTCAGGTACAATTATAGTCAATATGCTTAACAAGTGTTGAAGAAAAGAGATCTTTATCAATGAGAAACACAGCAGCTTAATGCAGTACTGAAGACAAGATTTCACAGAAGTCTGGTTGTCCCAAATCTGGGATTTTCACCCTGGGTTTTTTCTCATCTACGTCTATCTTGCCATCATTAACGGGGACAAAAATCTAAAATTTCAAAGGGAGAAAATGTACCTGTAAATCCACTCTACAAGGCACATTAGGAGTTTAGTGATCCTGAGAGAGAGAGGCTTGCTAACTTCACAGTTCTTAAGCATGGCCATTACACCTGCAACAGTGAGTAAATTTAGAAAGTGCTGAGAAATTGGACCATAAGAGGTGTAATTCCTGCTCCACAACCATGTCAGCTTGGGAGCACTGCCTTATGTTGCATAAAGCCTAATCACTGCTGCAGATGAAGTGAGCATTAGAATTCTTGGAATCAGCATAGATAAAATCCCATGCCTCTTTACCTGGCACATGTGCTGCTCAGGAGAAACACATTCAGTCTTTAATCTAAATTCCACGTGGACAAAAATTCCTTAAAGATGGTTAGATTTCCTCTTGGGGAATCTGTGCTGTGAAAATCTCATGTAGCACTGAAGTTGCTGTCTGATATGTGGTTCTGTCTTCAGTGTGTTTCCTGTGTTTTATAAGGGCGGGAATAGCAGAATACGGGAGGGAGGAGCGTTATCTATTTGGGTGCTTCATTCTATTCCTCTGGGAAGCCTCAGTCATTTTCAGGCTCTACTTTCAAACCACAAATTCCCTGAAATTATTGAGATGGGTTCTTCTGACTAATGCTGAGTAGAGCAAAAGTTCTGTTATTGTAGTTAACTTTGTACAAAGAAGGAATAACTCACTAAATTAAAAAAGATAAAACAAAAAACAAACAAACAAACAAAAAAAACCAATAAAAAACCCCCTGTGTTTTATTTCAGTAGATGTATTAAGACAAATGCCTTTTTAGCCACTTTTGAAAGCTCCTATGCAATCAACCTGTTAACTGCAGGGCCACAATACATTTTTCATTCAGTAAATATTTTCCCAAGCCAAGGGAACTATAAATTATTAATAAGCCTTTAATGAAAATACATGAATAGGTAATACCAGCTACAATCTCCTATTATTAGCAGCACGAGATATTGCCTAATGTTATATTTAAATTATGCAGATCAGAATAATTTGGTATATATCAAGGGATAAATTATATTGTTCTGTGCCATCTTAATTATATCTTTTGACATGAAAGAAGCTATCTGAGTGCTTTGCTAATTAATCTTGTTACTCTTGACCCAGACACATACTCTGTGTGGGTTGCTTCAAATTGCTGCAGTTAAAAATGGTAAATATATAATTTAATTGATATTGATATTAGAAAGAGTTCAAATCCATCCTGCTGTCAAGGAAAGTTTGAAAGCTGGTTGTTTCTACAGCATCACGCAACTGAGAGATGTGCAGGATTTATTTCTTTCATATATTAGGGTTTTTGTTTCATTGCAGTTATTGCTTTCTGTTGCAGTGACTTGTCATTCTTTTTCTCCTATCAGTGTCCAAGATGATCAGGCAGTTTTACCTGTTGCAAGCTTTTGTTTATGCCAATATCTCATACCTCTAAAACAAATCTGACTTCCTATATCACTTCCTTTAAAAAAATATGTTGTATAGGTAGGATCTCCTTAAAGATGTGGTACTTTTGCAAATGAAGAAGCTAAAAGATATGCACTTGAGACATAGAACAAAAGCTGTATTTTTTCTCAAGCTCAGTATACAAAATAAATGGGAAAGCCTCTTCAACTTTATGCCCTCATTATGCTGTCAATAGATCTAACCCTTTTTAACATAGTTGTATAAAATAAATATATTGCTACTTAATGGGTTACATCTTCAGGACTCCCTTATTTAGGAGTTATACCCCCAGGCCTCCTGGATATAAAGTAGACCCTTGTTTCTTTTCTGACCTTAAAGCAGAGACAATGTTTATTTTTTTCACTGGGGTCACCGTCTCTTCCAGTGATAAAAGGATTCATTTATTCATTATTGCAATATATAAACAGACTTTTAAATGTAAATGCACTCTTAGAAATTAATTCCTTGACAGACAAGGGGAGTTTAAGGTACCTCAGGTTTTAGGGAAGATGATGCTTCAGGACGTTTAGGTGTGTCTCGTCTTGGCGCACAGTAACCCCTCTCTGTGTTACACTCCAAAGCAGACAGCCCCCAAAACATGTAGAACATGACAGCACAATATTTTTCTGGTGAATATCTGTGTTCTTCCCTACTGTCAAAGTTCAAAACTGTGATTTGTTTTCTTTGCCTACGCTACCAAGGTGTATCTACCTTAAAATTAGCTCACTTTTGAAATAAGTTGAGAAGAAATTTTCATATTTCTGTAAAAACATTCAAAGCTTTTTTATGGTAATCTACAAATTGGAAGTAGAAAACCAAAAGAATTGGTGGATGGTGTGGAATTATATCAATCCCTTTATAGCTGAATATAAAACCTAGTAAACAGCTTTGAGCATTATGGATCTCTTTCAGTACTTTTGCATTTTCTCCTCTTACCAACGGTACTGACACCTCCATGTGTTTGAGAAACACTTTCAGATGCAAGGACAAGGAAACTGTTCCAGCTGACCATGAGACAGCTGTTGTGGTGACATCTATTTGGCCATTAGCACACTAGCTCACCTAAAATCAATGCTACAGAGGTTTTCTCATGCTCTTATTTATGCATTAGTATTTTGGGTTTTTTTTTCTGCAAAACTTCCTCTGGGGTATGACAGAGGGGAGGAATTCTGCCAAACACAGGGATGTTACAGAAAACACTTAAGGTCAGGGAGGCTCCTTGACTACTTGGAAGGAATTTGAAGCAGTACAAATGCAGGCTGCACTCTTTCATTTTTTTCAAATTTTCCCAGTTCACCATTCTCTTCAGCTGGAATTAACACAAGATAAATGCCCAGATTGGAAAGATGAGTGTATCCCAACGTTGAACTCTCAAAACAAGATCCAGAGTTTTCAGTCTAAAGGTTTTTACTGGCACTAAGGTTAAAGCAGTTACATTCAACTCACCTCAGTCCCTCAGGAAATTTGACAGGTGTGAGATGCCTCTGCCTTGGCAAAAAGAGCACACAGGCACAGGTTTTATGGAAAGAAAAGTAACAATTATCCAAGCCTGAGAGGGACAAAAAGGAAGGAGAATTGGGGTTGTATCAGTCATTAATGCTTCTGCTTGAGTTTGGTCGTGCTTTCCTATAGACAACTGTGTAAATAATCCATGCCTTGATTAGAAAAAGCTGTGAACAGCTGATATGGAAAATCTGGATTCTAGCACGGGTTCTGATGCTTTCCATCAATTTATCTACCAAAGGCAGCCAAAAGAAACAGCTTAGTAAAGTCAGGAAATGCCTGGTAAACAAGCGCTCTAATTTCATTTATTTCTTCATATTTATGTTAAAATTACATAATATTTTATTAATTCCATGAAACAGATCCAAATATTTTATTCAAAAACCTTTAAGCCAAACCAGGTTCTCACTGCAGATAAAAGCCTACATAGCCCAGCTATGTAAATTTTATTTCTCAGAATGAACTCAATGATAATATTGTTTACACTTCTACATTTAATTAAATTTCATTATATGATAAAAATTTCTTATAAAGAAATTTTTAAAAACATAATAATCAAAAATAATGCATGTAATATTAAATTTCTCTCAATAAATAGTGATTCCCTGTATTTAAGTGGTCACAAAAATATTGTATTAGTTATAGTCAGAGTTTTTTTCAAGTCAATAATAACCACTCAGCATACAGCAGTTTCAAACAATGTCTTCTTGTTTTCACAGGGAATATTGTATAATTCTAAAAGTATAGTATGTTCAGTATACTGAAAGTATTGTATAGTACTGAAAATGCACTGGTAAAATCAAAATGCTATATATAATGAAATTAAATGAAGCTCAGTCAGGAGATTGTGATGAGCAACATGCTTAATGGGTGAGGCCAATTGCCTCAGAAATGCTAGTTTGCAAATGAACAATATTTATTCAGTTTATTATTTCTTGGGAGACTATTTAATTTCACTTAAAGATAACACATAGGTTTATTTTTCATTAGTTAATAATTCTGAAGAAATTAGCTGTAATTATAAGGTCTTCCCAGCCTGCTAAGTGTTGATTCTTTCCTTTTCCTCCAAATATAATACATCTTCCACTGGGGTTTGTTGGACATGTTCCACCATAAAGTAGGATATGCATTGCTTTTTAGTTAGATCTTCAGCTGATGCTTCAGCTGATCCATTTCAGCATTCCATTTTACACATATATAGTTCATGAATGAGAAAAAATTTATCCAAAAAAAAGCATCTCTCCATGCACATTTATTTTTCTTGAAAGAAAGAACAATTACCCACAGTAATCATGTTTTTAATTACCCCTTAAAAAAAAAAAAAAGCATGCAAGAGGATGCGACAAACACATTTTTATTAGTACCAAATAGATGGAATTGGAGGGATTCTTTATATGTCCAGCTATAATGTCCTTGGCATAGAAATTGTTAAACAGGAGACATATTATATTTCTTCCTAGAACAACGCAAAATGTATTACACATCAAGCAAAAAGAAAGAGTCCTTTTCACTGAAATGTCAGTGTTAAATTGACATTAGAGTCAAGAGGTGCTGAGGATGTTGTGGGAACCAGAAGAGAGGTCAGAACTGAGTCAGCCTTTGCCTTCCTTCCTGCTCCTGAGAATATGTGGAGGAATGGAAAATCTAATGCTTAAAATAAAAACTAAGTGGTAGGATATAGCCCTGAAGGCTTCCTTCAGGAACTGTCAACCATATTAATGGTACATTGATAGTCTCTTCTGGAAACCAGGTCACCCACACTCCTCATAGGCCAACATTTCCTAATTATTCTGCCTTAACACACTTGTTAGGAACTGTGGGCATCCTCATAATTAAGTACTTTATTGTTTAAACTAGTTTTAAGTGTGCAATGGTGTCTTGTTTTTACAGTTCTCCATACCAATTTAGATTTTATTAGCTAAAAAATATGATTATCAAGTTAACAATTGGAATAGAGCAGCCAGATAGAATATGCCTTGGTGTAAATTGTGTCTTAGCTAATTTATTGGCATTAGAATGTTTAAAAAAATTTTTTTGTCAGTTGTTTCAAGGTCCTCAATGTTTTTAATTCTTGAAGGAAAAAAAATCCGTTTCTGAGTCTTCAATTAAAAAACAAACAAACAAACAAACATCAAACAAAAAACCCCACAAAAAACCCAAACAAACAAACAAAAAAACCACCCAAACTTGTAACCAAGGCAAAACTGCATTGTATTTTAGGAGTATGATCTGGTCTTTTCTTAATTCCTTAAAAAAATCATACTTTTAACAAAAATTTATTTTTATGTAGACTTGTTTGTTTAACTAATGATATGATGGGTGCTGTCCAATGATATATTAGGATTTAATGTGATAATTTTTTTGTAGCATGATGTAGCATTCAGTGCCCAAAGTGTCATTTTTTTTCCATCAACACCATGGTCAGATTCTTTCTTAGGGTATAAACTCAATAGGTAAAAAGTGCATCATAGAGCTGTTATTTATCTTAAATGTTTATTATTTTTATCTGTCACTTCTAGTTTCTTCATCACAGTTTTCTCTCTCAATCACATAAATGCTTTTTATTGTCAATATAATTCCTATATCGGTTTTATTTTCTCTCCCACATTTTCTCCAAAGATGAGAGTAAACTTTCAGCATCAAACCATCGGATCCAGTCCTCTCATCACTCTGGTTATGACATAAATCAAACATAAATCTAGATCCATGGTATTTTATTTGTCAGTAGGTGAGTCAATATCATCTATCCCTGCTTTGTGGCCATATTATTTTAAAATATATATGTCAAAACTTCTTAAAAGTTATGAAGTATCAGCTCTGTCTTCCTTTGTTATACATCAGATTTTCACAAATCAGGATGGGTATTGAAAGGACTTTCTCCAAGACATAAGGTAAAGTCTGAAATAGAATTCAGAGTTTTAGAAGGGCTTTTACTTCAATGGAAGCAGAAAGTTACCTGGTGTGCTTAGTGACAATAAGCAATGATCATGTTATTTCAGTCTTTTCTCATGCTGTGTTATTAAAAATAAATCAAAGTGGTAAAACCAAAACTTGTTAAACATATTGTTTATCTCATGATAAATTTAAACACATTCAAATTTTCCACGAATGAAGATAGTTGCATTTTCAGAACTTTTAGATGGAAAACAACTCACATGTAATATCAATGCAAACATCAAACAAATCAATTATCATACTTACATTATTAAGAAAGTACCTAAGTGAAGGGTTGTAAAAATAAGTTGGTTTAACATATGTTCCACGGATGATGTAGTAGATGTGCTGATTTATCCTTAGATGATTTCACTGAAAAATATGTTTCCCTCAGAGAAACGTTTTTGCTCAAGTAGTTTTTTCCAGTAAAGTTTTACTGGCTTATTTTTAAATAAAACATCATGATTTTAGATATATCTGGAAGAAAATGGCCTAATTCTTCACAGATATTTTTAAACATGCTGATTTCAAATTATTTTTTGGGGCCAACGTATGGGCAGGAGGAAAAGAAACAACAACATCTGTAGCACAGGACTGAAACATAAGATGGTATTCTGTATATCATATGCTGCTTATTGACATGATCAACATTGATTCTGATGAAATGGTATAAGTGTCCTCTACCTGGGCATTTCTATTAACTTTAAAATACTTATGTAGCCTTGAGAATATTACAAGTTATAATAAAATGTAGTTAAATTTCAGGAATTCAGAATTCTATAATTATATGGAAATATCCAAGAGGTTCACAGAGTTAAGGACCACATTCATCAATAGAACAGAATTATTTTTAGAAAAATACACATTTTTAATAGAGATTTCTTTACAAGTTTTCTGCAGCTTGATCAGCCTTTCAATAGATAACCTAATAAAAAATTGCATTAAACAATTTTTTATCCTTTAAAGCATCCTTAAAATTTCCTCATTTTATATAACATTTTAATCTACATTCATTCCAATAGATTTTAAGTAAAAGTTTCACTGTTTAATCTGAAAAAGCTAATTCACATTCATAGTATGTTAACCTATATGCTTAACATTTGTTTTTGGTAATAATTGTTGTTTCGTTTTATAAAACACTCGTTAAATGTCTTGCTAAATTACATAAACATCATTATAAGCACTTAATGGAAGCTTTTAAAACTAAAGTAGGAATCACTTTAGATTATAAGTAACTATAGGTTTAAAAGGCCATCATTATATATCTATTAAGACCATTTAACTTAAGTGTTCCATAATTAGGGAAGAGCCAGAATTTTAATTGCACATTTGCAAACTGCTACCTACGACTTTTGAAAATAGCTTTCCTTTTATCCTAGAAGAGTTTCCACTCTCTGCAGGCTTTATTAAGAAATTTTTTTTAAATTTGTAAGTAATATCCTTCTAGACTACAGTCAACATTATGGAACAGAAATAAGAAGTTGTCATATATGTAATTAATTCCTTAAAATTATCTCTAATATTTGAAAAAAAATTATAATATTCACTTTAGTTTGCAAAGTGTTGTTTGAATCTCTGTATGAACTGTTTCAGCCAAAGTATTGACCAGGGGAAGCAGAATACTTTTACCTCTGGATGAATGACTGTAAACAGGCAAGAACAATAACTTTTACCAAATTGAGTTCTTTTTACCTAAATCTCTCTCTTAGGTAGCTGTCCAAATCATAAAAATATACCTGTCCTTGGGTCTTCTTTACTCAGTATCGTCGGACATCCCAAAAAACCTTTACTTTTAATCATGGAGAAAATAAAATATGTTGAGTTTCCAGATACACCCCAATGTGGAAACAGGGCTCCTCAGGACAGTAACTCTGCCCAAGCCCCTTCTGTTTAATTCTTAATTCAGTTGTCAGATCTCACTTTTCTAACAGCTGACACTCAGAAATTTAAATGTTCTTCCATAGCTCAATAAAGAGATTTTTCACCTAAAATCTTTTTTTTAAAAAAAAAAAAGAAAATGAAAAAAAAGAAATTATCTTGGATTATTTCTTTACTTACATGCAAACACAAAACAAAGGAAATATGTAGAAAGACCACTGGTTTCTCATTTCTTTTAAAAGCACAGTTTAATGGCATTAGTGAAACATCAGTTGGTATTTTCCAGGATGGGTATGTGGATTCAGAAAGAGAAAACCTTGGAGTGAGATGGCCTCCCATTTGAAATACTATATGATCTGCTTCTGTTTAAACTATTTTGAATTTCCCACTGGTTCTGATGCTCATATTTTCTCTTCAATGAGTGCTCAAAGCAAAAGAAAAGTATTTGCATTTGAGTAGCAGTGTTAGAAATGGAAAAATAGCAGGAATGGTTAAACTTCATCTCACACCCATCACTGCTTCCCATTTCATTGAATCTGTTTCCTTTTCATTACCCTCAGCTCAAGGCTTACAAAATTGCTTTTTTTCTGTTTAGTTTTGTTATGCCTTCTTCTTAAATCTTGAATCAAATAAAAGTGTTAGTCTCTATGGGTCCCCAAGAGAGAATTAAATGATGTGACAAACAGTCTTGAAGGCAATTTTCTACTAAAATCCAGTTCTTGTTTTCTTTTGTAATTCTTTCTTCTTGAATTTAAACGTTTTTCCCTTCAAATACATTTAGCTTGAGAGCAATTTTATAGAGCATGAAATCATTCTACTTGGGTAACTGTATGCTTTTCTAGTCTGAAGTTCATCTAATATTCCATGGCTGGGAGAAACCACAGAGAGCTCCTTCTTTTAAAAAAAAATATTATTTGAGATGAATTAATACATTTTTCAAGAAATATGCCTACCCTGTAAATTGATTGCACTTCCTTCACCTCCGAGCTGTTTTTTCGTTAAATATGACCTCTGGTCAAGGTGTTCTCCATGTTTGCTCTTGATGGTGAGTTTCTTCTTGCAGTTCAGTAACAGATACACAGCAGAAAATAAGTCCCAAATAATATTCTTCTGATGTAGCTTAGTGCAGCTACTTTGTAAAAAAAGCTTTTTATTTATTTATTTATTTGTCTTGGGTTTGAAGAGAGGCATTACATAGTACAAGGAAATAGAAAATGAGAGGGATTTGTATGAAGACAAGATGGCATAATTGTTAACTCCTAAGGCTAAAAGTGAAAAAAAAGTAATAGGGGAGGAATAAACATATGCAAAATCACCTCTTACTAGGAGAAGAGGAACATAAAAGCAGAAGATAGAACAATAAAGAGAGAATAGGGAACAAAATAAAAGGAGTAATTCATTAAGTCCATGTTAAAAAAGAAAAAACATGTTGAGCACAGCTGAAGATTGAGTCAGCTAACTGCACTGGAACACATTTAACAGCAAGCCTGGCAAAAAAGGCAGACAGAATATACTAAATTCCCCAAATTGAAATAAAATTATAGCAGTTATACTTTGGGCTGGGCATACTTTGCCCTGAGAAGTACAGGGGAATCACTGTAACATAGTAGAGATGCTGGCATTATACTCTCATGTGGAGTCATGTATGGTTATTAAAAAGCAGCTCTAAAGACTTTATTTTTTCTCCTTCAAACATTAGAAGGTCTGTGCCTGCTGGAGATGGTATTCAAAAGGGAAATGCTTACAGCTGCTGTCTTGGACCTGTTTTGTCAAAAGAAAGGTCTGAGTCTGATTCGCTTTTTAATAAGGGACCAGAAAAATTTAGAATTTTTTTTCTTAGATATCTCAATTCCATATTTCAAGTCTGTTTCTTCATTGATCGAGTTCTTGGGCTTGATTTGAGTAACAATTCTAGGGGGAAAAAAACCTCTTTGTTTTCTGGATTCTATATTTAGTTCCTGATTGCTTGATATTTTAAGCATATAAATATTTATGCTACTGCAGTATCTCATGGCACTGGAGTGTTCCAACTTCACTAATCAGTAAAATACTGAGGCAGGATCCTGCTTCTTCTGTAACTGCATCAAAGCTTTAAGGTATTTTAAAGACAGTGATTTTTACCTGCTAAAATCACCAATAATACCCTGCTTGTGCAAATATGCGAGTAAAGAATTTAGTGCTGGACAAAATAACAATATAATACTGGCAGCCCAAGGTGAGCACCTACAGAAATCAAGAGGTGCAGACAGCCTCAAAATCATGACACTGTTGTTATGGAAACTGAGTTTCCCAGGACACATCTGCAGATCTTAAAATATTTCAGCTTATAGGTAGAAGTTTGCAGCTGCTCTCTACTCACAGTATAAGAACTTACTAACAGCTTTTAGCCATCTGTGGGTCAGAAATTGGTTTCCTCTGAGAGTCCAGAAGTATTTTCCCAAAAAATTTTCAGCTTTGCTACCTTGTTCAAGAAATTTTTGCTAAACAGAAGCAGCAGTTTTGAACAGAATTCTGACATGCAGCAAGGAAGTGCTGACTTGCTGCTTCCGTAATAAACCCTGATGTCTACGACAATTTATTTTAACACTGCAAGTCATCAATTGTGACATGTTCCTAAAGCTCCATAATTTTCATTTGCATGAGATGGATACTATACTCCATTAAACCATTTGGATTAATTTAGCTCGTAATTTGTCAACTAGATGCATTTTTAGTCTCTCTCAAATGGAAAGCTTAGGAAATTACAGAGACAGCAGCAGACCATATGCAGTGATTTCTTTTCCTGGAGAGGATTTGACAGTTAATATTTGTTCTCTTTAATTTCAATGCCTCAATTCAGCTGGGTGTTTCTGTTTGGTTTAGTTTATTGGGGTTTTTTTCCCTCTTCAAAATGTTGTAATTAGTTTAGAAATAAAAAATGCATTCAAGTTTTTATTGGAGCCTACAACAACTGGCAATATTTGGTCTTGGAATACATGATTATTCATTATTCTGCAAGCATTAGCTGATCTTTATGTGATGTGTTAGAGTAAAGACATAATAAATAGTATATGAGAAAAAATGCCCTGAGGTGAAATCTCTGCTTCATTGAAAATCAATGGCAAAACTTCTATTTCCCATCACTTGGACAAAAACTTTTCTGTCCATGTGAGAATTGAAAGATAATTTAATTTCTCTACTTGTGAGAATTTGTATTATGTGATTATTTTATTTGGGTTTAATTCTCGGTTATTTCTTCAGGCAAAGCTCCAATTGAAATTTCTTGTCTCTTGCAATCAGTGGGAATTTTTCCTAAGGAGAACATTTTGCCAGTGCTGTGCAATTTGTTCTTTTTCAATGTTTATCTTTTGTCCATTTTCTTATTTGTCTTATGGAAGAATAAGGGAAATAGACAGCTTTTTGGAACTGAGCAAAATGAAAAAGAAAAAACTACCACAAAAAAGAAGCAATGATTAAATGGGGTTGATCAAGGTCAAATTTATGTTGTGAATATGGATATAGGACTGCCTGACTTGCATAAAGGCTTTGTCACTTCTTTATAATTTTTTTTAACATCTGATAAGTTAGTAAAGAAAAAAGGGTTGAAGAAGTTGGCCCTAGAGCCTGCATATTGCTCAGGACCCTCTGCTATGGAACTTTCTGGAAGTCATCTAGTCTTGCTTTGAATATTTAACATGGAAAGAGTCTGTTTCTTGGTACCTGGTGGAGTAATGGAATTGCCCTTGTTATTACTGTATCTACTTTCTGGTATTATTTTGCTTTTACCTGCTAGAGGAGAAATCCACCCACTTAGGTTTTTTAATATATAAATTCTTGTACACTAAAAGCAAAGCATATTTTACATACAGATTGAGCTACAGTTTGTAATTACTGACAGGTTTTAAAAATCCAAGTCACTTTTATGCAACTACTTTTAAATTCTGAACACTCTATTGACGTATTATATACTATTTCCATCAGAAAAAGGTGCTGTATTTCAGTAATAGACTCATTATGATTTGGATAATAAACTCCATTCTCTAAGAATTCATCCACTTTCAGGTCTCTGATAACTTTATCTACACCATCACAAAGAAAGGTACAGTTGTGTAACTGAAAAATTGCTTAGAAACTCAGCAAAATATGCTTGCTAATGTTCTGTTGCAGGCTGGCTACTAAAGAAAGCCACAGAGAAAAATTGCAATAGAACTTATCCCCATATTACTATTACATTGAAATGTGTTTTCTTTTTTCCTTCATCTCAGAAAGGAGAGATGTTATTTGTGCTATTGATTTAATAAATACAACAAAACTGCAAATCTAGTAAAATACTCAAAAGTTTCCAAGTCATTTACCAATGTAGATACTCTAAAAATGATATTTTTCCATGTGTTTTGTATTTTTCTCCTATGGTTCATCTCTTGGTCATCTTTGCAGCCCACATGAAAGGAATAAATCATATAGACTTTGAACTGCAAAGATTTTACAGCTGCTGCAAATAAGGGTAAAATGTCTTTTATCTTTGGATTTCTTAAATGCTTCATCCATTTAAAAGTGCCAGTACTGTACTTTTCAAAGATTAATTTAAAGGTAAAGTCTAATTGGTGTCATTTTTCCTCCCACATAAATATTAAAAATGCTGATATTAATGTTAAAAAACAAATCCACCCCTTTTTTTAAAGCTTAAGACAGGTGAGATGCTGAAAAATGGGAGGGTGGAGAGAGGAATGGTTTTAGTTCTATGTTGCATAGGAGTTTCTTCCACTATTTCTTTGATTCTGGTGTGGAGAGCTGCACCTGGAATGGTGCCACGTGTCCCACGGGTTAGCTGCAGGTACTAAAAGAAATCCTGAAAGCTATTTCACTCTTTGTACAATATTAGAAATAACAGGGGGGGAAAACAGCCTCCAGAAGTGAAGGGAAAGAAAAAAGTTCCCTGTAGTCTGCTTATATTTTTCAGCACAAAATTATATAACTCTTCAATATTTTTTTTAGCTTTTGTTTTTATGAAAAAAAAATTGAGAAGGTTCTTGAAAAGAATCTTTGCCTGAAAAACACCCAAATATGCTATTATTTAATGTAAAGTGAAGGGAGTTTAAAACAGAATTTATAACTAAGATGTGACGATATTTCCAAATTACATATTAGTAAGAACATATAAACACTATAAATAAAATTAGAATGTGGTATGCATACAACTGTATAATAAAATTTATACAGCTAAAACCAGCCATTTTCAGATGATAAAGATCTGGGTTTTCAGAGCTAATCCATTTCCCATGAATGGGGTTATGCAGTCATTTTCTGTTAAGTTTTTTTCCACTGCTGATGGTAAGGCTCCAATACCTGCTGATGGCACCTCCAAATCCAACTCTAATGTCTGTCACCTAATGTCTGTAGCCCCTATTAACTGCCCTTAAAATGAAATTTAAAAAATAGGTCAATAAATATCAGCTGGGGAGCACTGTACAAAACAAATTATCTATGGATGCTGATTTTCCATATATAATATGTTCTTTGTTTGTGTGAATAAAAGATACATAGTTGGTTTTATTTGGTTGGTATGTTGAACAAAAGCCCAAATAATTATCTGTGACAATAAATAAAGGACACTATTATTGCATTTTATACAACATCAATATTTTTTCTGTTAATAAGATCAGTACTATGCTGAAATAATTATAAAATTGGGAAATTTGCCTCTCATCACAAGTACTTAAAAGCTAATTTTAATACTGGAGGAAAAGTACAGATAAAAAGCTTTGGGTTTTGTCTACTATATGCTAACACATCAATGGAAAATATTTATAAACTTTTTTTTCAGTTGAATGGATGAACTCCATGCCAAAAACAGCTAATGAAAGAAAAAGGGAATAAGACAAACTAAATAAATTATATAGATGGTGTTTGATTAAAACAAACAAACAAACAAACAAAAAAACCCACAACTGTGTATTTAATGATTCAGATTCAAGTCTTTAAAGTCAGTTATAATTTTTATATTATGTAAATGACACAAAATATTTTAAGAAATTACACTTATTGACCTGTTTGAAAATTTTATTGTACTACTGAATTATTTCTGGCTTCTACAGGGTTTTTATACACCTATTCTTCTATTAATTTCACTGCAAAAACCTACATTTCATATGAATGAAATGAAACATTTCCAGTTCCTATGGGTTTTCTGTTTCCTTTATTTACTTGTCCCCAGATGGCTTTAAGAAGTCATTATTTTTTATTTTATTCATCCTATGGTAAAGCACTAGAAAAGGAAAAGGAGACATTCTGATTCACTGTGAAAATGAGGGGCAAACATGACCATGAAGAAGTGGGGAATCCAGCTGCAAGCCAGAGAGTTTGCAGAGTGCCTGGCTGCTGTACAGGGAAGTTCAGCAGAGAAAACAGATGTCCAGGGACTATTTCTAGGGCTTGTGAGGCAGCTGGAGGAAAACATGGGTCTCCAGTTAAATTGGCTTTCAAAATACACCAGCGTTTCAGTTTAGAAGGGAAGCACTTAAGTAGTTTTAGCAAGCCAGGCTGTACCTTAACTAATGATATCTAAGAAACGTAACCAGGTTGAAGAGACAGGCTGAGTACAAGGCCCAGAGTACCTTTTTTTTCTATGAAGTTTCTAGCATATTTTACTTTCCTAACTAGTTCACAGATATCTATTTCAGTATAGTACAAAAGTTTGCTAAAAATGCCTTTTACAAAGCTGAATTTAATAAGGACTGAAGTGCATTTTGTAGACCAAGTGCTTGACCTTTGCTCGAATTTAGAGCTGTGTTAACTAAATTATTAAGCAATAGTTTATAATTTAAAAAATACAGTATCTAAAAGAATATTCTTTCTTTTGGCCAGGTTGAAAAAGCCAGCTGATTTTCATTCTACTGGGAACACTCAGGACTTGATAAGAATTTTCCTATCTTGGAGTCAGTCCAGTGGGAATATTTTTGACATTTCTTTAAAAAAGTTCTAAACCCTGTTCCTCACCCTCACTCATAAGTGACCACTGAAATGCATAAGGCATTTCTGGTGCCTCAGACATTGTTCCCAGGATCAAAAGGCCACTTCTGGTGGTGAAATTCTAGAGATTGAAATGTTGTTGTGTATTTCAGGACACAAGGTTATGCTTCACTAAAATTTCATCCTGGAAGTAAATATTCAGAACTTGAAAGAAAAGCAACTGTATATTGAGAAAAGTGACCTAAATTATTCTAAATCACTACTATTAATATTTTTAATTCCCAGAAAAATGGCTCCTCATGTTGTTGTCCTCACTTCCCTGTTTTAGCATGATCATATTAATTTAATAAGTAGGTTGCACTGCAAAAATACAGTGCATATAAACTGCCTGTTTTCTGGTTTTCTCTCACTTTAAAATATATTTCTCATGTATTTTCATTGCATTCAGCACAAGACATGACTCACTGATGAAACTGAGAGCAGAGATTGGCCTTGCTTATTGATTTCACAGAGGTGTCCCTGCTACTCTCAGCATTTGTATTCAGGATCAAAATTATATCATATACTTTCATTGGGATATTTTTCACAGTTGTTTTTCTTCCTGACAGTCAGTTGCAACCCCTAATCATCGGGGTATTTAAGCAAGGAGTGTTAGTAATAATGTTGTGAAAGAGCGCTGCTATAAATCCTTTTAGAAATAAACTTCAAATGAAATAATCCTTTATTGTCAAAAAACCCCTTCTAAATGCAGGTATAATTATGTTGCATGAGCATGTTGCAAATATCTTGTGTCAAGCTATAAAATCTGAAAAATTCAGGGTAGCTCAATATTGAGAATTTACATTAAAATTTGACTTTTCTAAACACCAACTGGTTCTCTCTTGCTCACATGCCCTCACACTGCCCTGCTCTCACACTCGTGCATGGTCACATACACATTTGCACACCTTTACAATCAAAGAGCAAATATTCTTGGGCACTGTACTTCACCTAAATGCAGGCAGGATAGTAAAGCCATTCACGTTTTTAAATGGATGAGGAATGATAATAAACCCATTGATGTTCTTTACTTCGTGGCAGATGTTGAGGTGTTTTGCTAATGTGGTTGCTTTTGCTTTTTTTTATTATTATTATTATTAATTTCTGAAGTTTGAGTTGTTGTTTGGGGTGTAAAAGCAGAGAATTCAAAATAGAATTCAGCCTCTGTCCCATAATCAGGGTATGGCCTCTGCTGTCATTAGCACCAGGTCTGTGTGACAGAGGATCTCCTATTGCCAAACAGCTGATTGGAATCAAAGATGTGTAAGTCCATTTTATCAATTAACCCTAATAATGCAGAATGTGCTTCAGAGTTTATGCTATATTTATGGGTTTGTTGGGTTTCCTGGGTGTGTTTTCTAGTTCCACACCTCTTGCAGGAGACCAGGTAAGTATTGGTGGGGTTTTTTGTTTTGTTTTAGAAGGACAGCATCAAACAACTACTGACATCTTTAAACTGCAATTGGATTGTACAGGAAGGAAATGCTCTTCCAGGTCTTTGAAGAAAGAACCTTGAATCTAGATCTGTGGTGAAACTGCAGTCTAACACCTCTGTGTAAATGAAACAAGAGATACAGTGATTCTTTTCCTGCACTGTGAGGTGACCAGGCTTTTAAATAACTCTTGCGTTCTGTTCTCACTGTGGGCTTCCTAATCAGTGAGATCCTGACCACCTTTTGTTATCTTTTTCTATAGATGATGCCCTCATTCCTCCTTTTCTTTCCTCTTGTGTCATCCTGCCTAGATTACAGTTTCAGAAAGCTCCAATCTAGATAAATTTTTGAACCAATTAATGTACCAGATAATTTAAATAGTTACACACTTAAATAGTTGAAATATGAAATTAATTAAAAGTGATTACTTCTTTTTGATAATGTCTTATCATACAAACCTACCCAGACAGTTTTGATAAATCTATTTCCTGGCACTGGTTTCAGATTGACATAGAAACATGACTGTTGTTAATAGCAGCATGCTAATTTCTCTAAATAGAAAATAATAGGTTCTTTCATTAAACTACAGCTACAAAAAAATGAAAAAAACATGGCTATTCTTTGAGCATCAGTAGACATATCACATAATTTGCCCACAGAAGGTGACCACAATCTGTCTATAAATAGTGTAACACCGAGCCTCTGGGAAATATACAAGTAAGGCCAGGAGGATTAGAATTCAATGCCCAGAAATATTAGGTATTAAGGTTTTCTGCCCAGTAAATGCAATAATTTCTGAAACTTGGATTTTTTTTGCTTCACAAATATATAGGAGTGCTCTTTTCTTTCTTGATTAAATCTTTGCTGTAACTCAAACAGTTTTTAAGTAGTTATTCAACTTGTGCCTGGATAGATACTTGAGCAGAATCATACAAAGGGCTTCCTTTCAGTAACTTTTAGAACAGTAGAGAAGTTCAGGCAATTCTAACTCTTCCCACAGTAAACTGAAAATATTATCAGGTAAAATAAGGGTCACAAAGTAAAGGAGAAACTTAGCTTTTTAGAGACAAAATTGATACAAAAACTTCCTGTTCATATAAAAAAAAACAAATATAGAGGAAAAATTTAGAAAATAGCCATAAAAAAGCAAGACTTCATATTAATTCAAGGGCTTTGTCCCATGTCAGGCACATGGACTGTGTGAATATTCACAGCTGCAGCTGGATTTAAAAAGTGGTGCATGCTTACCCCAAACAAAAACTCTGGTCCAAGAAGCCAAGTGAATATAACTATTCCTTGAAGAATAAAGCATTTTACAAGGTCATGGAAATCTCTGACTTAATGATTTAGGGCAGAGGAGTCCATGCTGGGTGTGAGAGGTCTCAGAAGGGTAGGCACAGGATGCAGCACAAAGGGGTACCAGGCACAGGGTGGTTGGGAGCCAGGGCTGGCCCTGGAGGACACACAGCTGCAGATGGGAATCCAACAAGGAATGACCAGAGGAGCAATCACAGAGCTGGAGCTGGGAAAAGTTAGCTTCAGGGGACGAAGAGAACAAAAATAAAGTGCTTAACATAAATGAAAACACTCCACATTGGATGGATTTGATGTAATGTAAGACTGGATGTTACAGGGAATTGTCACTGGACATTTTATAAGTTTCTTGGATGCAAACTTGCTGAGTTTTTTCTTCCATGGGAAATCTCTTTTTCTCTGCAGATTTCAAATCCCTGTGTGTGTGTTTCAAGGACAAAATGCATTCCTTTGCTCTGTCTCCTGATATGGGAGATGTGGTTTGCTTTTCTCAACCTGTGATATAAAGAATTGCTATCTCTCTGACTTTATAAACATTTGCTGGCATTCTTGAGCCTTTGGGGTATGGAGCTTGAAGAAGCAAGATGCTAGCTCTGTACCTGGGCAGAAATAGCCCAAATCCTTCTGAACAATGGAGTAATTTTAATAAATAATATAAGCCTTCTGATATTGGAGTCAAGAGTCTTCATTCCCCCCAACGGGACTCCAACAGGAACCATTGGTGACCCCTGAGACGTGGGGCAGCAGGGAGTTGTAGATTGCAGAAGATCATGGTGATACCAAGGGAAAAAAAAAAAAAAAACAAAAACAAAAAAATCAACTTTTTTCTCACCCTGGGATATGAAAGCATTAACTTCAACCCCAAGTTTCTCCCAGAAGGCTCCAGGTGCTGCCATCTCACCACACCCTTCCATAGACTGAATCCAGTACTCTGGGACACAGGGAGGCAGTGTAAGTGTAAAGTGGCAGGCGCCAGGAGGTTTTTGTACAGTACTTTCAAATATATTATTGTGGTAATTTGTTTCTTTTGTCTTTTTATTTGCAATACTAAGTGCACAGAAAATGTGAAGTGATTCTGTTATTAGATTAGCAATAATGCTCACACCAAATCCTCAGTTTTATATTTCAGATGTCTCATTTTTGCCTAGAACAATGCTTTCAGCATAAGAGATGGTATGTTATCAGTTTTCCAGACACAAATTAATAAAAATAGTCACACTGGAAACAAATTTCCAAGATAAATAATGGGGTTTCTACATCTTCAGTGTTTTCAGGTCACAATAATGTACCTTTTCAGAAGACAGTTTTATCAAAACTAAACTTAAGTTTCATTGCAGAGGCGATTCCAGAAAATGGAAAAAAAATCAAAAATAATTTACAGGATATCCATAGACTGTATTCTAATGAGAAGAATTGTATAAAATCATTAATAAGCTCATTAAAAATAATAAAAAATAAATAAATAAGAAATTAGATGGAAAAAATATTTTCAACAATATTTTCTCTAGATTTCCCTGGTGTAGAAGTAAATGCAGATAAAGGAGAAGCATATGGAAGCTCATGCGTTTTTTTGAAAAAACTTAGTATTCACTGCACTTTCATCATTTTAGCATTTTTAATAGTTATCTTATCGGTCAACAAGGTTTTATTGAGACTTTCTGTGTGTTTTCTTCCTTCAGAGAAATCTTTTCAGGTTACTCCTTGATGCTTAGAAAACATATGGTATTTAATAAGTAGACTCTAATTGCAATCAAGAGTGAATGATGAACAAATTTAAAATTAGATTAAGTTTGCAGAAGTATCCTGCTATCTTGTTTTGCAAAAGATTACATTTCTTTTTAAAATCCTAGCAGTAATCAATGATGGTTGGATGTGTATGCTATTAAGTTTTACATTACTCTTGAATTTTCCTCAGCTGAAAACAGCACATGCAGGAATAATAATTGAGAAAGAAGTTTAATCTAAAAATTGTGAATCTCCTTTATGTGCAGGTTTCATGTGGCTATAAAATTGCATATGGAATTTAAAGGCATTGTCCTGAATTACTGCCATGATAGTTGATACAAGCTCATCTCTTCCTAGTCTAATAACAGAGAGAAGAGAGAATCTGAGTTCACACATTTGATCTAAAAAGGAGCTGCTGACAAAATTAATAGGGATGGTGTCCAAGTTAGTTGTGGCACAGAATCAAATTTACTGTTTGTAGGAAAACTTTTTAGTTCATACCTTTTTTTGCTAGCTACAATGGGTTTCTCAGTTTCCAGAAAATGTCACCAAAATGTCAACTGAACCAGAGAATCCTCTGCTCTGTTACCTAGGCTATCTTCTGTCCAGAGCTGTTTAATTTCATTATTTCTAAATCATCTGTGATGAATGTTCATACCCAGTCTGCGTAGCCTCTGAGTATTTATAGCAGTGACAATTCTGTGAATTCCTGCTAGAATTTAATTATTTGACTGTCTATTTTGAAAGTTTATTGGCTGTTTTATTCTGCTAAATTGAACCCCTATTTTTTAGCTGCACTTTTTTTATTATTATTATTCTTAACTCCACTCAAAGCAGCACAGAAAAATGATCTGTAACTGCAAAAATCAGCAAAAGGAAAGACAAAATTGAGCAAGTGCTTCTTATTTCTTATGATATATATGAGGGTTGGAGATATATATGGATATATTTATGGAGGATATATATATGGTTGGATATATATATGGAGGGTTGGAGACCAGAACAATTTTTAAGAAATTTAATAGAAACAAAATGAGAAAGGAAATGGAGGCAAAGCATACTTGAAATATTGGTAAACAGATAGACCATGGGTAGGATTACACATTAGAAACACTGATCAAATGAAATCTGATTAAATGTGAATGGAGAGGCTGAGACTGTTAAAATGTACATTTTGGTATCCCTTTTGATGAAACATCTTCTGTATAAGTCCTAAAATCACTGTAAGAA
Organism: Dicaeum eximium; assembly: GCA_013396995.1. Lineage (NCBI taxonomy): Eukaryota > Metazoa > Chordata > Aves > Passeriformes > Dicaeidae > Dicaeum > Dicaeum eximium. The sequence goes on along the minus strand of VWZP01007937.1, from coordinate 731,660 downwards.
AAGAATTCTCTTATCAAACAGAAGAAAGTATTTGAATTATATGTCTGAGGAACTATTCCTGTTTTAAAGAGTGGGATGCAGAGCTGAGTGGGAACACACATGAATTAAGCTGCCTTGCCTGGAAAGTCACTGCTGTCAGAGTTTCTTGCTGGGGAACCTGGATCACCTTCTGCCCCCTCCACTCAGGGCTCTCAGGATTTAGATTTAGCCTGTTTTACCTTACCCATGAGAAGGGACAGGACTACCAAGGCTTCTGGTGAGCTGACCTGAGAAACAACTCAAAGCACAAAAACTCCAGGTAGCAGCATCACTACTAGATGTCAAATGGTAAGTTTAGATATCTAATTAAATTTTCATAAAGGAAACGGTGGAATTAAATATACGAGGAAGTTAGCTAAATATAGAAGAATTGAGGAGGAATATCTCTGAGATCAGCTTTGTCCTGCTGTGTATTCTGACTCCAGAGACAAAAAAGGAAGCTGCTTTATGTGTATTGGAGACATGAGAAATACTAGATAGTAATAAAGTAGAAGTAGTAATTAAATAGGGCTCTTCACTAGTATTTACTGTTGTTATGAAGAAAATAATTACTTTTTTAAATCCTCATGTCATAAACCATCTTCAATTTTAAAGCTGATATTTGTTTTGTGAAATTTTCATCCACATTTTTAAAATATGCATCTTAAAAAGAAATCTAATTTAGAAACATCTAAAAGACCCCAGCTACTTTAAAGTAAGGAGCAAGGGACTCAGCCACCTGTTTTGATATAGGCTCCTTTATTTTGCAGATGTGGATGCAGGAGTGACTTTGAAGACAGCTGGCACTGAGGCTGAAATGAAGACAGAGAAATAAGTTTTTCCCGTGGTAGCCATTGGCCATTGCTTCTCTCTGATTTGAGGTCGGGTAGGGACTTTTCAGCAGTCAAAGTACCTGTCAAGAAGATCTACACTTCACACAGCATGAGGGAAGAGCTGGCCAGCATACTGATGTAAATCTATTGTACAGCACCTTTCATGTGGCTATGAAATAGAAATCCTCCTTTCTTCTGGCCCTGACATTTTCCAAGAGTTTTGCAACACTTTTGGGAAGGACAGAATTTATGAGCTCTACTAACTTCCAGAATTGTTTGGAAATGTCTATACTAAAGGCAGGAGTGGGTTACTCTTCTTAAAAGACAAGACTGTTCAAAGCACTTTTTAAAAGTCCATCCCTTCTCACTGGCCTCCTCCAGGTACTGGATGATACTCTAAAATCTCCCCTGAGCCTCCTCTCCTCCAGGCTGAGCAACCACCACTGTCTGAGTCTGTCTTCACAGGATTAACAATTTACTTTAAATTGCTAATAGACCACTCCAGTCTAGACTGACAACTTTGTGAATAGGGCTACAGAAAGTGCTGTGGCACTAGAACAAGGGAACAGGGAAGTGCATTATTGTTGTGCCTGATGTTGAATCAGGACTCTTTGACTCCAATATCGGAAAGCTTATATGATTTATTAAAATGACTCCATTGATCAGAAGGATTTTTGGGCTATATATGCCCAGATACCAAGCTAACATACTTTCTTCATCATGCTCAGTAGAACACTCCAAGAATGCTTAGAATTCAAATATAAGAATTGTCTGTCTCATTGGTCAAGAAAGAGAAGGCTCCCATCCCCCATGTAGGAGACAGGGCAGCCAAACACCACCTGTCCCTGAAACACACACAGCTCAAAGATATGTTTTATCAAATTCTGTGCTTAGAAATGAGCTTTCCCATGGAAGGAAAAATTCAGCAAGTTTGCACCCAAGAAACTTATAAAATATTATAACTACAGTGCATCAACAATCATGTGGGGGATGCTGGCAGTTTAGATGAACAAAAATTGGCATGAAGCACTTCAATCAAAAGATGCAGAAATGCTTGCTTTTGATAAGAAATATAGTGGGAGTTCATTTTAACTCCTGGTGCTTTCGTTTCTGCCCTGATACATGGAACAAGCAAATGTGAGGACAGGAGGCATTCCCAGAAAAGGTGATTCCCAGTCCAAGCAGTACAGGCACAGCAGTTCTTCAAAATATTACAGCTAGGATTTTCCTAACTGATTCCTGCTCTGTTCAGATTCTCAATCTGAGTTAAGTAAACTCAGTCTTTAAGTTGGGATAAATGTGCATACTTGAAGAACTCTCCCCTCTGGGTTAGCTGTTGATAAGAATAGGCTTTGGAAAAGCCTGTTCTAAAACATGTTTAAAAAAATTCCAAAGTTGAAAACCAAAATTCTGTATTGTGTTGAAACTCATCCTCAGTGTACTAAGAAACATTGCAGAAGGATTTTTTCGGTAAACTGCATACTGCAGTAACAAGTATGCATCCTGCTGATAAAATCTTGCAACAAGTTCCATTACATGGATCTATTTCTTATTTATTTCTTTGGAAACCACTCTTCTAGAGAAGGTCTTTAACATCAAGCTGTATTAATGTGTGCATCTCAGTTGCCATTAGTGATGCTGATGATGCACATCCTCATCATTCTTTGATTTTCCTGAAAAACTGGATTTAGAATTAAGGCCTCAGTTTCCATTAGAGTTGTACCAGAATAATGATCAGAATGCAAGACAATAGCAGTATAAAAAGCACTGGAACCAGTTTGAGCTGCTCATAGACACATTTAGTCTTATGTTTGATTCTGCAGACTCCGGATTGTGGTTCCATGGGTATTCAAATGGAATCTTAAGCTGAGGTTTCTGCACATCATCAGCAATGGGACTGCAATGAAAGTTTTTCTGGGTATTCTCAGTTACCAGCTATTGGCCAAAAAATTATATATTTGCTACTAAAGATGACTATGCAGGGCTTCCTTGAGACCAAGCTCAGCCTCCTCTTACCAGAGCCATTATTGCCAACTGACCTAGATCCCACTTGGGAAACTCCATCCTCATCTGAGGGTTTGGAGTCTTATTTTTGTGACTTCTTCCAGACATTCAAAGGTTTTGTCTGGTTTTATATGAAGCTTGGGGATAAGAGACTTTGGTTAGTCATGTATTGTTCAGAAAGGTTGTGTAAGAAACCCAGTATGACTGACTGGGCAAAGCATGCATGCTTTGTGTGTCTAAAATTTTCACAACATAAACATACTGTCAAACAAGGACAAAACTCTCAGCCTTGATATTTCATAAATATATTATATCTTCAGCATCAGGAAATGAGAATAACAACCTATGCAAATAAAGCAAACACATGCAAAGTTCACTGATAGCTTTATGTGCAGGTACAGAGTCTGATTAGGCTGCAGGAAGATGTGCTCAGACACATTTAGCATTTTTTGGTTCAGAATTACATCTTAAAACTAGATATCTTGTGAAGGGAAAAGGAGTAGCAGGCACTGATCTCTTCTCTGTTTTGACCAGTGACAGCACCCTATGGAATGGCCTGAAGTTGTGTCAGGGGAAGTTTAGTTTGGATATTGGAAAAAAGTATTCCACCTAGAGGGTTGTCAGGCACTGGAATAGGCTCCCCCAGGGCAGTGGTCAGAGCACTTGGCAGGTCTCAGGTGTATGGACAGCACTCTCAGGGACATGGTGAGATTCTTGGAGTTGGACTCAATCCTTGTGGGTCCCTTCCAACTCAGAATACCCTGTGATTCTGTGAATATATGCTTGTATGCAACTCTACATCCCCATTCAGCACACAGTAGCCTTTCTGCCTCAGTCATGGCCTGATGCACTGTGTACCTTACTGAATAAATTTCAATTGGCCAGGAATTACTCATGTTAAGTAGATCTGAGATGTAAGTCAGAGTTCTGGAACATTTATAAAGCAGAAGAAAAATTTAAAGTTCAGGATAATAAAATAAGTCTGTTTGCTGGAATATCTCTTTATTATTTTATTCAGATATAATGCTAGTATACTTCTGTAGAATATCCCCAATAGCATAGAGCTGAAGTTAGATCCAGTTATTGAAATCTTATTTTTCCCACCTGAAATAATAGCAAACTAACCATAACTAAGCCATCTTCAACTGGAGTTACATTGCATGAAGAAAAAAGATAACTTTTCAACATTTTTTTCTTATTACGAGGTGAAGCTAGGATAACTAAAGTTCTTTCTTACTGTACTGTGCAGTAACAACAACTACTTGTATATTTTTATGTACATGTGCATAACTTTTCCCTCAAAACTCACAAGGAAATTTTCAAAAACTGCTCACTTCTACATAATTTAGGGGTGATTTCCTCTACTGCCTAAATTACTGACTGAAACTTCAGATTCAGCGCTACAGGGGAGATTTAGCCCGCGATCGTGACAATCCATTTCAGCCTAAGACTCTTCAGCTTGTCTGGCACTGATATGCCATCATCCTACTGTGTGTGCCTCAGCATCTTTGAGCTGCCTGACACTCTAACACCAGCTCAGAAACTAGCACTGCACACATTTAGGGTATTATGCTTTAAAGACTTTAGCTGTTGGTGGATTTCTGTAAAATGCTGATAGAGTCAACACTGATACCGCCTTATACTGTAGGAAAGGGCTGAGATGGCACATTTAAATCCAAAGTTACAACTCAGCTGGAGTTTAGGAGCATTCTCTTCATTGCACCACAGTTTTATGTTTCATTCCATTCTTTCGTTTTCTTTTTCAAGTCTATGAGACTTGGTTGGTTTGTCCTTAGAGTCCACCTCTTACTCCTTGGTATTGTGGACTAGACAAAATTTGGACCTTCTGGTATAATTTCCTTATAAGAAAGTACAATTGGAAATCATATACCAGAGCATGTAATTAGAATAATTTGAGGAGTGTTAAAGCCAGCCAAATATTTCAGTTCTACTGAGTCACAACAAAATTCATTTTTCTAGATCTATTACTAAATGGGTATAATGGTTTCTTGTGCTGTTCAAGCTCAGTCACTTTACAGGCTTAATAGTCTGCTGGAAGTCATTCCAAGTCCCTGTCCTTCAGATATATCTATCTATCTATCTATCTATATATCTATATCTATATATATATCTATATATATATATATATCTCCATGTAAACCATCTTCCAAAGACTGAATAATAATGTAGAAACAAAATGGGACTGTTGGATATTAGGTCACCCAATACTTTTCTGTAAAAGAATATTTCATTTCAGTTGAGAAAGCAATTTATACTCAGAAATCATGTTTAGGTGTTTTTGGTATGTGTTGAAGATTATTTAGTTGTACCCACCATAAGAATTTAGTAGTGGAGTCGGAAGCTTTATATTCATGGCAACAGCAGTTGTAGGTTGCCTTGGTTTGCAGATTTCTTTACTTATTTTCCCTTCTGCTTGCTATCATTTCACATCTCTTTTACTTGGTCTTCTTAGATAAGCTATCAGCAGGTAGCAGGGCCACGTAGGAAACACAGCCTGCTTACAAATTACGTCTCATCCTGCATAGATGCATTCTTTCAGCACCACACAGTACACAGAGTAAGACCTTTCTATTTACCTCAGGGACCAGCAACTTCTGCTGAGAGAACAAGTGTAAGGAAATTAAAGGATTCAAATACTTTGTAGGAATGCCTCATGCCCAGTTTGAAGTCAGGAAATCTTTGATGTTTTAGGCATGAAAAATCTCTCTGGCCATCGCAGCGCTCTCGCAGTGCACATCTAATTTTGGGTGATGCGACTCATGCTAAATGAATTCTCTCCCTTCAAAATTGCTAACCCAGATTCCTGAGCAGACAAGGATGAGGGCATGGGGCCTGTCTTGCAGGGAGAAGGCTGTAAAGGAGGGAGGATGCCAGCAAATTCCTCCTGTGTATCCTGCTGAGGGATGTGGGAAAAGGTCCAGAGCTGCCAGGGTGTTGCAGGATGGGATGGGGTCAAGGCTGTGTTGGTGCCACAGAGCTGGTGATACCCTCAAGAAGCTCTCTGCCTGCCTGCCCATCCCCTGCAGATACCCTTTCAAGAGCTCCTGAAGCCTGGAATGTTTATGCTAGAGTCTCCATTGCACCCTGGAGTTAAACTGCTGTCAAAAAGGAGACAGGGAGGCTGGAACAAAGTCAAAACAGTTCAGGAATTACCCACCAGTCATTTTTACTAATACAAGGCACTGAACATGAAACTTTTCCAAATAATTAGTCCATATCTGAGCTATTTCTGCATATCATGGGACTGCTGTGTCCCGTGCTGTGCCTCATACTGACTGAGTGTGTGGTACCTGTGTGTGCATTTTTTTCACTCATTTTCTTGGATAATGTTTCAGTTTTCTAGGACACCTTTTCTAAGCATGTTGTTTTCTTGACAAGTTATATATCTATTTTCTGATAGAGATTTCTGCCTCTTTTTGTCTGTCATGGAATCAACAAAGAATTGGAAATATTCATGAGACTTCATCTCCTTGACAAGCATTTATTCTCTTCAGATGAATGGCTCACTGTCCTGTATCCTAAAGAAGTCTCATTTCTCTGACAAAAACTAAGTCTCCAAATAAATCTGGAATTTATACTGTTATCTACAGTACTATTCATTTTTTGTGGTCATGAGCAAGAATTATTTAAGAAAATGTTTTGTTGGGGTTTTTTCCCCCACATTGGACAGGCACATATATAAAGCATTATAATCCCTATGATATTGCTTTTTCAAGCAGCAATGTTAAAGGAAGAGAATTCAGTACAAACCCATGTATTTTCTCAAAAGAGATGACATGATGGCAGAGTATCTTTTATTAGACTTCAAGAAAAAACAAAACAAATAAACTTGAAAGTGATTTTTTTGCATCAATGACTACAAATTTGGAGAAAATTTTCATACATAATCTGGGTCAACTTTTTTTTTCTTCTCCAAAACTCCTGTGTACACACACAACTAAAAACTTCTGTAAATTATTCCATATTCTCTAGATATTATGAGCATTATTGTGTCTTCAGACTTCTGTTAAACTAGTGTAATGCCTTTGACTTCAATGAAAATACTATTGAAATATACATGGGTTAATGTATATTGGAAAAAATTTTGTAACTCGTGTATTTTTTTTTAATTCCAGAGTGAATTCTGAAATTTCTTTTTTTTTCCTTCAGAAAAATTTCCCTTTAAAAGTGTCACTTTAAGAAAGAGTGGAATTTGGTAGGCTATATAAAATTGATTTCCCATGGTATGTAGATTACTAGAATTAATTATAATATTATAATACTACTGACACCAGTATATTGTAATACATATTTTCTTCTTTTTTCCCTAGACGTTGAAATGTGCTTGTTTTATTTTTTGTGTTTCCATCAAGTGCATCACCCTATCATAGCAATAAGGAAATTTAGAACAGACTGTGAAATTTCACATAGCTATATAAATGTGGAGCAAACCTTTTGAGATGATGGAACTGCCTGACATTAACAGAAATTTAAGTGTTGATTTGCTGTAGATTTACAGCAGTGAAGCTGAGATTGCTCTAATTGTAACAAACAGGGAATTTACATTAGTCAGGTGTGTGATATATTTTGATGAATCATACTAGATCAGTCAGTTTGGTGGCTGATCTAGTTATGCCCAAAGTACCTATTCAAGAACTCCACATGCACCTAGCATGATTTTAAATTCCCTTTCTGGGCTAAGACTACCATTGATCAAGAATTTCTAAGAAAGTATTTGCATAAATTTCTGCCAGTTGTGCACTTGAATACTCATTCCACTATCCCAGAGGATAAAGTTATGGTACAAACCTGAAGCACATAGACCCATTTATGTGGGTTTATTAGAATATTAGTTCCAATGTAATGAACTAATCACATCCACAAAATATCAGCCATGTCAAACACTGGGCAGAACAGATAATTTACCTCTTTGAAGCACAGCAGACAGATCCAGGAAAATTTAAATCTTTTTGCTATATATTTAGAGCATTTTTAAAAAGCTGCATAAAGGCCCATGGCAGCTTTTTTTTTTTTTATTTTCAACAAGACGTTTCAAAAATTTGCACAACAAAGTGAGGGTTTTGTTTTCCTTTGGTTTTTTCTTGGTTTGTTTTGTTTTGTTTTGTTTTGTTTTGTTTTGTTTTGGTTTGGTTTGGTTTGGTTTGGTTTGGTTTGGTTTGGTTTGGTTTTTTTGTTTGTTTGGTTGGTTGTTTGGTTTGGTTTGTTTTTTGGTTTTTTTATTGTTGGTTTTGTGGGTTTGGGATTTTTTTTTTTTTTTATAATTGAAGCTGATTTTGTTGTGATTCAGAAATACAAGAATCAAGGGAGTTTCCTTATGCTCTTTCTCAGTGACCTATGAGTTGAGTGGAATCAGGCTGACGAATTGCAAAAATATCTACTGAGAAAACTCAACAAACATAGGTATATTTTTGGAGATCTCTACTGGATAAAAATTATCTGCACTCCAAAAGGGATACCCAAAGCCCTGGAAAATTCATGTTATGCTTTTGCAGTGAGTTTTCCCTGACCTTTCTACTTTAGATGTGTCTGATTGCTTGCATTGAATATGTAATGTTTTACCTTGATACCTCATCTATTATCTTTAGAGTATTACAGAGCACTTCATAAAGCTGTAAATTAAATACTGATAGTGCACTAAATGTGTAAGTAAAGGTATCAGCAGTTATGCATTCAGCTGTAGCTTATGCTCATCTATGCACTTTAGAATTATTTTTATTAAGAGGAATGCTGGCAGGAATTCTTAAGTCCTGCCTATCCTTAGAGAGGAGTGTTCCATACTACCACCCAAAAGGATCAGATTTTAGAGACAGACAGAGGCTGGTTTAGCCTGAAACTACCCTTGAATGTAAAGTGTGACTCTCTGGCTCTCTGTGTCTGAGATGTACATCCAACTGTCAGTCAGCCTGGGTGGAAGCATGAAATTTCATTCCTACTGTTGACACAAGCAGGAAAAAGAAAGAAAGAAACTTGCACTTCCATTGTTTCATTCCACAGTAAAGTTGCAAGTCCATCATCCCCCCTCCTATCTATTAATTTTAACAATAGTGTTTAAACCTTTTGAAGGGAACAGGTCTAGAAATTAGAGCTCAGACAGAGACTTTACTTGTATTACTTTCACCATTCCACCCTCAAATTAAAAAATAAACAAAACCAACAAAACCAAAACTTCTTTCTGATCAGCTGAATTGCTCTCTGGATTTTTTTATTTTCCATAGAGAAGAGACAGAAACCAGAAAAACTATTCCTAACTTAATGCTTTAACTTAATTGGGATAAATCAGTACTTGAGATAATGATTGCTGCTTTAACCTGACCTCCTTCCATTATCTTCTAATCTCAACAACAAACACTTCCTTAATAAGTCTATCCTCAGGGATAATGGTGGGCATCCCCTTTTGATGCATGACTCAATTTAGAGCAGCCTTTGGAATCTATAAAGGTTCCTGATTAATATTTTGTTTAGAGCCACTGTGACCTAGTCTCATCCTCTCTTGCACCTCATACAACTGTGGTGCTGTAAAAGCCATTACAGTCTGGAGACATCTGTAGTGGACAGTCTCTGTGGGTTTTTTGGTCATTCTTATCAACCTTTACATTGTGACTCTTATCACCCTATCAAATAAACTTGGGACCCTCTCAGATCCCTCCTTCCTCATCCTCTGGACCTCATTTGGCAGTCAATAGGACCCAGGTTCATCTCAGTCCAGCTTGGTCCCTGGTCTCTCCAACAGCAAGGTGAGCACATATTCCAGACAGGGAATATGCTATATGCCATGTACAATATATATTTATACACAGATTTATCTTTGCTGTCCATCACTCGCTTGCATGCCCACCCTAACTCCAGTTACAGCTGCACAGACATGGAAAGCAAACAAAAAAATCCAACACTTGCATGAAGATCTTTGTATATGCAGTATATAATGATATATGCAGTATATAATATGATATATTTTTGTTATGTCAAAATTGTCAAGAAAAAGTTGTGAAAAGGATAGGATCCTCTGTGATGCTATTTCTTCATACCTTTCAAAACTGAATTTTTCATTCTAGTGTCATACACAGTGACATAAATGTACCTGAAGGTCTTTGAATGTCAGATAATGTCACATGTCTGCCACCAAAAAATAACTAGAAGACTGTACTTCAGGTAACATGGTCACATCTTCATGTAAACTTCTTTGATTTTATCCCCTTGTTATGACTACTGGCAGTTTTCCATTTACCTTTGCATAAAGAAGTAAGTATTCCTTAAGTGGTTTTTTGAATATGTATGACAGTTGAACAATGTGGCTTTTATATATATTTAATTTAAAAGCAATATTGCTCTCAAATAACAATGAAGTTGCCATCTTTTGACTTGCTTTAGATTTCCCAGGTTTATTAAAAAAACATACCACATCAAAATTCTTCCTGCTTCTTCTCTACCTATCTCTCAGCAGCAAAAAGTAGTAAGTTTTCTCAAGACTCAATTCACAGTTGGACCTCCAAATGATGCTGTGGCAGTGGAAATAATTGGGAGCCTTTGTTCCATTCCTCTCTGTCTGGAGGGCCAAGATATAATAATTCATGCTGTGTCTGATGTGGTACTTATTTTCCAGTGCACATATAAGCAACTAAGGGAGCAGAAAGTCTTAAAAAAATAAAAACATATTTCTTCTTACAAAATAGGATATGAAGTTAGTCTTGTCTGACTGATTACTGTCATATGTGTGTTAGCCATATTCACTCCCCATACATACAGTGAGAGTGGTTTAGCTCACAGTTATATAAATTTTATCTAACATGTGGTTCTGGGCTGAATTTACTATACATGGCCTAGTTAGGAGATTGATTTTTCAATCTAGCATACCACAGTAATTATTAACGGCAGATAAAGTAATTGGAAAGCATCTCATGAGACAGTTTATAAAGACTCAAGGATCTGTTCTGCCCTATTTGTTTTTATCCTTTCAAGATACTGCATTCTTTAAGGTATGTTTTCTATACACAGGTGTTTTATGTTTATGAGATATACAACTGTATCTTATGTATAGAGATTCACATGAACATTTAAACAACCTATGAAATTAGATCATTTTATAGTAAATATAGAGCAGCTAATGAACACCTGATTTTATCTATTTCCCTACAATCCTCTCTGGTTAATCTTTCTTTCACTTACTCAAGAAAATTATTCAATTCCCCAGTAACTTTCAAGTCGAAGTCAGATGGCATTAAATAAAAATTTAAGAAGTGGTCAGACCTTAAAGCAAGCAGTTTGAACAACCCCATAGCTGAGAGAGCCATGGGCTTTCTGCTCTAGAGGAGTAGCTCTGCTGGACATCCAGGTGGGAGCAGATTACTTACACTGGGTCCCATTCTTTCATCTTTCCCTGACAGGAAAAGAGCTACAGCTGTAGTTTGACCTCTGGCTTGGTCTGTACAAGACTGTCACCTGAAGGGGTAGAGCACAGTTGTCATCGTGTCACAGACTCAATTTTCAAAGCTAAGACTTTAACAAGGTTCTAAAAGAAACTGGAAATTTATATGGGTATTCAGGCAATCGCTTCACTTCAAGATTTAAGATGGAAATTAATCCACATTTCCCACAGGAGCCGTATACAGACTTCTGCAGCACTTGAGCTACCCTCAGCATCATACACAGAATAGAGGGTTCAGTGAACCCTGACTTTGATGCAGTACAGCAATTCCATATTCCTAGCTCTTCCCTAAGGAACCAAGGTAGCCTACTGTGACCCTTAGAGTGAGCCAGACTCACTAGTTGATTATATCCTGCTATGAAAGCATCCTATATCATTAATGAGAATACTGCAGAGTAATAATTAAGCATCTTTGCGTGTTCAGATTGCAGAAACACGACAGACTGAGCTGAGAGACCTGCTCTAAGGGAAAATATCTCCAGTCATTGGGCTAGTCAGAGTCTGTTCCACAGCCACAGAAATGACTGGAAAAATGAGAGACAGAACATTCACTCTTTTACTGTGATACATTACTATTTCCAGACCTGAAAATTGCATACAAAAAAAAAACCCCAAAAAAACCAAGTGTTTGTACATGATCAAACACTTTTCTTCCATTAAAATCACAGTTAGTCCTGTATCTAGAGCTGCATATTTGAAAGTTGTCAGTACTTTATCCTTAAAAAGGAAGAATTAAGAACAGGTGCAGCATTGTGGTCTTTAGAATGTTATTATGGAAACATGAATAATGCCATTCAGAAGGTTAGCCATCTGCTTTCTGAATATCTGTTACTGCTGCTGCTGCAGCAGTATGAAAGTGGTATACAGGATTATCTCTGCAGTGCATTTAACAGAAAGCCTGTGCATTTTATGGAGAAAACTATGTTCTGTTTTCAATCTGTTTTTAGTAAGTATGGGTAGAGTATGTGTTTTGTAAATATTGTAAAAATTACTATAATGCGATGCACTTCACTTGGGTAGTTTGCATCCTATTTATCAGAGATTTAGCAGAACATTTTGTGCCATGTGAAAGCCAAAAGTCAGTATTTTTGTGATGTAGAATGGTATTACTGAAATGGGATTATTTACAAAATATAAACCAATAGAAGGGGAGTGGTTAGGTCTAAAATGCTAGCTACAGAGACCATGCTTCTAGAGAATCAGCTGTGACATGAATACAAAATTAGCATCTGAGACTCATGGCAAGTGTCATCTGACAAGAAGGGAAATGTGAGAGGGCAAGCTATCTTCAAAAAGCAGCAGAATCTGTGAGCTGGAGTCAGTATTTACAGGGGCACTGTTATACCAGATTTATTAACAAGCTTTTGAAAATGACAGAAATACCACCTTTTAATGCTGTGAATAACAAGTAAATCTGTCTTTACAGGGACAAAACATTTTCATTATGGTGCAGAGAATGAAACCTTCCTAGAAACTGACAGGAAACAAGGAAAACTAAATAACTGCTTAGAGACATGCAGGAGGAAAATAAATTTTGGCAAGGTCAGGACAGAATTCATAGTGCGCTGTAAACATCACAACAAAAACTGCAGATGCACTACTGGCTACCAGGGATCCAGCAATCACAGCTCCCCTAAATACATATTTACAGCACTAAAACTTCTAGAAATATTTAGTGACTGACAATGAAGGTCCATTTATATCAAAGGGATTCAAAATTTGCATCAAACAGAATGGAGTTAAGCACTGGAGCGATGGTAGAGGAAACAAGCCCACTGTGCTCGCAAGAGATAGAAATCAGACACACAAAGCAATTTGCCTTGCTCAGCTGGAGTAGAAACACTTCAGGGGAGAAAACAGTGAAATTCTTTCTAGGTGGCTGCTGATGTGCTCTGCCAGTCTGACCAGAGATCAGCTCCCCACACGGAGGGCTCCGTGTTGTACAGATGAGGCAATCAGGAGCAGGGGAACATCACTTGCACTATCAGGGCCCCAATTACTATCAGAAATAACAAATGTACTCTCTACACAGCTTCCCCTGTGAGCTGTGAAAGCAGAAGGACAGATCTATTCTGTGCTGTGGCCTCCCTGGGTGTATCTGAAGAAGGCACTCACTACACAGGCACAGGCTTTATCTGTTGCCTCAAGGGAATCAATCAATGAGAGCTGACTAGGACACAATAGGTGTGTCCTGGACCTTCAGTGTGACAGGAAAAAAAATTAATCTACAGGCCCAAAGTAGGTGATCTTTACTATATAAATCAGTGCATGGAGCAGTTAACCAAAACACCATATTTTATATTCATGATGGAGCTCAATTAGTTTTGATGAAAATGCAACAATTTGATCTTTCCTTGTTACAGAGCTTAAGGCTGATCAGCTTTAATATTTCTTTAGGACAGGGTTTCAGTTGCATAACTTCTTTTGTTTGCAATTCTTTATTTCTATGGCAAATAAAAATGCTCTTGATCTCTAACTCACCACAGTACTGAGGAATTAGGAGATCAGTCATGATGAAAATTAGATATTGTGCTAATAAATAATTATTTAACAGATAGGAAAACTACTCTTTAGCAGTCTAAAAGAGTTAGGCAAAGAAAGGAATCTATAGTTATATGCATTTGAATTTCCCTTTACTCAGATCAGAAAAGGCTCCAACCAAGGATGCCTTAGAAATTTCACAACTCATCAGCGTTCCTCTTATGTACAAAACATTGGATTAAAATTAAGGATTAGGAACACATTATTTAATTAGGAATTAGAAAGTTGCAGATCTAAGATTCACAAATCCTATCCCTTAGCAGTATTTCCTTCCTGTAGTTCCAGGGCAGGGAGGCAAGATCTTTTGAGGCTTAGGGTGAACAATGCATGTGTGAGGCTTCTAAACCACAGAGGGTTACACATCTACAGCAGAACTGCTTCACTGGAGGGAAAACAACTCTATCCACATTAACTGGGAAAACATTTGGGCCAACTCAGGCAGCACTACAAGTCCCACGTGTGAATAGTGACTGAGCTTCTTCTTGGGCTTCACTACAGAAGTCAAGCCTCACACTATTTATAGAAAAGCTAATCGACAACCATCTGAATTCAACACCTTTTTTTGTGACTCGTGGTGGTTAATTTACTTTTTTTTTTTTTTTTCTCACTCCACTCTGCCAAAAAATAATTCCTTTGATTCTGTCATGCAAATAGGATTCTATTTACATGCCCACAGATAGTACTTGAACAACTTCTGCCTCCTGGAAAATTCAGACAGTTTAAAATTTAGATAATTTCTCAATTAATTTGCATCATACAAATTGGTCATGATTACTTTGTGTAGGAAATATTCATAGATTACTGGAAACAAGCCCATAATTCTCATGCTGTGTACAGAAATATAATGGGTGAAAACAGAAGAATAAATAGAATATTTAAATAAAATCTTAAATAAATCAAATCTAGAGTAGATAGACATGTGAGATTAAACCTAGGATGGAATTTACCAGGGCAAATATCCATCTTGTGCCACCTGGATGGATTCCCTCTTCAGTCACTCTTCAATATTAACACTAATACTAGTATTAATAAATATTAATTCTAATATTTTAGTTCATTGTAACACAGATATTTAGAAGAGATCAATGTGAACAATATTTTAAAAGTGTCTTTATACAAACTATCTAAGTAGAATTTTCTCATGTTGTTGTTATTATTAATAATAACATTAGTAATAATCATTATTAGTAGTATTAACTATCAGTATATCAGTTGCCCAGCTCCTTGAAAGAAAGGAAGTAATGAACCTGGAAAAATGGTTTTAACTGAGAAGTAACATTTGAATGCAAAAACTTTAGTGATGATCAGATAAGGAACATGCTGACTTATCATGTAGAAGAGAGAACTTGATGAGGAATTGAGGTTTATAAGCGAAAGGCTAGAGGATTCCAAGGGAAGGAAGGCAAGTTGAAAAATCACAGAAAAATTTTAAAAATTAGTGAAAGGGAGAAAAAAGGATAGGGGCAATGGTAAACCTTACATCATACCCTTAAGCTTTATTTGAAGACGTTAATTTAGTGAATTTTGCCAATGTTTGTTGTCCTGTCTCTCAGCTGTGTTGACACCAAAGGGTGTTTGTAATGACACCATTATCACCTTTATGTCCTGAATCCTAAAGCATGCAAAATGGTCATGGCCATGACGTTTTGTCAGCATAAAAACTCTATCAGGGTTTGACCAACCCAAGAGAAATACAGCCTTGTGTCCATGCAGGATCAATGTGCACTGTTAGGACAGTGACTATACTTCTATGAAACTTAACAGTCTTTTTTAAGTTTATTTGTATCCCAAAAGTAGAATTATAAAATTTGTGAACAACTCATGACCATCCAGGGTCAATCTTACCATCATTAATAAAAATGATGCATCATTGATTTTATATATACATACATGAAGGGTTTAGCAAGTATTTGTCTGATGGATCATATTTAATAATTTCATTGTAAGTATTTTTCCAATTCCAGTTAAAGGTTTGGAAATGCAAACAAATGCAACTCTCTGCATGTGAGATAACTATACATATTTGTGATAAAATCAGTGGGTTTTGCTTTTCAGCTCTTTTTCTTTCAACAGAAATTCTTGGTGAAGGCTGTATTGGGTTTATGCGGCAATGTTTTGGCTACTGGAGTAGCTTCTGTGAGAAGGCACCAGAAGCTGCCCCCATTCCTGAAAGAGCCAGGTTCACTCAGCTTCAAGTCGAGACTGCCACCAGCCAAAGTTGAGGCCAGCAGTGACATTGGTAGCACCACTGTGATAACAAATTTAAGAGAGGGGAAGGAATGCTCCTGGCAGGAGCTGTGGCCCATGGAGCAGCAAGGTTTCTGGCAGGAGCTGTGCCATGTGGAACATCCTGCTCCTGAAGGACTGCTCTATGGAAAGGAGCCACACCAGAGCCGTTCTGGAAGAACTGCAGACTGTGGGAAGGACTCATGCTGCAAAAGTTCATTAGCAAAGGTTTCCTGGGAGAGACACTTCATGCTGGAGAAGGAGAGTGTGAGGAGGAAAGAGAAGCAGAGATTAAGCATCTCTGTGCCACTCAATTCCCCATCCCATTGCACCACTCAGGAGTTAAGGGTGAAGTTGAACCTTGGAAGAAGGAAGGGAGGGCAGAAGGTAATTTGTTCTCTCATACTAATCTCCTACAGATGGTTGGCAATACATTAAGTTATTTTCCCAAGTTGAGTCCATTTGTCCATGACAGTAAAATGTAAGTAATCTCCTGTCCTTATCTCAAACCAAGAGCTTTTCACTGCACATTGTCCCTGTGTCTAGTTGAGGGGAGGGAGTGATAGAATGTCTTAGTAAACACCTGGTGTCCAGCCAAGCTCAACCAACCACAGAAGCTTTAAAGTATTATTCTGCACAGTAACACTGAAAAGTTTATTTTTGTCTTGGGTGTTCCAGAATAACTGACTATCATTTTAGAGTGGTTATCTGAATTTCTGTCAGAAATGGGGTTTGAATCTCAGAACAGTAGAGAGTCTTTTTTTTTCCTTTCTACAAGAGAAATTAAAACACAGGAAATTCGTTATTCTTAGATAAAAAATGAAAGAAATCACAGTTCAGTTTTCTCCACTCCATAAGAAAATAGCACTGCCTACAGTTTCTTGCAAAGCTGAACATTTTGGCTCTTTGTTTATTAGTATTTCAATTTTTATTTCTCTTAAAAGGTGCTGAAAGGTAAAGGCCCAGTCCTAGGTTTCTAAAATACTTTAAGTTATGGGCTGGGTCTGTCTTGTTGATTATGCTTGAATATACCGTACTAAGGCTTTTCACTTTCTAGCTTTCCCCTCCTGGTGAAATACAAACCCCCTTCAGCTGAATCAGCTCAGCTCTCCCTGTGGCACTTTCTGCACAGGAACTTGTCACTTACTCATTTTAGAGTATTATCTAGTGTGTGATAAACTCACTGGGAAAACAGCAAGGTCTGGGAAAAAAGGTGCTCAGAAATCTTTTAAACGAGGTTTGCCGCCAGGGAAAGTGTGACATGAAATTCCACCCTGGGATCTCCTGCTCACCCTCAGTTACCACCCACCATGAGGGCAATTGGCTCCCAGCTTTATTGATGAGCAGTGTGTCAAAGCAAAGGCACAGAATTCTTCTGTGCAGTTCTTTATTAAGTGACCCCAAAAGGCACACATTTCAAAGCTGCTGTCAAATTTCTGTCACATGCAGCTACATATTTACTTACAGTTACCTATATCTAAATGTAATTTGCTTTATGAATCCCTCTACATAGAGAACTAGATAGTTAAAGGGTAGTGTAGGAAAGCAGCAGTGCTAGGAAAGACAAACATATACGCTGTTGCATACTCATGCTTGTTTTAAAATTAGTCAATTTTTTCTGCTTCATTACACATACTTTGCTTATCAGATAATTATTCAGCTGTCTGAATGCAGTCATTCTTGTTATTAACATAGTTTAAATTGGAGTTAACCTTGTTACAGCTTATAGTCTTTTATAAAGAATGATCTTCATGTCTGTAGACTAATTGCACTGAGAAAGTTCACTGCAAAGACATAATTAATAGTCCATGATGTTTGGGAAGGTGACATTTCCTACTTTCTTTGAACTCTCAGTTTGGTATTTGAAAGCCAGGATAAGGCACTGAATCCAGGATATTTAATCTGGAGTGGTGTCTAGTCGATAGTTAACTGAAACTGCTTCCTCTCCCCTAACAGCAATAAACGAGAAAGGACTAATTACCCCTTTTTATAGGTGCAATTTGAACTTAAAACTCTAGAGAGAGCACAAGTAGTAAACCACCATTATAGTCGATTTTGCCATCTGCACCTTAAAATTGGGGCTGTGGAACCAGCAAAATACACACAGCACTGAGATTCCCCACACCAATTTGGGGTTTGTTGTAGGGAAAATTTTCAGCAGACAGTGATAATTCAGCAGCATTTTCTGAATCCCTTTATAAAAATCACTTTATTTAAATGAATGCATATTTCATTTAATCCATCATTAATACTTAATTGAAGCTCACTCATCTAAAGATGATATATTAATATTTTTGTGAATTTAATGAACCCCTCTGTATTAATACATTTTTTGCTTAAGCCTATATGAAGAAAAAGGCTTTAGGTTATTCCTCCAGGAAGAACGGCAACCATCGCCTTTTTAAGCCTAGAACTTATTCCAATATGTTTGTTTTATTCTGGTGTTTAATATTATTTTCTTTTCCATGAACAGGCAGGATCTGCTACCATCAACATAATTCCTTAAGCTTAATACTTTTTATTACCCTGTTTTACTGCTAAGCTGAAAAGTTCTATATGTTTCCTTATCTTCGTAGTTGTTTACATAAATGAGAAATTATTAAATTTGAGATTGATTTCTTAAATACACATTTTGGTAATGTGGAGTTTTCAGAATAAAGCAAGTTTTCTGATTAGCAGCTGAAGGGCTGTCCACTTTCACCATTTACCACTCTTTCTAACCCTTTGCTGCACATTTTCAAGTCTTGAACGCTGCATTCATTATTTTCAAAATTTTTAATTCTCACTCATGGATTTTGCTGTGCTTTTGCCTGTTAATGTTACCAAGCCACCACACAAAAATGTCAAGAATTGGTGCAGACTTCCACAGCACATGGTATAATTTTGGCCCTTTGACAGTATAGACATCCACTTGAATCGTCTTGTGTCTAGAAGAACTTTCTGTCCTGACTCTGAACTGCTTAAAAAACATAAAAACTTTTTTTTTGGACAGTATGTTTCCCAAATTTGTTTGGTTTTCAGTTATTTTCTCCTCTTCCGTGCTTTCCTGAAATAAATAGACAATCCAGAATTGTATCAAAAGAGAAAAATCAGAGTTAGTCACCATTTTCCTTGACATAACCTTGGGCTTTTGAGGAAGAGATTTGTTTTGCTTTTGGGTATGGTTTTGGGGGTTTTATTTAGCAAAGGTTCATTGAAGTTTCAGAGAAAAAAAAGTATGAGCAATAGTTGCAATATTGCAGAGGATAAAAAAAATCCACAACCTTCAAGAAACTCAGCTTTTCTTTCTCTGAAAGTATGTGGATGACACTATTTCATTCTATTAATTGACATAATATCAAGACTCAGAAATGCTGGACTCTGTGTTTTTCCTAGGTATGACTTGAGACAAAATTAGGTTTCAAAGAGGTTTTATCTTCACTCGATAGAAGTCTGGAAATTGAAAGATGGGCTCTTGTTTTTTGAGACACAAGTAAAAGGTTCAAAGCAATTTTGCCAAAAAGGCAAAGAATAATGTGGATTTATTACTAGTGCAGCGTAAAGTTTGGACAAGACAAAATGCAACTTGATTTTGAGCCATTTCTGCAAAGCATTTGGGGAAAGAGAGGACATATTAGTACTTCATGACGTCATGTATTTGCATGTGTATCTGTTCCTGTCCATGAAGTTGGTTCAGCCATGAATGTCCTTAATTCACAATGAAAAAGATTTATATAATAATATATAAATATAAAAATAGGGTAGTCTTAGGTGATTTAAAACCAATATTTGACAATTTTCAGTTTACTCAAATTCTTCTACCATACATATGCAAGAATTAATCTTTTTTTGAAAAGATGTCTCACTGTCCTTCCTCTAATGATCATTTAAACCTGAGTAGAGCTTGAAGTCATTAAGTCATTTTTGCACTTCCTTAAGTCACCAGACCAGTGAGCTTAACTACACAGTGTCTTACCATGCCATGCAGTAACCAGAACATACAAAACCATATGAAGGAGCTCTTAAAAATGAAAGGAAAAAAAAGTCTTTCATAAATTTGCTAAGTGCTTGAGGGACTTATTTCAAATACTATTTTGTTACAATAAGACCTTTAGATGTCTTTCTTTCACTCACTAAATTTGCTTAGTTAAACAAAATAGACACAGAAGTAGAAAATATGCCATTTTGTTTAAAAAAAATTTGATCCATTATCCACTGTTTGTGACTTTACAGTGATTTATAAGTTCTGACAACATCTGATTGGGACTGACTGTCATCTTGAAATTTGTTAGAGAGCAAGTTGTCTAAAAATAAGATAGATTTGTGAACATTAAAAGAAGATGATAACAGGAAATCTTTGCAAAGTTGCATGAATTAATTGAGATTGGATTGTGTAGAAATATCTTTAGTTAATGAGATAAAGATCACTCTTTTTAAATTCATTTGAAAGAAATCAAAATGTGAAATCTGGAATAACCCTATATTTTATCTGGACAGTGTATGAAAAATTGTCAGAAATCTTTTTTTACAGGGGATTTTCAAAAGACACCACAGATCTTCCCAAACCAGAAGGCAAAAGCTTTGTAAAGCCAGAAAGAAAATAAATAACCAAGGAAAATGTAATTCTTTAAATCAGTATTTTTCATCAGATTTTGGCAGAGCTAGGGGCAATAAATGACAGACAGCAGAAATCGTGGCACTGGATCTAACACATTGAAGATGATAAATTTTCCAGGCCCAGCAATGTTCTTTCCCTCTTTTCTGCTGCAGCTCCAGACCTTCCAGTTTATTTCTAATATTTGCCCTGAGACAAAGCTGTTTCTGCTGATTTACATTGCCTGAGAGCACTCTGCTTGCCAGTCCTGTTGGCTGCTGTTGTCCACCACAAGCTGGAGTTGCAATGTGAGGATGTGTCAAGAGACAGGAAAAGGAAATTGAGAAACTATATAAAGAAAAGGTAGATTGGTCAGAAACTTTACCCTGACCTTTGAGTTTTCTCCTCCTGCACATGCACAATTTGTATACAGAGACATTCTCTTATGCATAAATTTCATGACACACAGAAGGAGGTTGAGAAGTATGCTTGGTATAATACTTCAATTTTCTGAATATTTGTCTTGAGGGTTTGGATCTGCAAGAGCAAGTGTGAATTGAAATTGCAGCCATCTCAGCTGGAGGTTGGATTTGTTGTGTGTGGGAACGCAAGATTCCCCTCTAGTCAAACACACAGACGCAGTGGCACAGCCCCAAGTTGCATAATGTTCTCTGTGGTGCCTCTCATTTGGCCAGCCACCACTGAGCTGGCTCAGCAGGAAGGCTTCGCCTCTGCAAATTCATCTGCCACGGCCAGGGACAAGGGGAATTGCAATGATCCTTTAGAACAGCTATTCTTGAGAGCCGAAGGGTTTGGCCTGACAGAGGTCCAGGAGGTACCTGGTTTATCTAAGATGCCTGTTCTGGTGGCAGAGGAGGGGTCCTGGGACTGCTCTCATAGGGAGAATTCTCACAATTTCTGCCCCGACACCAGAATGGCCTGAATTATCTGGAGACAAAGAGATCAGCAGACAGAGCAAAAAATAAAAAATGTACTTTGAATTTTTTGGTGCCTAATGAGAGAGGTGATTGTCTCACTGTGCTGATGTGGCCTCACGTCGTGTCTTGTGTGCAGTTTTGGACACCACCATTTAAGAAAGGTATAAAGATATTAGGGACTGTCCAAAGGAAGGCCACAAGGATGGTGAAGTGTCAGGAGGGGAAGCCATATGAGGAGCAGCTGAGGGCACTGAGTCTGTTCAGCCTGGAGAAAGGGAGACTGAGGAGAGATCTCATTGCAGTTACAGCTTCCTTATGAGGGGAAGGGAAGGGGGAGGTACCAATCTCTTTAATCCCTTGACCAGCGGCAGGACCCAAGGGAACGGCCTGGAGCTGTGTCAGGGAAGGTTTTGGTTTGATATCAGGAAAAGATTCTTCACACAGATGGTGTTGGGCACTGGAAGAGGCTCCCCAGGGAAGTGGCCACAGCATCAAACCTGAGAGTTCAAGAAGACTTTGGCCAACACTCTCAGGCACATGATGGGATTCTTGTGGCTGCCCCATGCAAGCAGTTGGACTTCAAAGATCCTTGTAGTCCCTTACAACTCAGGATATTTTATGTTTTTATGATTCTAATGAGGTAGGAGCTGACCCACAGCTGACGCAGGGTCTCTGACTCATAATAAGATGAAAGCCAATGCTGTAGGATTTCTTGTGCTAGAAACTAAGATGAACCCTTTCTTGTGCTAGAAATTAAGAGTGCAGGGAACAGTAAGCCCTTCAGCCAACAGCAGCACCTCAGGAAAGGTCTGTGTAAGGAAGCACAAAACTTGCCTGACAGCAAAGGGTGAGGGAAACAGCAGGAGCCTGAGCAGGGATCCCCTTCAGCCCCTGGAAAGACCATGGTGTAGCAGAAGAAATAAATGAGAAGTAGCAGGACTGGCCACAACACCATTCCTGCAGTGTAGGACTGGGTGTAACCCATGGTGATAACAAGGTGAGGAGAGACCTGCTCGGGATGAGGCTCACCCAGGGGGTTTTCATCTTATTCCCCTCCCTGGCCTGTTGAGGTGGGGGAGATAAGGGCAGGGTGGGCTTCTGGCAGGCAGCCAAGGTTAACCCACCACAAGGTAAAACACCATTCTCACTTCAGCTGGGTTGAAACCAGTGTTTGACAGAGGTGAATATAACCTTTCTTTTTTTTCACATTCAGAGTCTGTAACTTATTATTATTAATTTCTGTAATAGAAATCTGAAAGTTTCATTGAAAGTTTGTTTCATCTGAAAGTTTGCATTGTGATATCAGGTCATAAAAGATAACAGTGTATCTGTTTTTTGGTTTAAAATAAAAAAAGTAATCCAGAACAAAAGTAATCTCTTACCAAAACCAAAATGCAATAGATATACATACATAAACATAGGCACACATAAGGTAAAATAAAAAGATCATAAATCACACCAAAATATGGCAGAAATATAAGCAAAAATACAGATGCCATATATCCTGTGTTTTTCTTCAAGGAGCACCATATGCAGGTAATAAGAACAACCTACAGATTCTTGAGACAACCTAGTGCCCTCAGAAAAGAAATTATTTGATTCTCTAATCATATCATTACATACCTATATTAAATTAAGGGATATAATTCTGTATAAAGTACTTTTCATTGTGATTGCACAGTAATTTACCTCATGCTCAAAAATGTTCATGCTGTACAAGAATACCTGTGATAATCCATGGTGTTAAAGGACACTTGCTAGAAATTGCTGTAAGATTCTGAGTAAGAGGCTGAAAGATTTATTTTCCATAATAATGCTCAAGCACATACAGTGTAATGAAACATTAGCTATATTATTTCTTATTTTTTGTCTGGTGGTGGAAGCATTGCTGCAGGTTTAAAGGTGTGAGAATTTTCATATCCTAAAAACAGGACTTCTGGGTTTTGGGAGGGATACTTTTGGTCAGTAACTGCCATTTCTATATAAACTAATTGATTAACAGCCTTAACTGTAATCATCCAGAAATAAAATTAAATTACACTTACATCTATCAAGATGGTCCCAAGAGCTTTCTTTATATTTCATTCCACTGACAAACTATTTGTTTATATCGCACCATAATTGGGGCTCAATATTTAAGATAATATTTTCATTAAACACTCTTTTCAGGATATATGTATCTTCATAGCTATACCCAGATACCCAAAGATTCTGCTCGGATTCAATTTTCTCCGTCTTGATGCAGCATTTTATGGTATTGCATTTTGAAGTTGTTTTGTAATAGGTTGTAGTATTTTGTACTTTTGAATAGTTGTGTTTTGAAGAATCATGTTTTTATGATGAAAATCTAATCCATTAATGTTTTCCATTTTACTTCTGCTACCTTCTCATGATTGCTAGGATCATGTATATAGGAAGCAGTTTTGACTTCTAATAGTTTAATAAACTGAGATTTTAATGTGTTAAAACATACAGAAGTCTAAGATTCCTCAAGTATGAATGAGGCTTTAAAGTCTGAAAGATTCAGTGATAAATACATTGGTAAGAATAAAATAAATCTGCTGTTGTAGTACAGCTGTACTGAGAGGCTTAAGGTGATAGATATATTTCTGGATGGATAACAGAGGGCTGTGTTTCAGAATTAGTGACTGTTGGTTTCCTTCGAGGCTGTCACAGCTGATCATAGCCTCAGTCACATCTTCCTTCTGTAAGGAGGAGCGTAAAAGAGTGAAGATTGAACAGCTGCACTTGGTTTTCTTACAGAAGTTTAAAATGTTTACAGACAGGATACTCTATGTGTGCAAAGAAGACTGTGTGACATACCAGTTGAGCAGTGAGACAATGGTTTGAATGCATCATTTCCCCCATCTTCTTTTCTTTTTAAATCCGTTACAGGAGAAAGTTTGAAGGGATGTGGAAAAGAATGTCTCTAAGTGGAAAGAGATTGTTGAAGGGAGGTAGTAAATAGCAACTAGAGGGAAGACACAAACAGCTCAGCAGATTGTTTACCTGTGTGTTAACATTGACATTGCAAACCCAGGACTAAAAATCCTTCCTAAATGGCAACACTTCCCACAGTTGTGTAGCAGGCTCCTACATCTGGAGAGTTCCTGGACTATGCACTGCCTTTATTGTCCCAGGACTCTCTAACACATGTAGACTCCTTTGTCAAGGATATAATCTACAGCTACACAAACCAAAGGAAATCATCAGGAGTAATAAAGAGCAGTGTCCAATGTGCCAGGTGCCTCCTGAGTCAGGAAATATGTTGGGTAGTGATAATAACCCAAGGAAGCATCTAACTATGCTATAAAGAGATGCACAGGGAGATGGGGAACCATCAATAGACCCCCAAAAGTCTTTTCCAAACTAACATGAAGACACACCCTATCCTGATCTTAATGATCAGTTAAAATATTAAAGGGGCAGGTTGAAAAAGGTCATATTTCCATGCTGCTTAATTGATGTTAGAGATGGGAAAGCTCCCTCTTCCTAGGGCTTTTGTTGTGGAAAGAAGCTTCTAGTTTATAGCTAGTGATATAGCTAAATGGGTGGGGGTTATGGTTTGGGTTTTTTTTTATTTTTATACACCAATCCTTAACTGTAGTGGAATTAGCTTTTAGGTAGGGGCTCTGGAGCACAGAGATGAAGGGCAGAAAAAGTCCTCCTCTCTATTCATCTGCTTGCAGATATTTGCCATACTTCAGGATGATGCTGGGGTCCAGTCCTGCACAGAGATTTAACTTCTCCCTCCATTCTTTTACCTAATGAACTTCCACAGCTGACAGTGAAAGGCAGATGGGAAATCTAGCCCGTCATTCAATACTGTTTAAATTCCAAAATAGAGGCAAGCCATTCCCCTCACCTGAACTTTGCCCCAGGGCTCTGCTAATTCTTCAGTGAGGGCATTACCAGGGTAAACAAGAGACTAATTAGCCTGGGCTGTGTGTTCATTTGGAATATACGCTTTGGTGTTGCAAGCCCCAGCGTAAATATCAGGCGAGCATCTCAGTGCTCACCATCTGTCTTTCAGGGCTGCACCAGTTGACATTGTTCCTGTTCAGGCACACACCTGAAGCTCACTGTCAGGTAAATATGTGTTTAACGTGTGCTGGGGAAAGTCACTGTAATGAGGGTTCTCAAAGGTGCTGCCACAGCTCCGGGTATGGTAGGAACTTCTGGATGTACAGTCCCTCTGCAGTTTCATTAGCATAATTGGAACTGGAACTTACTTTAGTGCTACTCAAATTTGGATTGATTGTATAATTGGATGATAATAGTAATGCTTAGCACTTTAGCAGTACTTTACATGGTCAGCAAGCTGTGCAAACACTAACTAAATAATCTTCACAGTGGCCCTGTGAGGTAGTAATTAGAGATGGAAAAGGCCCATTACTACATCATAAAATTCCATTCTCTTGCCAGGGCAACAGGGCAACCCAGCAGAGGACACAGAAGACACTACTGCTATGTTCAATCTCTGCTCCCCTTGTGACTTTATTTCAATCTGAGACTTCCCTGAGACTGTAAAGGGACTTTACAAAGTTTTTAATAGCAAAAGTACTGCAGTGCTCCTTTTTGATGAAGGTAAAACAGGTTTTTACTTTCCTTCTCCTTGCCTACTTTTCAATGTCAACAGAGAGGAGTGTATTTGATGCTCCTCAAAAGGAATACAGAAAAGGATGAAAGTGTTTAAGATGGGTTCACAGTTTCTTGCTTAGAATAAAAAGAGAACGGAAAGATCCTGCCTCTCCAAAATAAACATCTCTAATTCTAGCTATCTGCCAACAGTTCAACACTGACAATATAAAAGTGAGACATTTCATCAGTAACTATATAAAATCTCTTTCCATTACTAGTTGCCTTGATGGAAGCACCACTCAATGTTTATATCCTGCATTTCATCAAGTTTCCAAGGTTGCAAAGCTCTTTGAATGTAAAATACCTGCTCAAAATACAATAATCAGTGCAACAATAACCTTCACTACTCTCAATCTTTGTATTTTTAATGTTATTTTGACCAATTGTGTCCCTTGGCAGTTCCTATAACTTGACTATAATAGTGACAAAACAATTATATCCTCTGAATAAGCCTTAAAACTGTAGCCATGAAATAACTTTCAGGGTGTTCAAGGTGATTTTATTTCATTTGCATGAATATTCATGCATCTATATCCATGGAAAGTGCAAGTCTTGGGAGCACACGTGCCCTAGTTCTGATGCTTGTGGCATTAGCAATCAGTCTGTTCAGGGAGCTGAGACACAGAAAATAGAAGGAGGTATTAGTCTGGGGCAGACCAGTTCCCTGACCAGAGTTTGTTTCCTTTACACCTGAGCAGAAGATAGACTTCGTACAAGCTTTGGCAATTTTTCTGAATTTCTTAATAGAATGCTAATTTCATAAAATTTTCTTAATTTATTTTTAATATTAAGAGGTTTGGATGATTTAAATTCATCTGTGTCCATAGGGATTTCTTGGGGGTTTTTTTGTTTGGTTTTTTTTTTGCTTTTTACTCTTACAAAAAAGGGGAGTTTAAGTGTAAATAAGATACGCAGTACAGAGTAGATAAATTTCTCCTTGAGTTTTCTATGTTAAGAGTATTAGTTTTTGACCAATATTAGCAACTCTGGAACTCTAGCAGTAGACTAACTAAGATAACTAAGGCTTGGTTCATAATTTTCCACAAAGACCAGACTGGAAGGTGAGACAAGTAGAAGCCAGAAAATTGCAGGCATTTACCTGAGATATTGTTGTGCTGGTAAACATAAAAGCCTTAAGTAGTTAGTTTTTGGCTTGTAATTTTCAAGTAATATTCATTAGAGAACCAGCAGAAATCATTATCTGTGAGTGGAATGGAACTCTTGTAAAAAAAAGTTTGGTTTTTTTTCAATTATCAGAGTTTTGCTGTGGTTTTGTTGTCAGTCTGAAATATTACTTCCAATCTACTTTGCTGTAACAATGGAACTATTGCTGTAACACATGAACTATTAAGAACCACAGGGGAAAAGACATACTTGAGTTACACTTACTGTAAATTAGCTTCTATGTTAGCCTGAAGTTCTTTTTTCCCCAAACACACTTGAGACCAAGAGTTTATTTCTATCCATCAAATTTTCTGGAACTAATAATAACTGCAACAATCCATTTTCAATGTTAACAGCTGTCTTGGTGTCCTAATTATTGCTGAATGGCTTTGAATAGGATCCAGTCACATCCATGGCATAATGGTGGTTATTTTTTATTTTTAGTATTAATTCGTAATTTTAGAGAGCATATATTATTTTTAAAAAGGGGGAAATATAAATTACTTGGTTGGTGAACTGAGTGACTGCTTCTGAATATTTCCTTGCTTGTATAAACATTGTAAATATACTGAAAAAAGATCCATTTAGTTCAAAGTACATCAGTGGCAACAAAATATGGGATTTATTTCTTTTAATATATCCCTCTTTCATTTAGCTACAAATAAACCTAATTTGACGTTGTGTTAGATTGAAAAGACCCTTTATATACTATTTTTGCCCTGATTTTAGGCAGCACATTTTTAAATACTAAACAAAATGTCTTGAAGCCTTGACTAAAGTTAGAACACCACTGTTAAAAGTGCTAGTCAAATAGAGCAATATCAGTGGCATGGTTTGAAGAGCTTAAAATTTAATTATTTTAAATTTTGAATGCTTTAAAATATGCTAGCAAAAGAAAAGAATCATGGAGAAATTCAGAAACATTGTAAATGAATTTGAAGATATTTTATTATCTTACTTATTATAGTAAGAACCTATAAAATAACAAAATTAATTTGAGTCATGAGAACTGTCCAGGTTTAGGGCAAATATGGGAAGAAACTTCCCAAACTTTCCTCTAGAAGGCAGATTCAAGTGGGCCCTTCCTCAGCTGGTTTGGGGAAAGATTTCCTTGGAGAAAAGTGGAAAAAACCTATATTTAACAAGCAAAGTATTCACAAGCATAAAAAATGAACACTATTAAACAATAAAACATCTCGCTGTTCTGAAGAGATGGCAAGTTCAGAAAGTTCTTTTTATGGGGCGTAATTCGGCTCACTCAGTCTCTTATCATTCCCCCCAGAGCTGGAAATGCTGCATCCCGGGACTCAGGTGTGAGCTGACGGTGTTTCTCTGGGGTTTCAGGCTAGAGCAGGGCCAATCAGTTCCAAGAAAAAGAAAAGCTGCAGTCCAGGGAACTTCTCTGCCTCAGCTAGCTAAAAACTAACTAAAAAGCAAAGGAGAGCTCTCTCCCGCTGTCTGTGCTTCAGACAACAGAGTCCAGGGAGAAGGAAAGCTGAAGCTCTTATTTTTGTGTTTTGAATACAACTACCTCAGACATTCCACTGCTTCTCCTTCTCTCCACCCTCACTCTCAGATCTAGTTTTAAAGGTGAAAAACATTTCTGGGCTAAACAGATGAATGGGATACAATTAAGCATCATAAAGTCACCCCAGGCCAAGAACTTTGGATCCGATTCATGGCAACAGTGTGTGAGAACTGGCAACTAAGTCAAATAGCAAAATGAGGTGATGTCTTAATTCCCCAAATACTTCACTGATAAACACCTGACTAAAAGTCAGGCCACCAAGCTGTCTCTCTGGTGCCACTGCCTTGGCCAAGTGTAACATTTGAGGGTGGACTTTTGTCAATTTGTCAATTTTGTCAATGCCTCCTTTCTTTAGTATATCAGAGGCACTCGAGGATAGAAATCTCCTCCTTAAACTGTTCTAGTAGAGATTAAAAGTAGAGAGAAGATAGGATGGAATGGGCCATGACAATACTTTCATATTGGAATAGGAAATTACATTTGTTTTATTGTGAGTTTTGTGAGAGCTAACTTGATAATAATAACATGCAGGACAAACTTGGCACCACATGTCAAGGGCAAAGTCTTTCTGTGGGAATGAATTTATACATCAGTAATGCAAGAAAACAAAAACTTGAATGATTTTTTATAGACTAAAATAAAATAAACATTGTTGGAATTGGACCTTGGTACAGTAGCTGATAAAGGCTACTATGTTTTATAAAAACACAAAATGATGATGCTGTGGTCATTCCTTCTTGTTCCAAAATTAAATTATCCAGTAAACTAAGCTGGTCTTATTCAAAACATTTTTAAAAATAATTATTTACATATTTTTCTATATTTTCAGTACATATAATATGTTTATCATACCTGATGAATGAATTTAACTGAAATTAAATTCTGTGCCACCTGTTATCAAATTATATTTAATGTGAGGTACATCTGTGTAATCTGCAACGAGTCTGTTCAGGTATTTTAGGCAAGACTCACAACTGCAAGACATAATTTAAAGGATGTTTAGTTTCAAATCCACTCTAATGGCAGAACTTTTTCTAGGTATAAGGAAAAGATGAAATCTGAGCATACCACATCTCATAGACTGACTATCATAAATGTTTTTATTTTCACCTGTACTTGAGGACATACATGAGGAGGCAAAATTTCTGTATCCCTATTGTCACGCTTGTAGAAGTGTTGATCTCAGAGGGCTGTATAGTAACTGAATATCCTGTGAAGAATAAAGCTACTCCTATGTATGAATCTTGACTGGGAAATCATGATACCTGTGCATGACACCAGAAATCTGACAAACTGTTTCCTCCTGCCCTGAACATGAATCTTTGACCCACGTCTACTGTCTTAAATTTTTCTCCTCTCTGTACCATGCAGCCTTGTGTTGCAGCACTGACAAAAATCAAACCAAGTTTGGGCCCA
The DNA here is from genome assembly GCA_013396995.1 of Dicaeum eximium. Taxonomy (NCBI): domain Eukaryota; kingdom Metazoa; phylum Chordata; class Aves; order Passeriformes; family Dicaeidae; genus Dicaeum; species Dicaeum eximium. The sequence goes on along the minus strand of VWZP01007937.1, from coordinate 701,335 downwards.
TTAGTCAAAAGGGCTTCAGTCCTCTGAGAGCAGAAGCATCTTTAAAGAAAAAATGGTCTGGATTTTGCTTGAGAAAAAGGTTCGAGAAAGTGCAGTTTATTCTTGGAGGATTCAATTCTCCCCTGAGGGAGTTAATTAATGAGGATCTGTCTTCAGTCTTGTTAAAATTTCTCTTTGAGTTGTGGTCTGGACTTGAGAAATAAACGAGAGAAAACAAGGAATGATGGAAGACCCAGTGACTTCTCAACATCTTTCTTGTAGCTAAGGAAAAGGTTTTATTGGTTCATCTGGACAACTGCCCTGTCTGCTGTTTGATTTTTCTTTTTTTGAGTTACCCGAAAGATGTCTTTTCTTCCAAAGAACAACTCTGGAAGTGATATCCTCTAATGAGATTTCTTTACTTGCACAGAGTACAGGATCAAACCTAGTGTGGTGTAGCCTGTGTTATGTTTTAAAAGATAAAAAAAAATGAGTCCCTGAAAAGAAAAAAAAAAGTTTAATACCTTAAATTTTTTATATCAACTAAATTAGAATGACAAGGGCGATGATTGTTTCTTACCGTAACCTCTGGTTTCTAAATCTTTAATCCTTCTCAGCTGAGTTCATACTAAAAATTGCTGGTTTTAATTGAAAGTTTCCATTCCCTCAATCTCCTGGGTTATGCCAAAGGCATGAGAGCTGATAACGCTCCTGCATGGCAAATATACGATATTTGTGTATAAAAAGCTGCATCTGTGGTTCTGTCACGGCACGTAGGATGTGGTGCTGCAGATAAAGTGGTTCGGTATAATGCTTTCTTCACTGTGTCTCAAAAGTTACACTTGAAATCACATCTGATAAATGATTATGCTTTAGAAAAGTAAACAGTAAAAAAGGCATGTAGAATAGGAAGTGACCTGAACTGAAATTGCATTGCAAAGATGTCAGAATGCTGTAGCAGCTCAGTGATAAGTTATTTCCTGCCAGTATTTATACATTCATCTTTCTTACTTCTTAATAGAACTTCTAAAAGCTTTTTACTCTCTGACCTCCAGCTCTCAGTAGTAACCAGCAACAGTATTTCATTCTATCTTTTTTTTTTTTTATTAGAACAATAATTGTGCAAACATATGTAGATTAAATGAGGGATTGAACATACTAAACAGCTTTTCTGAATTCCATTTTGGACACTGCTTAAGATAAATTCCCAGAATGCTCCACAGGGGTTTCAGCCTTTCCTGTGGCTTGCCAAATATATTTTCTGTTCACTCCTGACAACTAAATGCTTCAGCAAAATTCACACTTGGTTCTGTGGGTGTGGAGAAAATATTTTACATGAGTTTATGCAAGAGTTATTGGAACTAGCAGCAAAGTTGCTGCTGATATCACACAGGCACAGATGTTTTAAAAAAAAAAATACCTTGAAGTAAGCACATAATTTTAGCAATTGATGTAGAGGCAAACGCTGAATGCAAGATAATGTTTTAAAGTATGGTTTTATAAAATGTTGCATTGACACATAATAAATCTGTGGTAGTGTGATTGTAAACAAGATTATTACCCACACAATACACAAACATGCCTTTATGTATTTCCCAGCAGTCATCTGTTGCTTGCTAGATTATTATCTTTTGTTTAACCCTAATGACTTCCCAGACATTGTCCTCTATGTGTATCCTAAATTATAGGTAACAGATGAGCTCAGGGAATCATAGCCTGTTCCTCAGGCCCCTGTTGGTACATTTGTGCAACTCTGACCCTAACTTGTGGATTTGAAGGGCTAAGTCTTTGGCACAGAATGCTGACTTTTCCCTTTTCAAGCTGCAAAGCACTTGCAAAAAGTGGCCATCTGGCTTTGGCATAACAGATTGAGACATTCCCTGCTCAGCTAAAAGACGGTTGCCAGGTCTGATGTAGCTGTGCCACGTAATAAAAGGTCTCAGGAGTGAGCAAAAGCTATATTAGAAAATTTCAAAGCTCAGATTTGGCTGCTGTTGGCTTAAATCCCTACCACAGGATTGTTTTGTTGTCCTCATGCTGTAAGAGATGCAAAATAAGCTGAAATAAAATAAAGACCACCACTGACCAAACATCTAAGCAAAAAAAAAAAAAATTACTATATAATTAACGTTTCTAAAACTTCTCTTAAGTCTTTGTCATATGCATATCATGGATTTAATGGGAAGGTCGATATGGGAAAATTGGTTCTTGACATTTTTTGGACAGAAGATTAATAATGATTTTGCTTTCCACAAATGCTGCAATCAGTTGGCACAACAAATGGTGTACTTTTGAATTCAACCTACTTTTAAGTCTTCAGTTCGGGGGATAGGATGATGAAAATATTTCCAAGTATTGAGAAAAATGTACTTTTACTAATTTAATTCCAATTAAACTGAAGAAAGGTTGTAGATGGAACTTCCCCTGACAATCTCTTCCTCATGTTCCCTGTGAGAATACCCACATAATATAGGCACTGGTATTATGCTTCCTTTTGGCTCCTCTTTTTGCAGTGGAATGAAAAGGCATCCTGTGCTTTGAATATGTGATAGATGCCTGGAAATACAAAACTGATTGAGATTCAAAAGCTTTCCTTAAATTTTTTCCAGCTAAATTCCCACCTTTCAAGTCAACAAAGGGAATTAACCTAATACTGACTACTCTGTGTATTCTTACTGCGGTCTTGGTAGACCTAATTTACCACTGACAGCACTAAAAGGATTCCCCATTTAGCTTGTTCTCCCACTCTCCTGATAACTCATTAGTGAGCCCTGGCTTTGCTTAATGCCTGCAACACAAAGAGTAAACTGGTTTGCATAAATCATTTCTACCTTCAAGGGACAAAATATTTTGGCATGTTCTGAGTTTATATTTCCTTGATTTTCTGTTCAATGTATTTAGAGACCAATTTTGCAGTTTCCCCACAGGCAGATCCTGTGTCTAGTTTGGTGTAGCAAACACTGAATTTATGTGAAAGGAAGACCATAGCACTAATCAAAGTGTTTAAATATAGTCTGTCATGAAATAGAATTGCACCCATGGGATTCAGCAGTGACTGGAGCAGCCTGCTCGCTGATTAACGTAATAAACAGTAATGATGGTAACATCTCCAAATGGGACATCTTGCATTCCTTCTGGATATTATCAGCTACTTAGAAAATGCCTACGTTCCCTACTTCAATGTACAGATCTTTCTGATTTATAAAAAAGAAATTTTGACTAGTACGGGTTGATACTATTACCCTTTCTGACAGAGGATGCATATAATGCCCAATTGAAATTCTGGGGAATTCTTGAAAAATATAATTAATCAAAAGAAAAAGAAATTTCAAAATGTCTCCCCATCCTTGAGCAGACAAGTTAGCTCAAGTTGAATCTGCAGACATATTTTGGTGCATCATAAGTTCTTTACATTAAGTAAATCTTTTAATGAGATGAAATTTGGCGTTTTTTTCATTAATTTGCCTTTTTTGGTAAAATTTCACTAATTGAACTTGAAAAAAAGTGAATTTCTCTGCTTTCTTCTCTAATTTTTCCTTACTCTGCCTCATGTTTTTATTTTGTTGTCCCCTTTTCAAAATGTAATGTCTCCTTTCCTCCTTTTTACTGCTTATCTTTTTTTTTCAGCATTGCTAGTCATTCTTCTGGTGTATTTGGAGTAAGTTCTGCCTTTTAATAGTCCTTTATGCTTAATTTGTCTTCTTTCTGGCAACTTTTTTTTATTATTATTTTTGGTTTAGATGTCTCTGACATGTGACTATGCCTGTCTGTTGTGTGCCTCAAGTAGCTGCTCTTGCACTTGGGTAAAATATTTACACAAAATTTGTACACTAGTATCTCTTATGCCATTTTAGTATGCTTAGATTTTAATTCAGTGCAAGGCAATATGATTTGCAAACCTATCTATAATTTATAGGTGTCACAGGCTTCCAATTTGTCTATGTCATCCAAACTACTTTCTGACAGAAAAATGCACAAGGAAGATCTATGTGTGGTGATATAGGATTTCCAGCAATATGATACCTGCTGTGCAGTTCATCTTGACATCCCTCTGAGGTTTCTGTGTCTGCAATGTGTAGGTACTAATACAATACTGAACATGTGGGGCATGCCTGGAAACAATGGATTTATTATAAATGATCTCCACAAGGTGTGCCTGCACTTTTCTGTCTGAAATTTAAGGAAGAGATAACAGCATCTGTCAGTTGAATAGATTATTTTCTGTCCTATTGATGAAGGTTTTATTTAATTCTGAGTTCATGTGCCTCAACTACTCTTCAGTCTATGATTCCATGATATTCCTGGTGAGGACCAAGTGATGTAGGGAGGCTGTGAGATCATAGACTGGTTTGGGTTTGAAAGGACCTTGAAGATCTTCAAGTTCCAAATCCCTCCCATGGGCAGTGACACCTTCCACTAGACCAGGCTGCTCAGAGCTCCCTCCAACCTGGCCTTGAACATTTCCAGGAATGGGGCTTCTGCAATTTCTCTAGGCAACCTGTGCCAGAGCCCCACCACTCCCACAGGAAAAGAATTCCTTCCTGACATCAGATCTAACCCCACTCTCTGTAAATTTGTACTCATTCCTCCTTGTTCTCTCATTACAGTTTCTGATGAAAAGTCTCTCTCTGGCTTCCTTGTAGGCATCCATGGGAGACAATGTTGCCTAGCATAGTTTGGATCAGTGAAAAGTGTCTCATTGAGATATTTGCAATCATTTCATTTAAATGGTATCAGCACTTCATAAAAGCTCAAGAACTGAGGAAACAAGCTTGGAAGAGAAGAGCCCTGAGCTATGTGTTATAAAAGCTTGCATATAAATACCTCCTGTGATCAAATATACTGAGGTTCATGCAGCACTACAATGACAGCATTACTGTTGTAAATGAAAGTAGTAAAGGGGTCGTAGAACCTTGTGGGGAAAAGAAATGAAAATGGACTATGCTTTCAGCAGGAAAAGCCTTAGTCAGGAGCAGAGTCTAGAGAAATGCCACAGGCAAGGAACTTATATGTCCTCCCAAGAAATATGACTGTTTGTCCACCAAAAGGGCTGGTAAATTCCTCCACTTTCAGCTTCACAGTCTGAGTCAAATGCTGCAGATTTGGGGAGCTGTGCAGCCTTGCTGCAACGAATGTTAGTTTTGTTCTTGGGTATTTTATCTCAAGGTTGAAGGGGGTGGAAGTACATTAACAGCTAGTGCTCTGAAAGGTGAGTGGAGTTATTGCTATAAAAATAAATAAAAGAAAAAATCTAAGTAACTCCAAGGCAAATAAAAATAAAGAATGAGCTATGCTGCCCCATCAGATACCTTTTTTTTGTTAGCTAGATATCAAGTTTATACTTTACTGTTTCTAGTTGGTTTTGCTTCCTTCCAGTCCATCAAGAAATCTGCTGACAAAAGGACATTTTGCTTTCTTCCCCACACATATAGTGTAAGCCTTAAAGGGAGCATAAAGAAACTTCCAAATAATTTATTAACAATACCTTGAACAACATTAAAAACAGTAACACGTTAATTTCCCTTATGACTAATGTGAAGCCTTTGCCTGTCTCCTACCCCAAAAATTACCAGCTTGTTAGAAAGAGAGCTTGAGATTTTTGGCTCAAATGCCTCTTGTTTCATTCTCCTGGGCATCAGCCTGCACAAGGAAAGCTGTATTGATCACTACAGTGATCTATCCCTCTTTTTGAATAGACAACAACTTGAACTCAAGGAGGCAAATTCCTTTCAGCCATCAAAATGAAACTTTTTGAATTGAAACTCAGCTTTGTAAAAGACTGTAAGTAGCCTGAATATCTGAAATGCAGAATATGAAAGAAAGCTTGGTAAGGGAAGTTAGAAAAGTGAAAGGGAAAACAGGATTTTCCCCAAATGGAACCAAAAATACTCACCTTTTCTTTCCTTTTTTTTTTCTTTTTTTTTGTTTGAGCTGCACAGCATATATTCAAAATGTCCAGAACTGAGCATATTCACAGAGACCTGCCTGCAATAAGAAATCAATGAGCGCTCTTGGCACACACTGTGTAAAGGGGCTCACGCTGCAACAGCTGAGAGTGGCTGAAAAACTTCCAGGATTTAGACCATGGCAATGTACCAGCTAGGCTACTTGGAGGCTGAAACCATAAAAAGATCTTGGTTTCCACTAGAGTAGATTAGGTAAGAAATATTTACTTAAGATTTCTATGATCATGTATTTTTATAGGCAACTTCTTACAGAACAAATGACTCTTATTTCAGAATAATTGCCTGTCATATTCTTGTTGAAAGCAATCAGAAGAGGAAAGGCTGAGAAATTTGGGATTGTTCAGCCTGGAAAAGAGAAGGCTTTGGAATGACCTAATTGCAGCTTTCCAATACCTGAAGGAAGCCCACAAGAAAGACAGAGAGAGACTATTTACAAGGGCCTGAAGTGACAGAACTAGGTGGAATGGCTTCAAAATGAAAGAGAGGAAGTTTAGATCAGATATTGGGAAGAAATTCTTCCCTGTGAAGATGGTGAGGCACTGGAACAGGTTTCCTTGAGAAGTTCTGGATGCCACATCCCTGGAAGTGTTGCAGGCCAGACTGGATGGGGCTCTGAGCAACCTGGTCCCTGCCCATGGCAGCAGGGTTGAAATGAGAGAATTTTTAAGCTCCTTCTCAGCCCAGCCCATTCTGTGATTGGGGGAAACCTCCTCTAGCTGATCTTACCCACTGCAGAACAGCTACTTCCTGAAGTTTTAGGGAATGTCTGCTCCAGAAAGGGGAGATTGCAATTAATAGGAGGAAGAGGCTTCTGCAGTCAGACAAATTGTTGGATGATGATGGGAGGATCTTTCTTGTCTTCCAGGCTTTATGAGATATTTTGGAAATGCAGAAGAGACTTGAATGAGCTTGTTTAAACTTTCCCTCAGCTTTAGTTCACACACACCTATTTTACACCATGCAGAGCATCACAGGGATTCTTAAAATGCATGACCAAAAGTTCTTGCAGGTAAATGGATACAAAGATGTGGCATCTGTTTACCTTACCTACAGGCTAGAACAGCTTTGGATCAAAGAATTTCCAATGACAAAGTTTGAAAAACTTTTATATTATCTTTTGTTCTGTTATATATGTCAGACTACACTCTAGAAAAATTTTAAACTATTAAAAAAATTATTTCTTGCAAATTACTCAAAAAATCACTTCTCTCAAGTGCAATAAAAGCTGTGTTGTCCCACTCTCACTGTTTCCCATATGCCAAACAAAAGGTAATGTACTTTTTTCAGACATTTCCCTTAATCAGCAAAAAAGCTTAGAATAAAAGCTCTCTCTGATTATTAGCCTTAAATCTTAATCTCCTTAACTTGTCAGGTCTTTGCCATTACTTTTGGATGTTTAAATATATATTAATAAAGAGAATACATGTCCAGACACTGCAATCATGTAGCTATTAGAAGAGCAAATATCTTAAGAGCTCAAGCTGAAGTGAAACCCAAGAGAGACGAGGTTTAAATGCAAAAGAATGCAGTTTTCAATTTAGGTGAAAACAAGGTGGATTATGAATTGTTTGTCACTACCACCTCAGTGTTTATTTTGCTGAAGATTTGTAGTGGTAATTAAATGTTGACTTCCAAGTAGTGCTAAGTATCCATGGAAATAAATAGAGCCTGTCTTTATAGACATAGAGATGAAATGAAGGTATTTGTGGAGTGAGAATTTGTGTTTATTTATTAATTTAGCTTGTAGTACTGTGGGAATATCTGTCTTAATTTAAAATGTTTGTTTATTTGCAAGTCCTGTGTTTTCATTTTTATTTCCCTAGTGGGAATAAATCAGACTTTCAGGTTTTTAAAAGAACTCACAAAACTTCAATGGATCTTTTGCATTGCCCAGTGTCTTCATGAGATACTTTGGGCAGACTTTAATCCTGAGGTAGTTTTAGACTGAAATTGCCAAGGTATTTGTAAATTTTAGGCTGAGGTCTGAAAAATTATCTGTGACTCTGAAGTCCACAAGTTTTCAGTACATTATTCTGTCAGGATAACTCTCTTGTAATTGAAGAATAGCAATTTTTTTTTCCTCTGTTGTTCAATGCTTTTCTACCCTCCAGTCCTCTTCCCATACTTTGACCATCATAGTAATAGGCACAGTCCTTGGATAGTTGCATGCTCAGTACAATGCTGTAAGATAGGAATTTTCCTTTGAATGGATTATCGACACTTAAATTGATTTTTTATTAAAATGTTGTTCCAGTCTTAACTGGATTAAGTTGGGTTTGCTCAGAAAGCAGGGAAAATTTCCACTTTCTCCTAAAACCAAGACAAATAGAATTACAACAACAAAAGCCAAAAACCCTGGAAGAAGTGATAACTTCTGAATTCTATGCCTAATTTATGTCACTGTTAGTGCCTCCAATTGTGTATGGAGTACTCCTGAGAGAAAATCCATTCTCTTCCTCAAATTAGAAACGGAAGAAAAAATGAGCAGCTGGTTTACTTTTCTGGTTTCCATCTGAATGTAAAGCTTCCTGGGCTTGTTTGAGACCATTTAGATATGATTGTTGTCCTGCTTTCTTTCTATTGCTCATAATGAATATACATCTGGGAGTGTTTCCAGATTTCAGGATAATCTCCTGGTTTGGTAACTGATTTCATTCTATCTTGTTTTAAAGCTACATTGGCAGTGTCTTTCAAAGCATTTCCATGATGACTTTTCTTCTTGTAGCACTGTTGAGATTTAAAGTAACAAAGAGCAAGAGAAGAAAATATGGTGCTTTTTTTTCTTCTTTTTTTTTCTTGAAAAAAGTTCCCTTTTGTCTCCTTCAACAAGTAGAAAGGCATTAAAGGATTCAAAACAAACTAAGTCCAAAAGGTAGATAAAGGAGAGCCTGACAACTGCAGTTTGTTTGGAAACCAGTGCCAATATTGCCTTTCTTATCTGTATGGATAATACAAACAGTAGAATGACCTATTTTTATGGCCTGACCATTAAATCTTTTCCTATGGCCATAAATGACTTTGAACTACTACCAATCATTGTTTGCAGTTATTTTCTATGTTTAAATGCTTCAGATGAGACTCTGGGCTCTTTTTTAGTTTCAGCCTGTGTTATAGAACAGTGGCTGCTGCTGGGCATGCAAGGTCATGGCTGAAATGATATTGCTTTTGGTGTCCACACTCAGTTATTTTCACTTGCTGGTGAAGATCTGAGGCTAGTCAATCAATTAAACTAAATGTAAAAACAATTTTAATGGCTCAGTGGTTTCCTCCTTAGAGTGCTATCCTAAATGGCCAAACACGTTGTGCTGCTTATATCCAGTCTGTGTAATGGGTATTTCTGGGTGTTCCTAGAAATCCAGCAGACCAAAGCATGGGCAGAAGCTTCTCACTGTGGTTCCAAAGCAGTGCAGTAGTTGAGTTCCTTAGTACAAATGAATGAACCTTTTGAGACAGGGCTTGGTTATTGACAAGTTTTCACACAATAAAAAAGGGACAAGCTTTTGTGAGTGAGAGTGAAAGCTATACAATTTCAAAATCATTTTTGCTGGTTAAAAAAGATATCTAAAGGTATTTTAAAAAAATAGGTGTTATAGTAAGTTCATAGTCGGTCGGATGGCAATGAACTAATGGCAATGTAATTAGTTTGGATGCTCTGGGTATGCATTTTGCTTTTTTTGTTTGTCATTGCTTATATAGCTGCATGACATTCACTGCCATGAGGGACTTTCAGGTCTCCAGTAATTTTAAGAGCAGTCAGAGCTGTAGATCTTCCATATATTAAAGTGGGAGCTTTAATTTATATTTTTCTTCCACCATGAACCAATAATTCAGTTGTGGTAATATCTCCCTCCTGTGTGTGTGTGACAATGACCTACGAAATGACCCATGATGGGAACACAGCACACACAGAAGAGATAATTAGAATGATATGGCCAGTAAAGACGGAATTGTTACAATATGCTCATGGATGAACTTAAAATTTCACATATTTCAGGCACAAACATTTCTTCAAACTGCAGTTTTTATAAAAATCAAAAGTGCCAAGGTCATAGTTACTTTCCGGATGAGAGTAAACAGCATTACACTTCCATATCTAATGAAAAGCTCTAGATTCACTTCTTTTTTAAAAAAGGGGCTGTAAAATCACTGAACAGTGCAATGGGAAAAGTTTACTTCCAGTCTGCCTTCATTTTTGGGTGCCTAGCCCATGTTCTCCATAGGCTGGCTCTCATTCACGACATTTTGATCTCGTTTTCCGCCTTTTTCTGAGATACCTTATGCTCTGCTAATAGCTATTTTTTCCCCCAAAGATGACAGTTGCTCACAGCTGCTATCCCTATCCTTTGTGGATGCTTGGCAGCCCCTCTTCTGTCATGCTGAGAACAAACACCTGGTCGTATAACTGAGAGGCTACTGGGCCCTTTGGAAGGATGACAACTAAGCACCTGCTGTTATCACTAAAAGAGTTCATCCATTTCTCTCCTCATCATCTCCTGCAACATTTAGAGGGGAAAAAAAAGATGACCAGGCTGAAGAAATTGTTACCCAGAACAAGGGTACTTCAGAGACTAAAGACTTTGTACTCCATATGATTAGAAAGACTGGATGCAACAGCTCTCTTTTGTTCTAGTTCTTATGTGGTTCCCATTCCTACAATGCTGGAAAATATTTGTTGCAGTTTAAACTTTCCCTAAAATATATCATGTTTTTAACTCCCATCCCAATCACTCACCCATTTGTAAGCATGCTTATCCTGTCAGGATTACTATGCAGGAAAAGGCACAAGGATGCTGTGTTAAGTCATAGTTAATGGCAGCTCAGGTCTCATCTTGCAATTTCAGAAAAATTTAATTACACTTTTTGGGTTCACTGAACTGATTTTTCTCTGCTTGCTAATATCAACTAGTTAACTTTATTTTATAAAATATACAAGAAGAAAAGAACACCCCAAAGTAGACAGATAATATAACTATCTTACACTGTGTAGTTGGAACTATTTCACAGTTCACTTCTCCAATGAGATTATCAGGCAACTGCTACATCAGCTGGCTGCTTTCTTTCTATCATAGAACATTCGCCTCCTTCATAGTTTGATCTTCTTAAGGTGCTGCCAGGTACTGAGCCCTTATCCAAGCAGCAGCTTATCATGTTTGACCTGTTCCTCCTCTGACACCTATTTCTTATTTCCTGCACTTCTATCATGTTTTATTAGCTATTCCTTACTCCAACAGTTCACAGAATCACAAGGTTGGAAGCGACCTTCAAGATCATTGAGTCCAACCCATGCCCTAACACTTCAACTAAACCATGGCACTGAGTGCCACATCCAGTCTTTTTTTAAAACACATCCAGGGATGGTGACTCCACCACCTCCCCAGGCA
>VWZP01007937.1:577829-689820 GCA_013396995.1 Dicaeum eximium | reverse complement strand
TGCCTGGGCACTGTCCAGACACTCTGTCCCCAACCTGCAATGCTGCAGGGGGTTATTGTGGCCAAAATGCAGGACTTGGCACTTGGACTTATTAAACTTCATCTTGTTAGCCTCTGCCCACCCACTCAACCGCTCCAAGTCCCTCTGCAGGGCCCTCCTACCTTCCAACAGATTGACACGCACTCCCAGCTTAGTGTCATCTGCAAATTTACTGATGAAAGACTCATTAGTGAGTGGCTGCCAGCTTTTGCAGCACTGTTCACCACCACTCTCTGGCCCGGCCATCCAGCCAGTTCTGAACCCAGCAAAGAGAGCTCCTGTCCAAGCCACGGGCTGCCAGCTTTTCCAGGAGTATGCTGTGGGAGACAGTGTCAAAGGCCTTGCTGAAGTCCAAATAGAAAACATCCACAGCCTTTCCTGCATCCTCCAGGTGGGTCACCTGGTCATAAAAGGAGATCAGGTTGTTCCCTGCTGCCCCTTCCCTAATTGTTGCTTACTCAGGGGCCTGTTCTGTCTACTGCAGTTTTACTAATAATTTCTGTTAATTCATCTCCATTGATACAAATGCTGCTGGGGCTTATGCAGCCTATACAGCATCACTATTCCAACTTCCACTGCTGTCCTGGGAACTCTGAAGTAAAATATCCCACTTTTTTTTCACAGCACATAATCTGCATCCACATCACTACAGAACTGCTGTTTAAGGTGAGCATTTACCTCAGAATTTGACTTGCGAGCTGGCCTGTATTTTCCTATGTCCTTACAGCTCCAGATTTTCTCTGGTTAGCTGTGGACTTCCGTTTCAATAACTACCAAACACAATAAAATAAGATGTTAAAAGAGGTCACGTTTTTGTCAGTTGCTTTCATTTATCTTCCTTTCTCTCTATCACAAATCCAGAGAGCTACGTATGGTCTCTTAAAATCTCCTGTAATTTTTCTTTTAGAAACCATCAGGCTTATTTGAGAATGCAGAACTTCTGCTCTGCAAGTCTAGGACTATAGTAGTGTATGGAATAGGATGAACCCTACTCTCTAATCTCAAGATTAATTTTAAGTGTGCAATTCTGCCTTTCTCTTAGAATTATTTGTGCCAGTCAAAATTCAGAAGACATCTGACACAAAAGTAGGTTTCCATCCACTACTAGCTAGAAAAGCAGCATCAGAATAAAGTACCAGGCCACCAGATCCAGGCCACACTCTCTGACTTTGTTAACAGTATTTAGCCCCCACTTTCCTTTACCAGCTTAGCGTCCTAAAGTAGCATAAGGAAAAATTGCCCCAGCCATGTGGCTATCACAAAGGGCTGCTTTGCCATCCCATTGACAGTCAGCTCAGCTTGATCTGATTAGAAGTGGTGACATTGTTCACTGAGGAGACACATCTATTTTTGAAAGTCATTAGCCTTCTCCAAATTTTTATGGCCTGGGCTGTTCTGGGAAAATTTTCTTTGCCTTCCTGGAAAAAGAGTAAGAACTTACTTCTCATAAAATTCCATAAGAGTCTCAGTATCTCCATTTACTGCTGTGATGTATCACAGACCTATTTGGTGCTCCCTCTCAAACAGTCTCAAATCTTTAATGGATTAAGACATTTACAGTTTATCACACAGAAATAAATCCCCTCTCTCTCTTCAAACTCAGATCTTACTGCTGGTTATCACACACCTGGCTGTTTTCAAATGCCACCTTCCTTGTGCTGTTAGCTGCACACACTGTTTCATTCCTTTTTTTCTCAGTAAGAGATAATCTCCAGTTTCTGTGGATCTATTTTCTTTGTATGGGCTCTGGACTGCACATGTGGTGAAGAACACTTCTGTTAAATCCCTTCAAAGTGAGAGCAGGGCTTTTCTGAGCAGAGGTTGGCAAATATGAGCTCCATATTCACAGTAATGATCAGTGATGTTCTCTACCTCAAACAGCCCTGTTTTCCTGAGAAATCTCCTTATCATGCACATGCATGATATAAAGGCATTGACTGGATTTACCTTTTTCTTGGTGTCACTTGTCTGTAATAGCCATGGGCTATGGGCAATAACCCTGACAATGGGAGCTGCTTCTGTCTGTCTTGAGAAAGCACAAAAGTCCTGCACTGTCCCCACTTTCAGTCCTGGCCAAGAGAGCACCTCAGGGCATGAGATCAATGTGGATGAAGAACTTCTGGATTAAAAAATATATATTGTGTGGACTGTTGTGTGCTGTTTTTGTGCTATTGAAAAAATAGTGACAAGAGAGTTTCATTATCCCTGAGGGTGCAGATGTTTAACAGTGGACAGACCTGATCTAGAAAAAGGTTCACAATATTTTATACCATCTTTCTAGCTGCCTTATTATGCTGAAGCAGCTGAGTCTCACTCAGAATCTGGTATCTGGCAAGCAGTGTACTGAAATGACTTGAATACAGTAGTTGTAGAGAAGATAATGTTGAACAGAACATTCACAAATGGATGCACCTACCATTTTTCCAAGGGTGTCTTGTAGCTTCTGCACATTGACAACCAAACTCTCTGAAGATCTACCCCAGAACAAATTATTTAAGCCAATTTCTTACCGGCTCTTGCACTAGTGAGTGCTATCTTCAGAATGAGAGTCTGACATTTGAGAAGATATTTGCTGTCATTTATTCAAAGGACAAGTGTTGAATCTTGTGGTCTGAAATGAGTGATGGTAAGTGGAGGCACTGAAGTGAATAAGGGTTTGGTAAACATTTCTTCCAAAGAAATAATTTTTCTGGTACCTCCATGTGGGTGCCTTGAATGCTGAAATAAAAATCTCTATGCAACAAGCAGTAATATGTAAGGAAGCATGCTGAAAATTTCTCAGAGGTATTGAGAGAAACTGTCTCATATGATGTCATTAATGGTTGTGAAATGGACTTTGGTGTTTAAGTAAAGCAATTCTAGCTGAGCTATATATATCTAAATTGGTTGCTAAGTTAGCTGTGAAGAAAAAATATCTCCTTAAAGGTGTTTTCTATTTTTTACAAAAGCCTTGGCTTTTGAGATCTTTTCTCCAGCACACTTGACTTAATTGAATTTCTGAGAGTAATAAATATGTTTTGTTGAAGGTGTGAGGCTTAATACCTATTTGAGGATAAGTTATATTTCAAGTATGGACATGCTGTATAGCACTTTAACTTAATCACATCTTCTAATTTGGAGGAAATACTGTTATACCTACAATGAGTCTGGTTATTCTTATAAACTGATACTTATCTAAAGCAAATAAGTACATTTGGCTAGTGCTAACCATGAATCTGAACATGGATTTCCCTGAAGTAAGATCTAAGATGCACACCACTTTAAGCTTTATGTCTTCTAGAGAGAGCTTTGTTTGTTTTGTGCATCAAGGAAGTTTAATGTACTCATGGTGCTCTCACAAAAATATAATTCTTGATGGACTTCCCAACATGACCCTGAATTCTTAATTATTAATTTGTTTTACACTATTCCTTGCAGAGATGACACTTAATTCATTAATTTCTCTGCATTCCCTCATCACAAAACATTTCTCACTGATAGACAAACAATTTTATTTGGCCACTTACTATCTTGATTTACAGATTGCTTATATAGATCACAGGCTGTCTCTGTTTAGGGCATTGAAATTTATCACTTAAGTGCAGAAAATGGCTACAAGTGTGTGGCTGTTTACTGTCCTATAAATGATCCCATTTGTCACAGTGGTTAGATGGAGCCAGGGGATGTAACCCCTGGATGCCAAATGCTTTCCATAGGAAAACCTAACAGAACACAACTACCTGCTTTTGCCTGCCCTGAATGGGTGTAGCAACAGCAGTAATAACAGCAGGTGCTTAATATGGTGTTGTTTATGATAGAAAAAATGGAAAAGGAAGAGGAATTTTGGGTAGATGCAAAAAAAAAAAAATCTTCAAATGTGTTTCTTTTAAACATAGCTGTGTTTAGCAAGAAGCTTACAAGCACAGGAGGCCTGACAAATAGATTTGCATGAAATATATTGAGTTGAATTCTGCTTGGTGATCAGTGTTTCCTACACTACTCTGAGAGTCCCCCTGAACAATAAAGGCAGGGTTGAAGACACTACTTTGTGTCTTCTGGTCAAAATCAAACAGTTCTGTTTAATGGTTTTCTCCCTGTAAGCTTTATAATTATTCTTTCACAAATTCACTGCTTATTTTCATTTGTGGAATTGTCTCTCCTTTGTACTTTGCTTGGCCTTAAGTGCTAGCTTTTCAGCAACGAGAGGCTAGGGACCTTGGTCATCCCCAAGGAAAAGAGAATTTTATTCTAGGCTGGACCAAAGAACAAATATAGGGCCACTCACATGTATTCTTTCTTGTATTCCTTGTGTCTCCCTTCTTTATCATAAAAGATGTATCACTGAAAATTGACCCCAAAGCTTTTTTTCATTTTCATCCTTCCTTCATGAGAGACTGGGAGAATTATCTCAGAATGTCCAGGGAGAGAAAGCAAAAGGCATGGTCAAACTATCACCCTCTAAAAGAACAATTCACTCGCTTTTTTCTCCTGGACCTGGCTCCAGGACTCTTGCTTTAATCATGTACAACATAAACCATTCTGGGATTTTGATTATGTCTTGCTGCTGCTTACCCAGCAGATTTAGTTTCTCATTCATTTGATGAAATACTATATTTGTTGAACTTACCTGTGATGGTTTGACTGGGTGCTGAGGCTATAAAAACTGCTTACCTGCACTTAATAAATAACATTTGCAGTCATTTTACAAGTATCTTGGCTATTTAAGTCTTGCCTTCTGAATATTGTGGATATGGAACAAACAAATCTGAATTTCCCTTTAAAATTTCATCAAAGGCATAGTTCTCAAAAGTCACTAGTTTTTTGACAGTCCAGGAGTGCCATCCACAGGATAAAATTAATATTTTTTGCCACAATGGCTTTGATACTTTAGTTGGAAAAAAATAGTTGAAAAAGAAAAAAGAAAAATCAGCAATTACTTTTGATACCACTTAAATATTAACATTGTAACCAAATAGGAAAACCTTTTTCTCTTTCTGCTGGAATTGAATGACAACAAAATATATGATTTAGATCTTTAGGTGGTTGATAATTGACTTCTAGCAGTTTATAAAAAGATAATGATACAAATACAACTTAGCTATGGTTTGGGGTTTTTTAAACACTGTCCTGTGATATTGACATAGAACATATTTCTTCTGTATTCATTGAAATCTCTAGGGAAAATACTCTTTTGCCCAAAGAGACCTCATTGGATAATAAAACCAGGAAGTTGTGCAGGTCTGGATTTTCTAGCTAAGGTGATAGCATAGAAAGCCAATTTCCCAAACTAAGGTTATATTCTCAGAAATAAATTACTAAATAGAAAACATTTCTTCATGTATGTTCTGTTACTGAGTCTAACACTGCCTTAAGAAACTATAATGTGAATAAAGAAATTATGGTGATTTTGTAATACATAGGAGGAAAAAATTCCCCTCTCAAGTAGGGGGTAATCTGCAACTAGAAAAGAGCATTTTTATGAAAAGGTAACTATACAGAAACTATAAAAACATAAATACTCTCTAATATCTTTCAAAATACCTGTGGGTTATTATTTCCTTGAATACTTTCATAATGTGAGTCCACATGTAGAAATTGATGTAAAACTACAATAGTTGTAAAACTACAATAGTTTCAACATGACAAACCATTGAAATGCATTTTCCTGATATCTTTGGCCAGTGTTAGTAGCCACAGTGACAAAATCAGGTTTTGGTGGGGAGTCATAAGTTATTTTTAGTGGTCCTCTACCATCATTGGTATTGGTACCATAGTTCTGAAATTTCAGGCCTGTAATTTTTGTGAGCCTTCTGCCATTAGTTGCAATGAAACAAAAGATGGACAGCTGCTCAAGGTCTCCTTATGGTCAGGAAAATCTTCTTGTCTTTTCCTTTTCCTATTCTCTATCCCCCAGTACTGTTTTCTATGCCTGTTATGATTTGCCAGCTCACTCCAGCACACTTTCTTTCCTCCCCTCCGTGACAATTATCTGTTTTACTGCCTTTCCTGTCTCTGCTGAACAGAAGGCAGAGCTGCTCTGAAGTATGTATGAAAAAATTATGAATTATGTCAAGTCAAAACCCACTGAATCTGTTAATTTCTTTAACCTTGAATGTACTTTATCTTGGTACAATTGCTAACACAGAAAATGTAATTATCTCCCCACTGTCAAAATTTTCCCCATATTCTATGCTTTCTGTGTAGCTAGATCAAGTACATTTTCTTTCCAGTCCATAAAATGCATTCCAAAATGTTCCAAAGCAAAAGTGATTATGATCCAGCTATCATTTTGCCTTAAGAGGAGATTGGGTTTCATTTGATATTTTTGGGAAAGATATGCCAGGGAAGCTAAATACCAATAAGCAGTTCAGATTCCCAGTATAGCTTGCAGAATTAACCTTCCAAGATTAACTAACCTTCTGTGCTCTCAGCTGAAAGTAACACTAAATTGGTTGGAATTACTTAAGTGCAACTCTACATACTTATAGAAATACAGTTGTTAGGACTGATACAAAGTATACAGTCCAGACAGTTGTATTCCCAGCTGAAACTGCAGGAATGGTGTTTTCATATTGGCTTATTGGGCAGGAATGGAGAAGAAATTCCTATTGGACTCATAATCTTGCTGTACAGAACAATATTTCAGAATGTCCTCCCTGAAAAGTGTGACCCAGAAATTTCTGCTATTTTTATTTGTCAGACTGCTGGTTACCATTGCACAGGTCAGTGCTTAAACAATGCATCGCTTAAGGGTTATTCCCTCTCTTCATTTCTCATGGACAGTAAGTTCTGGTATCATGGGGGTTCTTTGTTTATGCTATTAATCTCTATAAAGCTCACACCTGAGAATGGAGAATAATCCTGAAGTGTGGAGAAAAAGGTATCTCAACACTTTCAAGTATTTTTCTGGGTTTCAGATATTTTTCAGCTTTTCATTTTTCCTTCAAAGAATCTCTATAGTGTTTGCTCACTAGACTAGTGACTCCTCATGTCTAATTGTTTCTATTTACACCTTCTGCAGCCTTATTCTTCCATACTCCAATCTGCAAGAAACTCAGTTTGTTTAGAAGTATCAAGATATGTGTCATGCCTTCAACATATATTAAGCAAACCAAAATGTACCATTTTCTCTACATTGTCTTGTGTTTCTAATCATTGACAGTATCATACTTGGCCTGAAGATTTTATAGCCGTGGAACTCTTTCTGTATTGTCACAGCATTCCTACAATGGGATTTTGGCCAATCATTAAAAATGCAAAAAACTCCAGTGATTTAGGTCACAGTTAGCACAGATAAAACAACCATTCACAGAAATAGATACCTCTTCCAGGATCATAGTGGGAGGCTAGAAAAGGAAAAATATAACTGTTCATAGATGCAAGACTTAAATCAAAAGTGCTGTGAGATACCCAGAGAAGCTGTGGTTGCTGCATGCCTGGCATTGTTCAAGGCCAGAACACTGATCTAGTGGAAGGGGAGTTGGAACTGGATGATCTGTAAGGTCCCTTCCAACTCAGGTCACTCCATGAAGATTGTGTAGAGGCTAAGAGAACAACATTGCTTCTGGTGTGACACCAGTACCCTCTAAAACTGCTTGCCATTTTAACATACAGAACATAAACACTGAGAATTCTGCCACCCTTGAGTTTCTAAGCAAGTCACATTTATTGCCTGATCAAATGTTGACATGATGAGAGCTCCTGCTGCTTTCTGAAATCCCATTAGTAACCTGTGTACTGGGGGAGAGCTCCAACATTCTTTTAAAATTTGGCCACTTTAGAAATTCTTGTCTAAGATACCCATAAATAATACATACCTCAGTTCCGGCCTAAAAATATCAAATTCACTCTGAGCTGCTGTTCTTGACTAGAAACGGGTTGTAAATGGTGGAGGAGGTATGATTTGTTCACACTCCTTTTCAGAACAGCTCACAACATTACGAAACAGAAGTGCTGACCACTTTTGGAAGGCCTCATTTGAGAGTTAATCTTCAAAACTGACCTTCCCAAGCCTGACAGGGGAGATGAGCCTATTGAATTTTTTGAAAGGTAGGGACTGCTGGGGGAAGTAAGGTCTAAGGCTGCAAGGGATTGCCACTGTTGTTCACGGGCTTTAAAGATGAGTAAACGAGCAGGAAAAGTTAAAAAAAAAAAAAAAAGTGCCCGCTGGGGCAAGGACAGATTTATTTACTCTACAGGCAGTACAGAGCATAGTGCATTATAAGCATGTTTAACAGGTTGCTTGGGAACCATCTCAGACTTTTATAACATGATATGACAACCTTTGCTCAAATTTGTGCAATACCAGCCTGGATGCAGCTGTTCCAAGGGCTCCTTATCTTGCTTTTCCACCTGGTCTATGAATGCAGCAATCATTAACAACTTTACTGATCCTATGGCTAGCAATGATAACTAATAATGAAGTTAATATGTACATTCATAGTATTATTATTTGTCCTAATCACAATGCCATTTTTGCGCCAGAGGAATGTGAGGTCCTCTTTCAGTGAACATTATTGTCACAGTCCATTTGAATATCTCAAATTTAAGGAACAATGGTCTCTGTAAATTAAGCTTTATTTTATGAACTCATTAGGCAAAATAAAACCAAAGAAGACAAATATTGCCTCAATTCCCTTTGTACAGACTCACATGTCTATCAGCAAAATGGTTCCCTAGACAATGGTGAGAGCACTCATTCTTTGTCTTCCTCCCCTGCATCACTCTGGGAAGCACAAAAGCCTCGGCAGTCTAGCTGCTGCTAGAACTGTTTCAATATTTTTTCAAAGAATCATGCAATCATTATGGTTGAAATAGACCTATAAGATCACTGAGTTCAACCTTTGACTGATCACCACCTTGTCAACCAGACCACAGCAGCAAGCGCCATGTTCAGTTGTTTCTTGAACACCTTCAGGGAATTGTGATTCCACTATCCTGGGCAGCCCATTCCCATGTTTAACAACCCTTTCAGTGAAGAAATTCCTCTTTATGTCCAATCTGAATCTCCTCTGGCACAGCCTAAGGCTAAGCTTGAGGTGAGCCAATGTATTTATACCTTCCATCTTGGAAGTTTGGTCTGTACCAATTACCTGAATCCATTACCTACTGGATTCTGAAGAGACTTCCAGACAATTGCTACGCAAGAGGGCAGGAGATGATATCTTCAGGAAAGGGCGAGCTTAGGGTGATAATGGCTGCAGACTGGCCTCTACTCCTTCCTGTGTATTGCATCCCAAAAATACGTTGTTCTGTCTTTGACCAGAGCATACATCAGTTAGCATGAGGACTGTGTCAGGCCAAAACTGGAGCAGTAGTTGAGCCAAAATAATTGTTGGATTTATAAGGTTATCTTTATTCAAAGAAGAATTCTTAAGGACATTTTGTTCTTCTCTAGACCACATCAGAGGGCCTTCATTTCATGTATTAGCCTCAAATGCTTTGAAAGTGTCTAAAGGAATGCAACATAATCACCGACCTCTTCAAAGTCAAAGACATTCAAATACACTGTTCTGTAACTGCGGTGTCATGACTGGCTCAGGAAATCCTGACCCCAGAAAACTGAAATGACAGCTGGTGGATGACTGCTCAGAACTGCTGCCAAAGGAGCTGTAGGTGTCTACTGCCATGGGAAATGCCAACATGCATTTTCTTCATGGACTGATTACTTATCTTTCCAGGAAAAGTCCATCTTTCATATTCCTTGTTTGGAAGGCTCTCTCAGAAAGTAATATTTCCTACCAACAATTTGTACCTGTTGGATTTATATGGATGAAAGACTGCTATTTCTTCTTGCAACTGACACAGGCTGATAAAAGTAAATATTCTTTGCACAGTCAATGGTATCCCAGTAAGTGATCTTCCTATTTGTGAAGGATTCCTTCATGGATTTCTCAGATTCCTTCATGGGATGATTTTGATGGGAGAAAAAAGGAAGAAAAAAGAGAGAGAATGTTTTCCCAAGTTAAATAAGCAAAATGAAAATAAAATATTCTTTCTTTTCCAATCTGAGCTAGTTTCTTTTTCTAGATTCACTAATGACTCTATGTGCTAAATTTGCTCTCCCAATGACTTTCTTCAAAAAGCTAATATAATATCATTTTCTACATGTACATCTTCTGGATCCAATTAGGGGTAGGCTGATTGTGGAAGCTGTTCCTGCTGCTTCACAAAAGTTACAGTGTGGTTAAAGGAGATGAGTTTGTTTTTTTTTTAATTCTACTTTTAGCTATTCACTTTAGCAAAAATCAACTTTCTAGTATAAATTCAAGTGTCTCTGGTGTTCCTTTTTTTCTAGAAAACATCAGAGTGACTTGGTATTCTAATCACTACCCCAGGAACTAAAATAGGCATCATTTATACATGGAACAGACTGTTTTCTTCCTGAGGCCAAGAAAAACTCTTAGGACTGCTTCAGGTAACCTGCTTAGATCAGAATCATATTACTGATACTGAACATATCAGTAATGTGTTTTTCTTCTGGGTGTTATTTGCACTGCTCTGTCCATGGAGTGTCCTCAGCCTGACGGGGGGCTGAGCTGGGTTCCCATTGCAGCCTGTCTGAGCTCCAGATCTGGAATTGCCACCAGGGAAGGGGATGCAGCCCCAGGCAGCCCCCTGCTAGGGGGCTGGAGAGCAGCTTCTACCCTTTCTCTGGGAGCAGAGGAAAGGCAGCAGGTGAGGCAAAAGAAAATCCACCATCAGCATCCTTCTCCTGAAAAGTCTTTGGCATGCTGATGCCACTCTAGATCTCCCTGCTTCAAGAAAATTGTCACAACTGACTGTAGCAGTCGTAGAAAAGATGAGCATATTAGATTAGAGGCAGAGATAACTTGTAAGTCTTCCTGTACAGGTCTGTGTTAGTGCTGAACTCAGTCTTTGTAACTCTAATAATTACTGCATCATTTGCATTTATGTTAAGATTTTTATTAGGCTAAGAGGAAATTCTTGGCTCCATGTTTAATGCATACTCTCCTCCACCCACCACCTTATTTTTAATGGTGTTCAGTACTATTCATACAGCAGGTCTGTGCAAGGCAATAAGCAAAAATGATTTACACATCTATTTTTAAGTCACAGCAAACCCGGAGGCAAAATCAAGGCCTAGCACAACATTCACAATAAGTGATGAAGATGGGAAGATAAGTACATATGAAACTGTAGAAGAGTTTACATGTAGAACCTCCAGCTGAAACAGCAGATTCCACCAGCCTCCACTGCAAGAAAAATTAAACCCTAATTTAAATGAAGAATTAGAAGAAGGTACAAGTAGACACATTAGCTACTGTGAGGCTCTTTATAAGCTGACAGCTACTTTTCCTCTTATTTTTCTTCAAATGCCCTTGTTGACTAGGTCAACAACATCTGAGATATCAAAGTCATTTTTCAGGTGATTTGTGGCTATTTAGCTCTCTATGCTTCTTGTTCAAAGCTTAAGGGAAGTGAGCTCAGTTTTCCTAGTTACTGATTGTTTGATTATTTGCAGTCTGTTAGTTTAAAACTCTTTAGCAGTAAGAAAATGAATTAGAATAATTATTTATGTACTTTCTATCTTTCTCCTCATAGCTTCTGATTATGGTCCAGCATTATGAAAACATCCAAATGGAATATGTTGTGGAGCTAAAAATCAATTTGAAGACACAGGGATGTTATTAGAAGTGAGCTGTGAATGTGGAGAGGGGGATGGAAGGTGACAATATAAAACTTCTGGGACATGCACCAAGTTGACTTTTGAGTCTAGTCATTACCATGCAAAACTTGTCATAATTTAATATCAGATCAGATCTGCCTCTGCAGTTGTGAGAAGTGCAAGTGGTGCCAATATAGACTCAACAAACCTAGAGGGACCATTTCAGTTATCCAACAGGAAAGTTACAGATTCCATATCCAAATCCTTGAAAAAATGGTGATGTCAGCAAGAGTGAGTGGAAAACAAGAAACAGGCAGATGTAATCAGAATAAAACTGGATTCATTGATCTTTATCTAACAAAATACTCCCTAGAAATTATTTTTCAAGAAGCAATCTAATTTGGCAATTAAACTACATAAACTGACTAAAAAGGACTATAATTTCACAAACAGGTCATCCTCATTCTTGTAATTAGTATATTTTTTGAAACCTATGTGACTGGATGAGAGTTTCAGGACCATAATTCTTTCCCCAGGACAGCTATCATTCTCTTCTGCCTAGAAATAATGATCCACACATAAATCTCCTTTGACATATTCAATCTTATTTCCCATCTACAGCTGTTGTTGAGCTTGGATGGACTTCATTAAAAATCCTGTAGAAAAGACTGCACTAAATTGTGCATAAAATCACCACCATGCTGGAGATGTACCACCTTAGAAATCCTGTGTGATATTTCTGGGTTCTGTAAACATTCTGAAAAAAAATATTTTGAAGATTTATTTTTCTGTGCTGAAATCCTGAGTGATTATAATACATTGTATCCACTTCACACACTTGATTAAATACCAATATTTACATAGGTATTGGTAAAGCAGAACCTAAGGAATGCTTGTCTCATGTTAATGAGTTCAGTACAGAGGATAAGAACAAATGCTAATAAAAGAGCATCTCTATTTTTCTGGATAAAAACCAACAACAGGTTTTGCTCCTTTTTTATCTTTCTTAAACCAAAAGTTTTCAACAAAAATAGTCTAAATTAATTTTTGTTGGTGTGCTACTTTGTTTTCAAGAACTTGAATAAAAAATTAGCCTGAGACATAAATGCATGTGTTGCTGAAGGATCCATGCCTAAGGAGTTTGTGTAGCCATCTGGAATGCATTGCTTTTCCTGATTTTTAGAAAGAGGTAATCCTTTTATCAAGAAGCAGAATTGTTCAAGCATAGTCTGTATGTGATCATTAGTTTACAAGTGAATGAAAGAATCAAATTATTTTTGTAATTACTCAAAGACAAAAATGTAACTCTTGAAGAATAAGTAGAACAATTTCTGGTAACTGCAGTTTTACCAGAAACAAAGTTTGTTTGCAGTTATTTTCTAAAATTTCATAACTGTAGCCATAATAAAAACACAGGAAAAATGTCTCTCTGGAGTAGGAAATCAAGGCTGCTATTTTCAGAAATAGAATTTATTGTTAAATTCTTTCTTTTTTTTTTTTTTGACATCTATTATTTCTATCAAAGTTTCAAAGGCTGAATATTGTCAAATCAGGGTGAAACTAAATTGTGGAAGTATCAACACAAATACTTCATGCATACATGGTTTCAGAGGTTAGTTAACTCCATCCAGAACATAATTTTGGGAACATTTCTGTGTGTTTTCCCTATCCTAAACTGTCAGAGCAACGCTAAGAGCAGCAGTACGACTGTCCTTTGCAGAGATGCACCCTGAAACCCTTCTAATGCTTATCCTTTATTCCCTTCCAAATAAAGGAGGAAAAATATGAGATTTGGAAAGGGCAGCACTGCCCTCCGGTGGGCAGATTAATCCTTCACAGAGGGAAGCCTTGGTTTTCCTTCAGGTCTTGGAATATTTAAAAAGCAGTACCTACAACTGAATCCCAACAAAACATATGGATTGAAACCTTCAAGGCAAGGTTAGAATATGAATAATGAAAACCCTTTTATTTTTGGAGGGTTTGGGGGGGTGTTTGTTGTTTTGGGTTTTGCTTTTTTTTTTTTTTTCCCAGAAGTCTGTAAAATGCTTCTATGTAAGATTAGAAATCACTGTAAAATAGAAGAGGACCATATTTATCTTTTGTAACCTGAAAACACTACAGTGTCAGTAAAGGTGAGTTCATTTCCCTCATGCCTGTTTCACTGTCTCACATTTTCAACCCTGAATGAGCATTTGCCATTAACCTGATTAGAATAAAATATTCCACTTTTTAATCTTTTAGTTATTGAACAGAGCACAATAAAGACTAACTCAAATCAATAGCAAAAGTCTTTTTGTTATTGGACAAAGCACAGTAAAGCCTAACTCAAATCAATAGCAAAAGGTTTCTGTTTGAAGTTAATCAGAAACAGCAAAGGAATAAAATGTGTATGTTTTAAATTTGCATATATACAACTATGTTTACATAGAAATATGTTGTTAAGCAGTTGTTTCTGCTGAAATATAATTTTTATGGAATCCTTTCACAGTCTTTCTTCCAGGTACCAAACCACTGATAGGAGCTTTCTGAGAATAGGATTTCAAAAGCTTTGCATTCACCTTGCAAAGCTTCATTATGATAAATTTGTATATAAAACAGAATTGGAATTCTGCTTAAGTCAAAACATCTGACTAAGCCAATCTAAAACCTTAACTACCAAAGAATTCTGGAATGGTTTGGGTTGGAAAGACCTTAAAGATCATCTCATTGCAACCCCTCTGCCACAGGCAGGGACACCTTCAGCTAGACCAGGTTGCTCAAAGCCCCATCCAACCTGGCCTTAGCACTTCCAGGGATGGGGCATCCAAAGCTTCTCTGGAGAACTTGATCCAGTGTCTCACCCCCCTCACAGGGATTTTTTTTTTTTTTTTTGGTAGTATCTAGTCTAAACCTGCTCCCTTTTTCTCCTAAGGAAAAAAAAAATGGAATGAGATTACTCTGACTGAATTCTTTTTAAAATGTCCATGTTCTAATTGCTATGTTTTCCTTACATCTATGTGTCGTTTGGGATGCTGTCCTGGTCTGGGCCAATTTGGGAGGAAACCTCTAAAGGGGCTCCTCTAGAAAGCAAATAATTCAAGCGGCCCCTCCCCCAAATGGTTCACTAAAAAGATTTCCTTGGGGAAAAGTGGAAAAATCTGTTTATTTAACAGGCAAAGCATCACTAGCACAAAAAATGAACAATGTTAAACAATAAAACCTCTCAGCTCCGAAGAGATGACAAACTCACAAAGTCCCTTCATGGGCTGTAGCTCGGCTCCCTCAGTCTGTTATCAGAGCCTCCAGCGCTGGAAATGCCACAGCCCAGGCCCGGCCTGGTGTGCCACAGGTGTGAGCTGCCGGTGCCTTCTGGGTTTTCAGTCCAGAGCAGGTTTAAACAGGTCCAAGAAAAAGAAAAAACACATTCCAGGGAACTTCTCTGCCTCAGCTAGCTAAAAACTAACTAAAAGCAAAGGAGAGCTCTGTCTCGCTGTCTGTCTGTGCTGCAAACACTGTCCAGGAGCAGAATGTGGAGAAGTGAGTGCAGTTTCTGATAACAAACTCTGCGCTTCTTCTCTCCCCCTCTTCACTCTCAGAACCAGTCTTAAAAGTGCAAAATTTATTTCTAAGCTAAACAAATGAATGGAGAGACAAGCATCATAAAGTTACCCCAGGACAGATGCTTAAAATGAATTAGAGTATTTTTTTCCATTCTTTTCCAGACATTTGGCCGGGGAATTCAACCTACACTGGTAGATTTGGGGGTTTTGGCCAGATCTTTTTTCCTTTTTTTCCTAAATATATTACATGGTGAAAGTCCTTCTAAATTAATTTAATACTAGTATTTTATGATTAATTTAGAGAGATGTTTGGGGGCTTTTAAGTACCTTAAGAAAAATTTCCTCAGACCCAGTTAGCTGAAAGCACATATTTAATACTAAGTACTCTCTAACCAGGACTTTTTCACCTATACTTCGAGCTAAGGCCTTGACCCACTCTTAAAATATTCACTTCTCTAGCCATATGAACCTGGCTGAAATTTCTAATAAAGAAGCAACATTTGCTCCTTTCCTGGTTTCATTGGCACATCTTCCCTTAAAAAAATATTTTTCATGATTCAACTAATTTTCTACCCTTGGATAATCTCTCTGGCTCAACAGACATTCTTCAGAGAGAGGAATTTTTATTTCACTTTGAGGCTGACTTGACTTACCAGCTCTGTGTTAGCTTTATGTTTTCATACTGTAC
Organism: Dicaeum eximium; assembly: GCA_013396995.1. Taxonomy (NCBI): domain Eukaryota; kingdom Metazoa; phylum Chordata; class Aves; order Passeriformes; family Dicaeidae; genus Dicaeum; species Dicaeum eximium. Next base: position 673,946 of record VWZP01007937.1, on the reverse strand, counting down.
TGAATCAGTGTTAATATTATGAATCAGGTTTAATTTTCTCTTGTTGATTTTCCAACTGCTGCAGCAATATGTTTCCCTCAACAATAAATTTGTTTAGTATTCATGAACCTGCAAGTTATTTTAAAACCATTCTCAAAATCATCACCATCTCACCTAAATACTTGTTAAATGTGGGACTAAACTTCACTGGTTTTAGTTGCAATATTGCAGGGACTTTTAATGTGGTTTAGCTTCTTTTATTATGCTGAGAAGAGTTTAAAACTAAGCTGACTCTTTTGTAAATGCAATAACTCAATGAGAGACACATTACAGTTTGTTAGAAAATTACTTTTAAACATAGTTTCTTAATTAAATATATGTTTTAAAAGCTGTATTCGAATATAGATTTAAAATACTACTGAAATCTGAGATATTTACATTGCATTTCAGTATTATTTAACCACTATAAATATGTAGTGCAGTAAGATTAAAATGGAGGTACGATTTTTTAATATTTTTTTATAAATATAATCATTATTCTGTGATGTCCTGGGGCTTCCTCTACAACCGGTGATGGCTGCAATGTCAGTGAGAGTCTCCCAGTTTGAGTGGGCTTTGGATCAGGCCTGTTAACATCAACTTCCAACTATGACCAGCTGGATTTCTAAGAGTTAGTTGACATAATTCCTAGAAAAATGGTGGGCTGTTTCTGGAAAAACATGCACTACATCCCTAAGCTTAACTGATACTTCCAGATATTACAAGAGGCAATTTAATGATCTGTATCTGTACATTTTAGGTGATGAAAAGGACATATCTCCCTCCTATCTAAATTCCAATATACGGAAAAAAGACCTAATGAAGCTGAACTCACAGCTTCAGGAAAGAACATTTGAGTTCTATTATTCTCCAAAATTGCAAGAGGACTAATACAGCCTGGGGAGGACTGTAAAATGAATTATCTTTAGCTGCAGTTTTCCTTATGGCCTGATTCCAAAGCAAAGCACTTTCCTTTCACTCCCTATGAATATCTTTTGCTGTCATTCTTTGGTTTATTTTACTTTAGGGACATGGTCAGCTTTTATCTGCCATTAAAGATCCATTTCTGACAGCAGGTAATGGCATTTGAAACCTTTTCCCTACACTATCACTTTAGACTCTTTGTGCCATGAAATTGGTCCTTTTTTCTTTTTCCTCTTTCTTAGTTTGCAGATAGTGAAAGTTGATGCATCAGCCTCCTTGATGTTTCCCATTGGGCACTAGGAAATGGCCAGGCAAAAAGCCAAGTCTGTATGAGATCAACAGAGAGATAATAAAAAACAAAAAACAAAAAGCCAACCCCAAAAGCAAGAGGTCTTTTTTCCTCAACTTTTCATTTAGCTAGAATTTTGTATTGACTCCAAAACAGGAATGACTGACTTTTTCCAAACCTCCCTTTTTTTAAGAATTTAAAGCTTTTAAGAACTGAAAGCTTCAGTTCTTAGCTTAAAAGCCCTCTTTAAAATTATAGAAAAAAAAATCTATAATAAGTTTTGTCACTTTGCCTTCCATGACGTCTAAGGTCAAGAAATCAGCAAATGGCTCAGAGTGTTTGCAGGACTGCCAGATTCTGATTCTATATGTAGCCCACTGAATTGAGCCTGAATATAGGTCCTGAATTTGTCTCCCTTATCCATGCTACATAACCTGTGTATCTCTTCATTGGCACCACAATCCCCAGGATCACCTCTCTGGATTTGCTTTGATGTTGTTAGGCAGCATGAGGAGACCACATGCGGCTTTCTGTGAGCAGTTCAGTGGTGTGGAGTGAAGGGTTAATTCTCCCTGACCCCTCTTCAGTCATGTCTGGCTTAGCTGAGCCAGCTTAAGGAGAACAATTTTAATCTGATATAGCCCAGTGGCAAAAAAAACCCCTCTCCTTTAGAGAACCCCAAACGTGCTTAGAAAGCATAAAAGGTTGTGTGACTCTGAGAAATCTGTCAGGGGTACAGATCATATGAGCTTTGCCTAAGTGTGCACTTAGCCAAAAGAAGGATGTCATACAGCTGGGAAAAAGCTGTTTCCCACTCACACTGATGTAGTCTAATGTTCTAATACACATTATCGTAGAACCAGAATGGCCTGGGTTGGAAGGGCCCTTACAGATCATCTAGTTCCAACCCCCTGCAGTGGACAGACACCTCCCACTAATTCAGAAACTTTCAGAAGTTCTTGAAAAAGTTCCTTTGATGCACCAGGAGTCTAAAATCTGTGTGCATTAACCACTCCTAATGAAGGAGGACTTTTAGAAAGATATATCTTAAGCTGTCTGAAAATAGACTGCAGGTCCCAAAATCATCACCACTGCTATGTTGTTCAGTGAGCCGAGTGGACATGCTACAGTCAAATGTCTTTTTCAAATTTGTAATGTTGACTTCAATGCACAGTGGAACATGACTGTGAAAGTTAAACAGACTGTAAAAGAAAGAAGGGATGGCCAGTGTAAATCCTGTAGCACAAAGCAGAAATCCCAGCAGTTCATACAGTAGTATAAAACCTGATCAATGAGAATGAAAAAACTTGTTTTCTAACATGGGAAAAGAAAACTATGTTTTATTTGTCTGAGTTAAAATAAGAATACTGTGCAGAGAATAAGATTCAACAGTAAACACAGTGGCTGCCTCCTGATAGTGAATATATTGTTTCCAAAAGGGTGGCAGATCAAGCAAGGCGTGTGATTTTTAACAATATTGGTCTGACTGTGAATTCTGTTAGTGCAGGGATTCATACCTTCTTGCAACTTTTCAGAATTGAGCTGTTAGTTAAGAGTCTCCTTCTCAGGAGGTTAAAATTCCCTATTACCTAAATAGTGGTAAGTATTGGAAAAATCACCTTCACCTTTTCATTTTTTTTTGCTTTCTTTACATTATCATTTAGTGTCACCAACTGTCACCAATGTGAAAGCTTCATATCATTGAAGTAGATGTAGTGGTTATCATAGTTACTTAATTAATATTTATTTACTCACTAAATTGCATCATTAGATTAAGTAATCTCCTTTTTACCTATTGTACTGGGTCCAGCTGGGGTGGAGTTAATTTTCTTCATAGCAGCCTGTATAACACCATGTTTCATTATTGTGTCTGAAACTCTCTCATTTTGGCTATGGCTGAGCAGTGCAGAGGTTTTCTCTATTTCCCATTCTGACTCCCACAGTGAGCAGGGTGGGGCTAAGCAAGATATTAGGCTGGGACAAAGTCAGATCAGAGGGATATCCCATGCCCTCCATAAAATATCATGCTTAGCAATAAAAATGCTCATATTTCATTGAACCTTTGGAATTCCTTGCTATGGTTTGGAAGGGGCGGTGTCAACACAGGACTGATGGCACCTCTGTAGCAGTCTCTGGGTGTGTGTTTGTCCCTATCCAGCTGTAGATACTGCTTTAATACTGCATACTGCAGACACAGCTTTAATGTCAACAAGGACACACTCAAAAAGGGAAATTTAGAACACCCTTTCCCAGATCCCTGTAACCTGGCTCCAGCGTTGCAGGCAAATGGAGTGCTCTGACATGTTTAGTAGACAGATTTCTATACAAAATTTTAGAGGTCAACATGTTTCTCATTCTTCAGCAAGTCAGAATAAAATCATAGAGTGTTAAAGGGTTGGAAGGGACCTTAGAGATCACCTTGTTCCAAACCCCTGCCATGGATGGGGACACCTTCCATTAGACCAGGTTGCTCCAAGCCCCATCCAACCTGGCCTTGAACATTTCTAAGGATGGAGCATCCACAGCTTCTCTGGGCAACCTCTGCCAGGGCCTCATCATCCTCACAGGGGAGAATTTCTTCTTCATATCTAATTTAAATTTCCCCTCCTTTAATTTGTACCTTTTATCCTATCACTACAGGTCCTGATGAAATGTCTCTCCTCGGCTTCCCAGTATATACTCACAGTTTCTTTCAACAGCTTAAATGTGTTTAACAGGTACTTTCTCCACTGTAACATGCAAAATTTCACATAACTGGAGAGAAGAGTAAACACTGAGTTTCTTTAAGAAATAAAAATTTTAATAATTAATACCTGAATTACTCATTGTTGACAGAATTTTTTTTCCCACATTATGTCATAGTTTAGTCTATACATTGTGGTGTTTTCAAAATTCATTACCTTCTTTTTGTTTGTTTTTTTTTTTTAATTTTACCTTTTCTGATATTTCTGGTGTTTGTTTACCTGGATTGTATTTGTTTCTAGTTTTTCTAGTTTTCTGGCATAGCCTTCCAACATGTTCTCTCTTTAACTTTCATTTTACCAAATCTAAACCTCACTTTGGACAGAATGTCTCCTAATTCTCTGTATTTTATTTTTTCTCTGATGATTGAGGATTTTAGTTATTAGAAATTAGGTAAAAATTCAGCTTTTGTCCTTTATTTAACAAATGGCTTGACTCCATTTCCATGATTTCTGAATGACCAAGTGTATTTTGCTGACTTTCCTAAGGGTGGTGTAAATGCTATTAACAATCTTATCTGTTTCAAGAGTGTCATGTTTTTCACATATTTATAGGAGATGGTTTTAAAATATTTTTAAACAAAAACATCTCTAAAAATTTTAATTTCACATAATTCCTAGCCAATAGAGAACATATGAAATTATACACCAGGAAGAAATTATATTTATAATTCCATTATCTTTTTACTTCTCAAGTGTTTAGAATTTGTATAAATATTGTCATTTGTACAGTTGTACTATTACACTATTTAATAGGCATTTTACTAGCATGCTTCCCCCTGGAAAGTTACCCTTTTTCCTTGTATTTGACTATTCATGTGTTCACGTGTGACTGCAGTGAAAATAACTTTTTGTGGGAGATTATGCTGTTTTCAGCCTCCACATACTCTTTTTTTTTTGAAAATGCTGCAAAAATATGTGTGGTGACACAATTTGACTTTATTATTTATGACCCCCTTTGGAAAAAGGAGGATAAACTTGATCCCAAAGATAAAATCTCAAAGATAACCAGCAAGAACAAGTATTACTGGGGGAAAGAAGGAAAATGCAGGATATTAGTGTCCCCAAATGAAATTCTAAGCTCATGGAAGAAAGTCAGATATGCTACAGTGTAGGAAAAGATTTTACTTAAGAAATAAGAAAAAATAAAAACAAATTAAAATAAGCCAGATTAAATTGTCATGTCTGTTTTTTTAGAAGCAGTCATCTATCATGATTATTCTTTCTTGCTTCTGGAAAAGAAATAGAAGCTTAATATTTGTTATAAATTTGTGTGACTCATTCAGCATTTACAGATTCTGAATGTTACATCTGTGTTGTTCTGTCAATGTAAATCTCTAAAAACTTGTTAGATTTAAGGATACTTATTCTTCCAGAGCAGAGACTTTCAGGCCATTTTATAGCAGACTGTGCTAAAAGTTTTTGTCCTCAAAACAATAAGTCTAATTACTCTAAATATATATGGATTTTTTTCAGTTGGTAGTAACAGGAAAATCTTGCAATACAGTTGTACACCAGCAATGATTCCTAAAATTATATTTTCAACTCAGTATAATCGTACAATTTTAAATTTTACAATTTAATTTTAGATTTTAAAGTTTAGTCTTTTGTGACTGAAACAGTTTAATTTTCCATTTATAATCTGAAGAATTGAGAGAGGTATGAGAGAGGGAACTGCAGCCTTTTTTAGCAATAGAATTTCCAACTCTGTTTCACTTCTGTAATCTTTAATCATCAATTCTATATGTAAATGAAAAAAACCCAGAGATCTCAAATCCATCTGCTGGGCTTGTACTTAACAAGACATATTTTTAAAGGTAAATTAATTCGAAATGTGTTGTTTCTGCAAAGCTGGGAGAAAATAAGGGGGTTTATGGGCAATATAATGTTTGCAGGGTTTTGACTTTTCTGTTGAAATAATTGATATATGTGTTAGCTGGAAATGCTGAAACTCTGGTGTAATTGTATAGTGATAGATGAATACAAGCTAAAATGCAGATATATTTTCAAGCTTTAAAATACCTTTTGTAGAATTGCACTGAATCATCCAGTTCCCATTGCCTGTCCCATCCTTCCTAGAAGGGGAAAAAATTATTTGATCTGAAATATTGGTCACTTCTATAAGGGCTTTGTAAGGCCTGATTTTTTGGCATCATTGCATTTGATCTGTTTCTAATAATTTTTATGCTTTTCCCATGTTTCAGACTGACTTAAAAGAGCAAGTTTTTTTCTCTTTTTGTCTTCATTTGATTGTTTCTCTTCCTCCAAAGCATATGAAATCTGTCAGAGTTGATTTATGTTGGGATGTAAATCCTTCCACACTGACTAGCCATGAGTCTCAGTTATACAGTTCTCATAGTTTTTTCAGTGGCAATTCCAATTTTTAAATGAAGCCAAATTGAGGCTAAAGGCTTGTAATAGAAAAAAGCTATAAAATTTTAAATATCATTGTTAGTATTTCCTGTATGCTGCTGTGTCTGATGCCAGGTATTTTTTTCCCAACTTAGATAGGCATTAAAAAAAAGAAGTTGTTGATAGATTCAACAACAGAGAGTTATAAAATATTTTTCCATTCAGTATCTTGGGATCATTTAAAGAGTTTTGAAATAAAAAGTGTTCTCTTTGTAGTACCTACAATGGGTAATGAGGAACAATTTGAACACAATGACCAAAATTTGAACTCCTTCCTGTTCAAATAGATGAGCCCAGTTATTTGAGTCTTTAAGAAAGTAATTACATGCTTCGTTGCTTTCAAAATCCAACAGCATTTTCCTCATCTGTTACCTGTCAGCTACTGCTAAAATAATTTTGTTAAAAATAAAAATAAGAAAACAATTGTACATCATTTTGCTTATTTATCATCTTGTCAAACGTCCCATGTGAAAAGTTAATTTGGAGCAAGAAGATAAATGGATTATCATAGGGGTCTGACCTGAATATCTCTCCACATGTCTTAGAATAAGACTATAGAATAAGACTAAGAATATAATTTACCTGCAGTTTAGTACTTAATTAGAGGGTCATGTACAGAGGACAAGAAAATAAGAATGACCAAATCATTTAGTGCTTTAACTTGAGGTCTGTGTTACCTGGATTGGGGAATCTTTTAAGACGAAGTACAGTAGTTTCTTTGTCATACCTTTCCTCCAAAACTCACACATAATTGTTGTCTTGCTGTTATGTTTGGTATAAAGTGTGATTTTTCAAAGAATTCTGCACTGATATAAATCTTGTTCAAGTCAGGCTCAGCTTCTACTGAAAGCTGCACTACAAATTTCAAATGGAAAGGAGCAAGGCTGAGGCCAAATATTTTTGGAAGGATGTGTAGACAATTTTTAACATCAAAAAAATGTCATGCTGCCAATATGTTTTGGAATATGTGTATTTAGAGAGTAAGCTTATTCTTACACTTGACACACTGAACACTAGGTAAATGCTTATCAGTTCCCTTTTACAGCTTCTCTGGCCTCAGCTTTCACCTCATTTTGTGTGCTATTTGGGAGCGAACTGCAAGGATTTCAGATTTACTTCTTCCTATCTTCTCCCTTTATTTGAGTAATCTGTTTCTGACCCACGTATCTGATTTTCCTTTGCTCTGCCTGACATGGACAACAAAAAAGTAACCACATGAGGTGGCAACAAAAGGTATAATAATGGAGAAATTTGAGGGTCTGCTTCTTATGGTGTGCCCTTCAGAATCTCAGATAGTTAAGAATGCTACATCCATAACACAGATACACAGGAACAAATGTTTCATAAAACCAGATGGCATTTCACATACAGATTTCCAAAATCATCCCAAAGGGTTATGGACAAGGTATCTTTGTGTTATTGATTGTATAAATTAGCAATAGAGATAATTATTTCTCCTTAAGCATTTCTTACTTTTCCTGTTATGAAGGTATCTATGGTTAGGGTTTTTCAGGGTCATAAGAAGAGAGACCAGTTTAAAAATCACTTGGCCTAAAAGAGATGGATATTTAGCTAGAGGACCTGGGAATTTTAAAGTCCTTAAATTTCAGAGAAACATATGCTATTCACATTTTTAATAGCTAAAATTTAACGACCTTTTAAGTACCTGCAGCAAGCTGATCTGTAGAACAGGGCATAGCAATGCTTATCAAGATCTGCAGTCAAGAGTGTTCATTGAACAATTGAAATAACACTAATAAAACACAGATCTTAATGCTTTAATTATTAATTTAATATGAATTTTCATATTTTTGAAACAAAAATCTCTAAATATTCATCACGAATAACAGTTTTCTAAGTATCATGGACAAACTTGGAAAAGACTGCTGGAAACTACACAAAAGATGATGAATTTTGATGACAGCAAAGTTTTCCCCAGGTTTTGCCCCATATTTTCCAGAGTTTAGAGACATCCTGAAGTGGTTTACAAAGGACAGAAAGAGGTTAAACTACCCCATATCTAGGTCCTTGTTTCAGACCTTTCCCTCTTCTGTGTTTTGTGGCCCTTTAACCTGCAAACAGATATGAAGATTTTCTTTCAAACTTATTTGGAACCAAATATATACTGACAAAACCCTGTGATGTATAGTGTAGAAAACTTAGTTTGCATTTATTCTATCATTCTGAACAAATTGTAAGGATGAAAGAGGAGAACCATCCCTCTGCCACATGAATTTTCCTTCCTATGCTCCCATATTAGCCTACAAGGCACAAATCTTTATACACAGCAGCGTTCTTGTGATTTGTTTTACTCATAGAAACTATTACGTTGTGGCAAATTTACTGCTGTTTTCGGGGACTGCTCCACACTGGCATCAATTTACATCAATTAATCAGAGAATTCAGAGAAGCAATAATGTTGCTACTTCCTCTTGACCTTTGTCTTTTACCTGCCTATTTTGCCATGCAGTGTTATCAGCTGAATTATCTGATTCTTTCCCTTGTGTGCCATACCTGTTCCTGACTCATCTCATTTACTTGTCACAGAGAACTTTGCATTGACCTGCTCTTTCAATTGCTCAGATGGTTCATGCTATTTTCTGTTTTCTTTTTGGTTGCTACTGTCTTCACTTTGTTCCCATGAGCCACACCTTTTTTCCCTTAATAATAAGGGGGAATATAAGGAAGTATGTGCATGTAGTGGTGTAAACTCAGCTAATTAATTCAATGTGATCTCTGTTATTATTTTTTGAATGGAATTATTTTTTGATTTGAATGTTATTCTCATTTTATCTAATTTTAATTTACTAAAAATTAGGCATTTATGATAAAATATTTATTTATTTAGTCTGTGTGGAAGGATTTGATTGCCTCCAGAAGCTAATTCTTACCCATGCCATTGGGTCTCTAAAGTTAGGTGAAAATCTTACTTTATTCTCAGCACCTGTTGATATGATCACTTCTGCTGAAGTCAACTGGATTCATCACAGATTTTCTTTCTGGATACTTATAATTAGCCCCACTTTTTATTAAAATCTATTCAGAAATACGTTTCTCTGAGTCTGACTTAAGATTCTTTAATGCTGTGTTGGAAACTGCTGGGAAAAGGAAGTGTAAGTTTAGCTGCAGCTAACCAGTCAGACAAGATATGGACTGACCCAGAAAAGACCCTCAGTGTTGTCCTCTGAGATCTTCCTGGATGTGCTTAAAAAATGAGAGGTTTTTTTGCTTTAAAAAGACCTTCCTCCAAATTGAGGGAAAGGTGATATATTCCAGTTTTGCTTTCTGTGCAAATTTTTTTTTTCCAAGACATTCTGAAGAACTATTGCTAATAACAGCAGTGCCTTTTAAATTACTTTTCTGATATAGATTTGTTAACATGAAGACAAATTACTCTCCAGCAATTTATTTGGATCTTTTAATTGAATAGTTCAGCTTAATCCATATTTCTGAACACTTTTCAAGGGATGTATAAAATCTGTAAGGGATTTATAATACCTTTCTTTCTTCTTTTTTGTTATGGTCTTACTGGAAGTCAGAATTTAAACTATGAATGCACAGAACAATGTAGATGCTCGTGATAGGAATCTAAAACTCCTCAGAACCTTTTGTCAGTTTTAGTATGGTCCTTCACACAAAGTGAATGTATTGGTTACTTAATCCATTCTTATATTATGCATTACCATATTATTTTGTACATTACACATCCCCTCTGTTTAGTGATCACCCCTAGGAAACCTGTTAGGTTTGCATGTGAAAGTTCTTGGGCAGTGTCTCAGAGCAAACACTCAGATGACTCCATGAGAAGATCTTCCCACTACAGTAATTCTTCCAATGTGATGAGGCCACCAGACATCAACTCAGAGATTTGAATAACTGCTAGCTCAATATGGACTTAGACCCAGGATTTGGGAAATGTTTAGAGACTGAAGGTACATATGAAGTCCAATTCCCTTCTCTATCTTCCCACCTTCAATATACCACAACCAAATGGAGGCCTACATAACCTAGACCTAGGGGCATTTACACTTCTTCCATGGCCTTGAAAGCAGGTTGGGATTTTTTCAGTTTGGTTTTGGAGGGCTTGGGATGGTCAATTGGTTGGATTTCTCACCACTTCTAATCCAATTTAAATAAAATAATATTGCTAATTTCTGACATCTTTAATACTGCATGCACTTTTAAAATTTTATGATCTTCTCTAAGAACCTCAGGACAAGAAATAGCATTTCAGAAAACAGAAGATTCAGCAAATCCTCCAGGCTGGGTTATTCTGGAAACAGGTGAAAAGAAGGTGAATACAAAGACTATATACTCCTCTGCTCCCATGACTCCTCTATCGAGTTATGTCTTGCTGCATCAAACATGCATGAGAAGATCAGAGAATAGCACATTAGTGACTATATTATGTGAGTTTTAGTCAGGCAACATTTAATAATGAATTACAGAAAGAATTAAATATTTCTAACTAAAACTTCTGGTAACTTGTTTAGTAAATGAGGTCCATGTTTTTCGTTTCATATGAAGTTTCAAGGTTGGATGACCACTACCACGGATAATTTTCATCCTCATTTTTCTTTAAATATGATGTTACTGCAATCCAGCTCTGGGGTCCCCAGCACAGGAGGAACATGGACCTGTTGGAGCACATCCAAAGACGGGCCACCAAGTTGATCAGACGGATGGAGCATCTCTCCTGTGAGGAAAGGCTGAAAGAATTGAGATTGTTCAGCCTGGAAAAGAGCAGGTTTGGGGGTAACTAATTGCAGCCTTCCAGTACCTGAAGGGAGCCAACAGGAAAGATGGAGAGAGACTATTTACTGCACCTGGAGTGACAGGGCAAGGGGAATTGGTTTCACACTGAAAGATGGTAGGTTTAGATTGGATATTAGGAAGGAATTCTGTTCTTTAGGGGTGGTGAGGCACTGGCACAGGTTGGATGGGTCTCTGAGCAACCTGGTCTAGTGGAAGGTGACCCTGTTCATGGCAGGAAGGTTGGAATGATATGATATTTAAGTTCCCTTTCAACCCAGGCCAGTCTATGATTCTATGATTACTGAGAACTTGTCCTTCCATATGATCTCAATTTTAAACTTCTCCTTTTGATGCAGTGGTGAAAATAGCTCATAGTCCATTTCTGCACCTTCGCAGCAGATCTTTTGCTTTGATTTTCTATCTCCCTCTCCAGAAGTCTGCATAGGGAAAGGGACAAAACACTTTAGTCATCTGAAAAGAGCTGCCAAAAGAAAGTTGATTTTAATTTCATTTTGATAGGTCAGGGCAAGTCTGTGGGGATGACAAAATGTTTTCTCACAGAGAGCTAGTTATTAATGCAATGTCAGGCTTTAAGTATGTTTGTTATAGTCTGGGTATTAGAGGAATTATCTGAGCACAACATCCCTTCTCCTCTTATGTCAGCAGTCTTTTCACCCTGTGCTGGAGTCAAGCTGAATCAAACAAGGAAATAAAAGCAGCCCAATAAGGCTACAAAACCTGTGGAGCTGCAGATACAGACACAGTATAAATGACCTAAATTGTGAATCTGTTAGATTTCTACCCTGTCAATGGCCTATTCCTTTAAAAATGACCTAACCGGATGTTTCACTTGTATGGCTGTAGTAATAATTATAAAAACCTCGATTATCAATATTCAATAAGTTATAATTTTTCTCTGGATTTTATTACATTAATAGAGTATTTGCATTTATATTATTTAACGTATTTTAAAATCGTGTTGTATTATTTTATCATAAAGTTCATTAATAGTGTCATAAAACTATAATTTTGAAAATAACATGCAGCTGATTTTATCAGTTCACCTGAGTAATCTCATTTATTTTCAATTTTGCATTATTTCCTTAGGTGATTAATTTTTTTGCTACAGGGTGTCCATGACCTATGAATATTCACAACTTGCACTAGATGATAGTAATCTGTTAGTAACAGTGGCTAATGCTCATTCTTCCTGAAGAGATCATACCATTTCATCAGTTTAGTCATGTAGCAAACCAACCACATCCAGCTTTCAAGGGTCCTATCAATCCACAGAGGAAATTAAAGTGAAAAGCAAGTTCTAGGATTATGCCAAAAATTAAAAAAAAAAAAGCAGCTAAGACTGCAGAAAAAAAGAATTAACAAGAAAAGTAATTAAATGAGGAATAAAAGTAGATACAAATGAAGTCAATGTCTAGAGGGCAGTTTGCATCACAGGATATGCTCATCATTAAAAGGTATAAAAATGGCCTGGAATAAACTTCATAATGTTCAACCAAGTTCAACAAGTCCAAAGTCCATCATCTGGAGTGAAATCACCCAATGTCCCAGTACTGACTGAGGCTGACACACTGATAGAGATGTCTAATTGCTGCCTTCAGATATCTAATGGATGATTGCAGAGAAGGCAAATGGACTCTTCTCAGAATTGCAAAGGGAAAGCCCAAGAGGCAACAAACACAAATTGCAGCAGCTGATACTCTAATAAGACACAGAGTGGGGAAGCAAATCACTATGCAGGGAGTCAATGCATAGTGTTTATGGAGTCTTCCACCTTGGAAGTATTCAGATCTTGCCTTGGCATGGCCCTGAACAGCCTGATCTAATTTCAGTTAGCCCTGTCTCAAGCAGGAGGTGGGACCAGATGCTTGTCAAAGGTCCCTTCCAGCATAACCCTCTCTGCTTCTGTAATTCCTGACTGCTGGCAAGCCACCATTGGCACACCGTTGAATTCTGCTCCCCTCATATTGAAGGTTTGCAAATGAAAATGTGGAAACGAGGGCCCTTATATTGTTTCATAACCAGCTCATACTAGTATAGACTATAATATCTTGAAAAAAATCAATGCAAGAACTCACTTATAATTACTATCAGCTCAGGGTCCAGGGCTTGCCTATTAATTATTGATACCATGGCCTTATTGCCAGATAAAATTGTTTAGCAAATTACTTCATTTGCAGAAGTCACAACTCAAACTTGAGACTACCCATGTCTTTGGCCAGACTCTAATCAACCTGTGTGAACTGTAAATGGCCACAGTTTTTACTCCTCTGGGCTAATCTCTCCACCATTAGAGCATAAATTCAGAATTTAAAATGCAGTGGCATCTTTGGGTAATAGTTTTTGTCTTTTATTAGTGATATATAGTGTCAATGATACAAATAGTGAAATTATGCAAAATATGACAGAGGAATCCAAAGTCCATCTGCACAAAACTCCTCAGATTTGTGAAGGTATTAAAATTATTGCTGAGAAAGCACAAAAGGTTACAAAGATACTACTATGCCACAGTTCAGCAGAGCTCTGGTCATAAGTATACATCTGTATCTACATACATTTGTATTCATATATGTGTATGTCTGTGATATACAATATATACAAAAGCAATTCCTACTCCATCTAGCATGATGACCCAGAGATCTAATCCGTTTGCAAGATACAGACTCAGTTTTCTCTTGCTCTATAAGAGCAGTATGATTAAGATACACTGAATTTTGTTTTTAAAAATTTGGGTTTAAGTAAATAATTATTTGTTTTTAGTAAAGAGAATTATTATATCGCTTTCATTATGGCATGATATTACACTAAATGGAGGATCCTAGTGTCAGGACAAGATTTTGATTGTGATTTAGTGCTTTATATCCAATCAATTGTGTGGCAATCCTTTCAAATACCATATTTCTCAAAAGACTGGACAGATAAATGTTCTGTCATCCAAGAGTCTCATTTCAAAACTCTCATTTCTTCCCAATTTATATTATCTCAATTTCTATCAATTAATAGATAGGTAGAGCTTTTCTCTTCCAAAGATTGGCTCAGAAGTTTCCCTTTCCTTTGACAGGTAGGAATATGGCTGGCGTGCTCAGATTCTCCACAAGGAAGAGTCTCGTACCACAAATCTGGGTTTAGCAATCTAATTGAGAGCCAAAACCAATAACTCCCAGGGCTCAAAACATAGAATCAGTATGATTTTACTTTTCTGAGGCTCAAAAGTTTTGACAGATTAAATTTATAACCAAATGGTTACACTGGTTACTACACTGCCTGTTTAATTTCCTCTTGCTCTACTACGGCTGCAGCTCTTGCCACCCACAGTGCTTTAACTTTATCAAGGACTTGCATCCCATGGCACATTTGTGCCTGGCAAGAAAATACAAAACAAGCATGCATTTCATAATGTCTTCTCTGATTAGTTTTCCAGTTCTGTGGTCAAAGAACCATGCCTTACACAGATTAAATTTGCGCTGCTGAATTACTGTTCAGTGCTGAACATGTTGCTGAGCTATGGCACATTACTAAACAATTCATTTCCCAGCACTTCCTTTATAAATAAAATTAATTTTAAAGGAACTTTTTAAGCAGAATGAGGAAAGATACCTCTTTCACTGTTGTCCTCATAATTGCCCTTGTGAGGAATTAGCAAAAGAAAACTGTATAAGCAATAAATTTGGCAGCAATATTTTATATTGTCACTTAAAAATATTAAATTACAAGAAATAGTGTAAATCCAGTGACTAAGCTTACATTTCTGTGGGTTTGCTTGTTCTTTATCTGAGATATTATTTTCAGTGCTTCCCCCCAGTGGATTTTTCTTCTTATTTACATATCCTGTGCATGACTATGACTACTCAGGAACGTTGTAAAAACCTATGTCAGTGAAGTTTTATGGTGTAATTAATTTACAAGCATCTCCTATAAATATCTTTTGGTGTGGATTATTACCCTCCTTCTCAGGCTGTGTTTTTTGTCAGTCCTTAATTCACAGAAGTTTCTGAGACAGAAATGAAGCTGAAAAAATCATCCGATAAGAAATATGTTCCTCTTAGTAGATATGAGATTTTCTTTGCTTCTCTGCTTGCAATTTTTGTGTGTGTTTCTGTTGGACTGATTGTACTTTCTTGGTTATCAATCCAGGAGCTGGAACGAGGTAAGTAGCCAACCTTTAGCTACAGACCTTTAGGAATTCCTCAGATTTCAAGACAGTGCTCTTGCAATCGTATTTGTGGTTTTTTATTTCATGCTATGTTTTTAATGCTGGGGGCAGAGGAAATGGTGTTTTAGGGTTTATGTGTTTTCCTCCCCTGGAAATTGATGTGAACAAAATAGGGAAAAAACCAAGCACTGGAATCATGCTCTAAAGGCATGTAAAATAATTTTAATGGTTTAGGTGTCAGGAGAGGTCCCTAAGATGCAATCCAAGCTATAAAACTTTGGTTATTCCAGCATATTCATCAACTAGTGAAGGTAATATGGAAAACTGTGAATTTTTCCCTTTTTCTCCATGTATGAGTTTTGAATCAGAAGACAAATAATCCACTGAAAGTCTAATAATCCCCTAGAGTTTGTGGGGCCCATCTCTTGCAATCTATTAAATTTTTTATTAAAAAAATATTTTCAAGTCATTGGTGTGAGTGAGCATCTGCATTAGTCAGCTGCCTGCCCCATGTAAAGCTCAGGTACAGTCACTCTTAATCTTTATTCAGTGCTCAGAATGTGATGGAAGAAGTTACTGATACTCAAAGCAAACTAAATTAAAATATCAATGTTTCATGTTTTTCAAATTGAATTAAAACTTTGTTTAAGAAATCTTGTGGCTCTAAGTTAACTGGGAAGGCCACACCTGGAAAAATGCATCCAATTAAGGGCTCCAAAACAGTGAGGGATATGGAGCTACTAGAGGGAGTTTCAAAGTGATTTCTGTTGCTGAAGAAATATTCTGCTACAATCGTGATTTTGCTGCTTTCATTAACCAAAAATCCATACTATTTCATTCTGACGACTAAATTTTCATGAAGACTAAACTTTCTGTAAGACTTACGTTAAAAAAATAAAAACAACCAACCGAAACCATTTTGTCAGAATATCATGTTTTTTCCTTCATTTGCCATTGTTTTTATCTCCAGATTTTAAAAACTGCACCACCTACTGATTTTCTTACCTTCTTACTAGAATGTTATCACACTCCAGTAAATAAAAGGATGTGTTATTGAATCTAGAGACAGGCTTTTACTTAATGACTGTTTTTAAAAGAAAAATTGGCAAAACTTTGTAAAAATATGATTATAAAATATTTTTATGATAGTAGATATACAATTTAAAAAGGCTTTTGCTACTTAGAAGTATTTTTAAATGGATTTGCAATTGTTTTAAAGACAACCTTTTAAAGCTGAAAGCAGTCTACTATTACTAGTTGTTATTAAATGGGTGTCGCTATGCTATGCCTTCCATAATAAACTGTTCATTGTAGTATTTATTGCTCATCTGCTGATGTGATTCAGTTATTAAATTTATTAGAAATGCCTCTGCCCAAATTAAGGTGCAAATGAGACCATATGCCAAAGTCAATAGTATGGGTCTTATTTAATAGTAAACAAGGGAGAGAGAGATAAAAAGGAAGAAATTGGAAAGAGGGAATTGGGAAGGGAGAGTAAGGTGAAGACCTAGAAAATATCAACACTCTGTGGATCCCAATGGCATCCTGTTGGTCTTTTCCTTGGTGGTGAGGGTTTCTTGAAAAACATAGAATCCAGTGGATTAATATACATTTGGGCCAGGTGGGAATGCCCAGGTTCCTGTTAGGAGGTGTCTTCAGGGAAGTGAGGCTTCAGGGAAGTGCAGCTTCTTTATGCAGTTTTGCCATAATGGGCAAAACTCCTTCATAAAAATGTTTAAGCCATGAACAATTAAAACTTGCTTTGATATTGATGTCTTCAAACACAACCTAAAATACCACTGGTATTGCAAGTGGTAAGCAAAAGGCATCTCCCATCAATCAAAACTTTAATTCAGATATTTTCTGAGAATTTCCAGTGTTTTACACAGTGAAGAAATATGTTTTTAATGTATAATGAACTGCTTTATGTATACCTCATGTCCTGTAGCATATTAAAATCAAGATTAAATTTGCAGCAATGAACAGTCGTCTAATTTCCTTATAAATTCTCCCAGAATTTCATGTATGTATTGGTGAAAAAGGTTGGGTCAAAAATAGTTTAACTATTCTGACTCTGAATGTTTCCAGTGCTGTCATCAAAACCAGCTTACACATATAAAAAAGGGCACAGCACAAATACAGAGAGCATGATGCAATAATTCATAACATTATTTTATCCAGAACATACAAAATACTCATAATTCACTATTTGCCTTCCTATGTATCTCTCTCCCTTGTGTTAGACATAACTGGGAATATCATTGTATCCTTTATGCACTCACAGTGTTGCTGGAAAACAGCATATAAAACAAAATTGAAAGTAAAGGGCAAATAGTATTCATAAAAATATGATTACAGTTATAATTATTGTAAACATCAAAAAAAATCTATTTTTCTTTAGACTCAACACTGGGAAGAAGATCTCTGATTACAAAGCAGTAAAAAAACCTAGAAGTTATTGTATTGATGCTCTGTGTGACGTAAAATCTAATGTAATATTTTGCATTTATTTCTATATAATTAAAACGCCTTTATTTTCAATTTTCTAGCTGATGCAGATGTGAATACTCATGGCTATATGGGAATATTTAAAATAATCTCTGGCACATCTTTCACTCCAAACTTACAAAACAGTTCTTCAGCTGATTTCAAAGTCCTTGCCTTTGATGTTGAAAAATTGGTAAGAACCTATCAGCTTGTGGTTATTTCAAGAGTATTTGTAGTACATTGATTCCCTAACATTAACTGCTGTTGATGGTTTTTTCTTTCGAAAAAAGAGTTATTTCAGGTCCTAAGCCTGATCAGAACTCAATATAGTTTGAGTTTTCTTATCTGAGAAAATCAGTTAATCATCAGAGAAATGCCTTGCTTATGTAGTCTAGGAAAAGTTATTTACTACTAAAACTATGATTATAGTGTGAGAATGTGTGTATTTTTAATTACTGTATTGGCTCAAGATTTCTCTTTTTCATATAGATTGAAAATATCTTTCAAGAAAGTGATCTGAAATACAAATTTGAGAGATGTGAAATTTCCCAGTTCAAGTAGGTACAGCTTAATTTAACTTTGAAAATAAATGTCAAAAGTCCTCACTTAGATATTTCTCTCAGTGCTTATCTTGATTTTCAAGATGTCCTTGGGAACCTCCTATATTTTGCCTTTCACATCTTACATCTTTCCAGTGCTACTGTGCTCAGTTTGACACCAGTGTGTTTCCTTGGGCAAACTTCCTTCTCAAGCTGATGTGTGTCCCTGCCTCGACCAAACCAGTAAGGCTGAGCCCTAACACCCACTCACAAAAATTCCATATTTTACAGAACTGCTGAATTATTTTTTTGCCAAGGTGCTGTTTGCAGGGTTGCTGGTTCTTGCCATCCAGAAGAAATTTCAGGTTAGAGATCTCCTAGCATAAGCCTGGAGGGTCAGCCACTCATATGTCCCTATGGACACAGATCCACTTAATTAATATTCCTTAGGGCATTAACAAGTAAGGCTGTCATTTGACACCAGGAAAAACTGCAGCCTCTGTGTCCTAAGGATTCCATAAAATCAGTACAGTAAGATCTGCTTCATTTAGTAAAGCTAATTTTTCAATATCCTGGGGTGCTGGCTGTCCTACTGAAGGCCAGCAGACAAAAATGCCCAGGTTATATTGCCAGGTCTGTGGTGTTAATTCCATCTGCACTACTCTTACTGAGGTCCCGATTCAGCAAAACATGTGTAGCACTATCTCTCACTATTAAACTGTTCCAGGATGTGTCCCCATCCTGTCCAAAACATTCTAATCTCAATGCAAACCTTGTGGTGTTGGTTGTGGTTTTTTCTTTACTTTTTTATTGTTGTTTCTTTTTCTACAGGAAATCTGAAGATGACCGTGACAGATTGACATCAGAGACCAGGTAATTGTATATAACAAAGTTTACTAAAAATATAGGCATGAGACAATGATACTGATAATTTAGACAGCTCTTCTGGGGACTGTGAATAAATTTAAAAAAAAAACAAAACCCAAACATTTTTAGAATTTGGATAAGGTCCTCTAAAGAGGATGAAGCTTCAAGACTAAACTAAAAACTAAAAACTTCCTGAAAAGTTATAGTCCCTGGGACTGTCAATTTAGAAAGAAAAATGGAAAGAGTGAGAAAGGTAAGAAGCTATCTAGAAAGGAAAAGATATAAGTTTGTGCTGAGTTTGCTTGTGTAAAACTGCTTAAACTGGGCTCAGATCTCATGTCATTACCAGTAACTCAAGTTTTATATCAAGAGAAGTCTAATGAAACACTGTGATAGGCAAGAACAAATCAGAGGACAAAAGGTCAAGATGCTAGCAGAACAGAAGGACCCAGAGAAATGAATGGCATAATTGGCTGTGTCATAGGTGAACCCAGAAAATTAAAGTACACATTACATAAAAACAGATCAATAGTTCTGTGCTACCACATGTTCTTGTGATATCAATGTAAATACATACCATTGATAAATATGAGAGGAGATTAGTTTATTTGAATGTCTGAGCTTGAAAAAAAAAAAACTTAAAAGATGTTGGGATATTAGCTGATCATGAATATCAGTAAGTAATAGGAAGCAGATTTACAGTGGAGCAATCTTTTGATTGGGATAGTGAGGACATAACTCGATTAGATAGAAAGCAGAGTATGATCATTTTATGAAGGATTATATAATATTAAGGGAATAGACTACACAGCAGCAGGAGTAGGCCACTCTCAAAGTGTTGTCCTTATGAAGACAGATCCAGTCAGGAAATTTGGTTTCTGCACAAAGAAAGGGACTGTTCTCATCAAAATTTGGGCATCAAAGATGGAGACATCTCTGAGAGGTTTGCTCGAGACTGTCCTTGTAAGTGCTGAGGTTTTAGTTTTCTCATCTGGTCAATTTAGATGCCTTTTTTTAGGAGGAGACAAATTATGCCAAAGAACAGCTTATTTCTCTCTATCAACCAAAATGGGAATCTAGATATCTGCACTGTAAATAACTGTGTTGGGCAAAACTCATTCCACCACTGTATCTTAACACGGCAATTATAGAAATCACAGAAAATCTGATGGGTTTGAATGTTGGATCTTGTTTTTAATACAATGGTAAGGATGTGTCTTCACCTCTGCTTTGAATAACTTTGTCTCAGACATTACTTTCCTTTCATTAAGAAGTGTTTACCCTTCAGGCATCTGCTTGGCATTTCACCCTTGAAATGCTGCTGCTGAGTCACAAGGACAGCAATAAAAGCTTTTGCTTGCTCAGCATGGCCTAGAGGTTATCAGAAATATGCAAGAAGGAGAGTTTTTCTACTATTACAAACTACAAACTATGCTCAGCAAAACGACAGGATGAATCACTTCTTACAAAGAGCACTACTGAGTCAGTTGCAAGTGGGTAGTTTAAGGATAAAAAAGTTTACATCTAAATTTAAGTAAAGGAGAAAACATTTATCTTTGGCAAGACATACTTCAACATTACCTCACTCTAGCTGTAAACATAAAACTTCATAATAGTGTCTAGAAAGGATGGGAGAGAACAAACATAAAGCACTCTGGATAAAATTCATAGAAGTTAAATGCAGTTTAACCACAATTTCTAAATATCTCCGTTTTCAGCCATCACTGTTTCCTTATGAGAATCCAAGCAATCACACAGCAGATCTGCAGAAATGTAGAATCCACAGATAGTATTTGCTTTATAAAAGTGGTCACTTTGTATTATATTTTGCCACATGAAAGTATTATACCATTTTCATAATACTTGCAGGTTCACATTCAATATTTTAGAGCTAAAACTAAAAGACCTGTTGAACAACAGTAAAGTTACTTTAGTTTTCCTCAAGCTCAGCACCATTGAAGCAATTGAAATGAATGTTGTCTTGTATTTTTCCTGACCGTGCAAGTAAGAGTAGATAAAGAAAAAACAAAGTTTCTCCAAGGTTCAAGCTGACCTGATGATTAAGTGATGTTTCTTTATGTCATCTTTGCCAGCCAATATTTAAAAAACAGTCTGCCTTTGCCAATGGAACCGGTATTAGAATGAAATATTGTCTAGATGATGTTGTATAGCAGATTTTTTTCATCAGCTTGAATAACTAATTAACTTCTCTGTTTTGTATTGACAGTGTGGTTGCGATTCTCACCCTCTATTTTACCCAAATGGTAACAGTTGAGAAAATAAAAGATGAGCTGGTTTTGGGTGCCACTGCAAATAACCTTAATCCTACCAAGACTTTGAAAATTGATGTGAACAGCATACAAATCACAGGTAATATTACTAAGGTTTTTGTTTGAGGGGTTTTTGTTTGATTGATTTTTTTTAGGGGGTGAGGTTTTTTTGTTGGGGTGGTTTTTTTTTGGGGGGGGGTGTTTATTCTAAAAATCTGTCAGAACTACAGGTAGCAGGAATGAAAGCTTTGGTTCCCAGACAGCAATTGGATTGTTACTTTTTCTCTTGGGTGCCTCCTCCCCCCTTACATAACTTTCAGTCGCAGCTGAAAGAAGAATTTACAACCTTTTCTACTAGTAAGTATGAGCCAGCATTGTGTACATTCCCTAAAGAGGGAGTAAAGGGCAAAGCAGTGGTTTCCCAGTGAAAATCACTCTATTTTACCTCTTATGAAGCATAATATTTGTATTTTTAGCCTTCTAATTAAAGCAATTAAGCCCCAACCATGTTGTTTCATAAGTAAATACAGTTACAATTTTGTTCTGCTAACGAATAAGAAAATGGCTCAGACTCACAATGAGTAAAGACTCATTTACTGAAAATATGTCATACAGAAAAACAAACTTCTTTGGGAGAAGTGCACCTAGGGAGCTAGCTCCATATTCCTGTAGAGCTTAGGTAAATGTAAGTGGAGGGGGAAAGGAACAGGGCTTTAAGGACATGGTAGCCTTAAATTCTGCAAATATACAGATATTTTATCTAAGTACTAAAAAATATATCAAAGCCTAAATGGAAGCCCTTCAAGATCAGCTGGAATCCTTTTGTTTTTTACCTGAATAAAGCTTCAAAACGGCCCTTCACTGAGGATGAGGTTAAAAAATAATTGGAATTCTTTGAAGTAGAAGTTGATTAGCTGACATTTGAGGACCTGCTGGAGTTACTATTAAATAGAAACTGAGGAGTGGCAATCTGGTGTGCCATGTCTCTTACTCTATACTAAAACTGCATTTTTTTGCTAAGTACTTCAAGTATATAAAGGCTAAATTCAGAGTCTGGGCATATTTAGTTCTCTTTACTATTTCTTTATTCCAAATTACCGCACAACGCTGTGGAAATTGATTGATCATTATACTTCAAAAATTACTCAAAAAAATAACGGAGATCCTCTTGAAAGGTTCATCCACTGGCGAACTTTGAAGTAGTCAAACCTTTACTGCTGTGGATCATTAAAATGCCTCTTTTCACATGAGATATCAACTGTCCATTTTACCAGAAGTGCTTCAATAAAATAATTGTAACTAATCAACAGTCACAATCATATGTGGCACTTTTGCATTGTGTATATCAGTATGTTCTGCCAGAGACATTCCTATTTCAGAGAGGGAGAGAGGTGTCACACAGGTGTGACTTGCTTGAAATGAGTTTTCATGGTGATTGAAAGTAACTTTTTTTCTTGTAAACTATCCCAGGTTAATTTTAATTCATTCATCTCTTTTAAATACTGTTCTCTAAGACACAGGTGCTCTGAAAATCTCTTTAGAATAAAAAGCCTCGAGAGAGATTTCCCAGGTGAAGATATTCTACATGCAATACTATCAATAGGGATTGAAAGGAACTGCATTGGCTTTGAAACCTCATAACCTCAACTCATTTTTGAGATCTTTCCTCTTTGGGAAGATCATGGAGTTTGAGAAAAGATTTGGAACAGGATGAGGCAAAAAGAGGGAAGCAGTACACTGACGGTGATTCAATGAGAAATAGTCACAGCTGATTTCTTGTTAATCTTTATTTCTGTCATCTAAAACTAGACATATAAAACAAGTTTATAATTAACTTGCTTTCTTCCAGTAGCTGCTGAAAATCCTACTACAATGATGCCTTTAACCTCATCAGGTCAGTATTTTTCTCAAAGCAGGCACTAATTTTTGTTACCAATACAAGATGAAAGAAAATAAGACTTCCCATTCAGCTTACATAACTTAGTAAAGCTGCCATGGCTGCATCTGGAGCTTGACTGCCAGGGTCCATTCAGTGATAATTATCTGCTTTCACCATTTCTGACTATTTGAGAAAGCAGTGAGTGATCTAAAGTCTGTACAAAATCTGTAGGAGCTTTATTAGGGTATTGAAAGCTGAGTTTCAATTAACCAGCTGAGCTGCAAGCTGAAGTTTTTGCAGATTTAGGGAGGTAGATCAGTCTGGGGAGTCCTGCTCTCATATTGTGGTTATTGATTTACTAAGCAATGTTGACAGACAGATTTTCCTTCCACTATCCCTGGAAGTTTTACTGTGATAAGACATGAAGCAGACAAAACTCCTTGGTCTCACAAACCTGCCAAAAGTCAGCCAGAGAGATAAACAATACAAGAAGTGCTTTACAGCACTGCGTGCAGGTAATCACATACAAACTGCCTGCAGATTATCATGTACAAACTCCCCAGGGCAGGGTACCAGATGAGAAGCAAAACTGCCCCTATAAATATAGGAGACAAGTATTGATATTCTAATTACAGCCATAGTAATAAAAGAGTTTTTATTAGTCTTATTATAGCTACTATTATTAGTAGTTACTACTACTAACATGTATAGTCCAAAGTGTGCAAGTACTATAGTCTGTTCTCAAAGATACGGTTTAAACTGCTAACATTCAATTTTTTTCCCTTATCTGTCCCTTCCTCTGGTATGCTATCTTAATGCTCCCCTGGTCTTAAAGTTCAATATTGCTAATCATCCTCAAGTAAAAATTTGGAGATTGGGGGAGGTTCCTAAGGAAAGGGGGAAGGGAGTTGGGAATTGTCAGCACCTAAGGTTGGAGTGGCAACAATATTCCTGATGTGAATTTCTTCTCCCTTGGCCTTGGGTCTGCTTGAGGTAATTTTTGTATTTTTGTTAATATTGTCTACTTCCTTGCTCTTTCTGTTTCAGTCCAAATGTCATGATATACCCACATTTTACGATACCAGGTACATTTACACCTGTTGGATGCAGGATTATGGTGACCCTGCTGACCCTAAAAACATCCTTTGCCATCTCAACCTGTTAATTTAGTGAGATTTTCTTGTAATTGTGCTAATATCACTGCTGCTTCTGTCACTGTCCAGTGTTTTCCTTTAGGGATTTTGCTGTCAACTTGTGCATGCACTTTTCGGAATATCTGTAGCAACCACAATTTTTCAACAGTCTTCAAGATGTAGCTCCCTGATAACTGTTTTCTTAGAACTTTTTACTTCTGCATGCATCTATGTTTTAGGTCTTGGAACATTTAATTCCTTCTAAATTTGTTGTCCTGCATTAAATGTATAGACGGATATGTTGGCATACATGTGTGTGTGTGTGTGTGTAACTCTGAAAATCTGTGATAGCATTAATTAAGTTTTTTCCCCTACAGTAGCTGTGAGAACAGCCCATCTATTCATTGCTCTTCTCTCTCTCTGCCAAAGAAACTGTGTCTAAATTTGCTGACACAGAATGCACCGTAACCAGAATGGCCTCGTTTAGCTTAATAGTATTTGCTAAATAAGCATGTTTTGATCAAAAATTGGCGGGAAATCCTCCTGCAAGTTTGTGCACTAGGTCTGGGAGAGCAGGAATATCTAACAAAAGTAAGTTGGTGATGGCCAGCAGTGGTCAGCAGTGGTCAGCAGCTTCTGCCCACAAAACTGATGGGTCACAAACTATCAAGAAAGCCTTACTGCATCTCCAACTTTATTTGTTCAGGCCCTTCATCTTATAAACTCAGGTACAGGATCCAGTGCCTGCAGTGACACAGAGATTGTTTTCAAAGATGGCATCATCCTACTCACATATTCAGGTCTTAATTTAGAAAGTAAAAATAGCAAACAGGGATGCTAAAGCAAATTCAGAGAGGGAAAGAAAAAAGACTGTTTGGGAGCTAGAAATGGCAGGTGCATCCTCAATGAAGTGGAACTTCTTTTGGAGCAATCACAAACACACATTCCATTTTTTCAGAATGTTTTGCAGTTTACAATCGCTAAAACAAATCTGCTTATTTACCTAGGCATTTTTTCTTTTTTTTCATGTGTAAATATGTACACCCACATATGTATATATATGGTTTTATATATACATATATATATATATATATATATACCTGTATGTATATCGACAAATACTAGATAGGTTTGAGGCTCCTAATTGATTTGAAGAGCAATTTTATTTTTCATAAAATATACATTTACCTTTTAGTACTAATGTTGAAATTGTCATAACTTTTCTTGTTTCAACAGATCCCACAAGTTTAATTACAAGTTCCCTGACACGAACTTCAGGTCAGACTTTTACAGGGGAAGACAAAAAGAATTGCTCCTATTTTAGTGGGGGGAAGGTGGAAGGAGGAAAGAAATCTTTTGAAGTTATTGAAACACTTGGGTTTCACATAATTTTTTCTTATGTTTATTGTGACACCTGAGGTTCAGCACCAAGCCACTCAAGCTGGCCCTACCTGGAGTGTGGGGAGCAAAAAACGCAGATATAAAGGCAGATTAACTCTGCTTAATTCTGCCCAAGCAACTACAAAGGTGCTCCCAGAGAGCAAGAAGTAGAGTTCTTACCTTGGTCTATATTTGTCCAGGTTCAGGACTACTCACTACAAGCAAGTCCTCAACAGCAGTGGGTGAGTAACTGTGTGTGGAGGAGCAGGGAGGTCACATAGCACAATCTGAGATGGTGACATTGCACTGCTCATGTACAGCCTCTCCTCACAGCATTTAATCCTTGTATTCCACTCCTGAAAATTCAGGATATGCAATATCTTGACCTTAGACCAAGGAGACCTCTTCCAAGAGAAGGGACTCTACATGCTGTAGAAATGCTGCATGTGTAATGCATGTTGATGCACACATTGACACTAGTACTAGCTCCTCTTTTTAAAATTTTATTTTATTAATATAATTTCTTGAATTTCATGAGGAAAATAAAATAAAATAAGCAAACTGATGGCAAAGTATGAATTCCAATGGACAGAAAGCTGAAGATGTTTGAATCTTTGAAAACATTCTCCAGCCTTCTTACCTGGTGAAATATATATGATATCTACAAGCAATCTAATGTGTTCAAGTCTTATGGGTTTACTGCCCTTATTTAATTGAATATAGCACTTACAGCACAATTTAGGATAATTTGCCATTTAAAAGAGAAGTCATAATGTTTAAGTAGGAAAAGTTGATTTCTTTCAATCCAGGAGGTGGCAGTGCTGTTTAGTTTTTGAAGTTGATCATGTTGTATATAAACAATGATTTCTTGCCTGATGGGCTGATGGGTGCAAAATCTCTCCCTGGGTTATTGGTTGGAATTTCTGCTCTGGGTCTAGAATGCACAGTTTTGTCTCTGCTCATCTGTGGAAATTCATTCACTGGCCCTGTGTCACCTTCAACACTTTAGCAGAGTGTGTTTGATTCATTTTAATTTCCAGTTGGATGCAAAATGGTAACTCTTTTGGCTTTGTAACATTTGCATTGCCAACACTGACAGTGTTTTGTAAAGCACTTTGAAATGGTACAATACATCTATACCGATGTCAGTCTGGGACACACAATACAATATCATACTTAATCTGATTGTAGAACCAACAGCTCTATGAAAAAAAAAATGAAAAATATGAAATTTTACAGATTACTATTTTTCCTTCTTGCATCAGAAACATTGATCTTTTTCTGTAAGCATTTATTGAAGTAGAGACAAGGAACTGTCTTACTAGTTCTGTAGAATTTAATGCAATTTTAAGAATGTTGTAATTAGTAGTTCTCCAAAGCTTATTTTAGCTGCGTGTTTCCATCCACTTTAATAGGGCCTACTTGAATTCTACAGATATCTAAGACCAAAACCCTGTAAAGATTAAGAGTTTGTTTGCAGTAGATGAATATTTATGCTCTAGGCAAAGGTTATTAGTAAGATTTATAATTTCAAGGATCTGCCCATGTATTCTTTTAATGGAAATTTGCTCTTAACTTATACATTTAATTTGTAAATCTGAAAAGCATGTGGTTTCTGATGATTCTAGTGTTTAAGAATCCATTCTTAAAGACTCTCTTTTAGGATATGCTGGTTAAAATATCAGATTCCTTAGCATGATGAGGTGCAACAATGTGATGTGTTAAAGTTGAAAAAATAAATTAAATTCTATTTACCTAAACTCAGAGATTTTTCACTGTTATTTAAACCAAAGTACAGTTTTCTCACATTATTTGAACATAAGAAATTGGAAAATGTCATTTTTTATATTGCATAAAGTAGTTTATTTGTGTAAAGGGAAAAAAAAAAGGAATTCACAGACATTTTCTTCCAGCCTTACTTCAAACTTAATTTCAAAAAATATTTCACTTCTGAGAACTCTCTCCATTCTGTGCCAAATTTATCTTTTTAGTATGTGATATTTCCTTCCAGGCTTCTAAAAATGCAGTTTTGTAAAACACAATAGAGTAGTTGATTTGATTTGTGGTAAAGCAACCAGAGGCAAGTCAATTTTCCTTTGTAGTGAGACTGCATTACTGTTGTGCTGTTATTGCTCTCATCTTTATCATTCCAGCTGAATGTTTGCCACCTGCTGAACTCTGTGCTGATGGTGCAACCTGCATTAGCAAAGATTTCTTTTGTGATGGAGTCTTGAACTGCCCAGATGGTTCAGATGAATCTGAAAAAAGATGTGGTAAGAATGTAAACTCATGTAAATCAGTCTTTTTAAACATGCTTAATACTGTCAGTAGTTTGTAACTAGTTTATGGGCAACAAACTGCACAGTTAAGTCCAAATCAATTCTACTAAAAATAATACGAGCGATTTTTATAATCTTTATCTTGCAAGAGGAAACAACAGTCTGTAAAATTCTCACTAATTAAGAATATGCTTAATAACAATGAAATATTAATATTTCTGTTTTAATATAAGGTTACAGAATTAGTTGCTTAGTGTAAAAACATTAATAACATAAATACTATGTAAATTACAAAATAATATAGAAATTTAATATGAAGATTTGCATCAGTGATATCAAACAACGTTCAGACCAGATAACCTCCACAGGTCCATTCAGCCTCAGCCCATCTGTGTTTCTATGAAACTACAGACCTGAAACCCCATTGGAGTTTAAGATAAAGAGTTTTCATCCTGCAGCGCCAGTCAGTTTGTTTGCCTTTGTCTTATGTTCGAGTACTGTGTCCATTTCTGGGCCACTCACCACAAGAAGGACATTGAGGGGCTGGAGAGGGTCCATGGAAGGGCAACAAAATTGGAGAACAAGCCATGTGAGGAGATGAGAGGTCTCAGCCTGGAGAAAAGGGGACTCAGGGGGCAACTTCTCTCTCTGTACAACTCCCTGACAGGAGGTGGAGCCAGGTGTGGGTCAGGCTCTTCTCCCAGGTAACCAGTGACAGGACAAGAGGAAACGGCCCCAATCTGTGCCAGGGGACATTCAAGTTGGACATCAGGAAGAATTTCTTCACAGAAATGCTTGTACAGTATTGGAGTGGGCTGCCCAGGGAGGTGGTGGAGTCACCATCGTTGGAGGAGTTGGAGAAACAGCTGGACATGGTCTGGGTGACAAGGTGGTGATCTGGCACAGGCTGAATCCAATGACCTTGGAGGTCTTTTCTAACCTATGTGATTCTACTCTATGATTCCATCTGACTTCCTTGTTTCCCCAAGAAAGGTTTTGTGCCAAGGAGTTTGACTAGAGTGCTCCTTACCAAATGCTCTGCAGTTTTGCTGGGGAGGTGTGCAGGTCAATGCTGCCTGCATTGTTCTCCACAGCCTCAGCTCTCAGTTAAAGTTGTCTCACAAAGAGAACATTGCAAATGTTTTAGAAGAAATGGGAGCAATTAACTCCCTGAGTGGTTTGTTTGCTTGTTTGGGGTTTTTTGTGGTTTATTTTAATAAAGAGTTTGGTGCTAGAAATCTGGAAAGCTTCTTTCCATTCTGCTGTGAGAAGAGGAAAACAGTGAGAGCAGTCTGCTTTGAGCTTTCAGAAACGTGAAATGCTGAGCTCTAAAAACAAACAAGTAAAAGGCCAATTAGGTTTTTAAAAAAACTGAAAGCTTGATCTTGAAGGTTTGTGACAGGCTGAACCTCTCTGTCATGTGTAATTTTCTTCAGAAAAAAAAAAAGAGAATTGCAGATTCTCTGCCCATTACCTATGTTTTTTTCTGACTGCAGTCAGCTCAGAAAGGAGACTTGGCTGAACATTTTGGGGAAAATATCCATCAAAATACTTCAGTAGTGTATCCACTGAAGCACATTAAAATGTCTACATATCATAATAGCTGCACGTATCTAGATCATAATAATTATTGGCTCTGAGTTGGTCCTTCTATGGTTAAGGAAATCAGAAGGTCCTAAGGTTCAGCTAGAACTTAGTTCCATGGAAAGCATTAGGTAACATAACCCCAAGAAGTTCTGCATGAATTAATTTATATCATAATACTTTTTTATTTGAGACAACAATCTTATTGGGGGTATTTGTTTTTTGTTTTCTTTTGTTTGTTTGTTTGTTTGTTTTATTTTAGGTATTGCTAAATAAGAAAAATGTAGACCCTTATATTCATAAAGTAGTATAATACATCTCATAAAATGAATGCTTTTTACTTACCATCATGGAATCACAGAATGGCCTGGGTTGGAAGGGACCTTAAAGATCATCTCATTCCAACCCCCTGACAGGTACAGGGACACCTTCCACTAGACCAGGTTGCTCAGAGCCCCATCCAACCTGGTCTTGAACACTTCCAGGGATGAGACATCCATACAGTCTCTGAGCAACCTGTTCCTGAAGTTTTTTTCCTAGTATCTGATATAAACTTACTCTCTGTCAGTTTGAATCCATTTCCCCTTGTCCTGTCACTCCAGGTCCCTGTAAATAGACTCTCTCCACCTCTCTCGTAGGGTCCCTTCAGAGAAAGGACGCTATTAGGTCACCCCAAGACCTTCTTTTCTCCAAGTTGAATAATCCCAATTCTCTCAGCCTTTCTTCACAGCAGAAGAGCTCCATCCCTCTGAATAATTTAGTGGCCTCCTCTGGACTCACTCCAGTGGATCAATGTCACGACTAGGTCTGAATTTACAAGTTTCACCCACATTTTATTGAAGATACTACATTCATACCTTTTATATATGACAGAATTTAATTGATATTATATTTTAGTAGATACAGAGAAAAATAAGCTCAGATACTTGAAGTCAAAGCTGTGTAGACATGACTGAGCTGTGCCTTGGAGGCCACACAGAGGTTAAAGTTATGAATTGTGCTTGAGTAGAGTTTTTCAGCTGAGGCACAGACTCTTATGCACATGGCTTTTGGATGTGATGTGTACATTTCCCCAGATCTCTACCAAATATAAGTTGTGTATGTTTTCCCCTTTGTAACTGAGGATGCTACTCCTCGTTTCAGCACAACTGAGCTGAAAAATTTCATTGGAATATGTATACTTAATAGAAGTAGTAAATAAAATAAATAAGTACAAATAATAAAAGAAATAAAAGTAAAAATTATAAAATAAATATTAATAAGAGTACAAATAGACAGTGTCATAGGGAAAACAGCTGTAGTTATAGTACAGAGAGCTGGATGACTTGCCCCTGTTCATCTTCACCGATGCCTGGTATTTCCAAGCAATTTGGTGAGTTACCACTAGTGGAGTAGTTTTGGCTCATAACCTTATAGAAGTACAGTTCTGGCTGGAGGACAAAAGGTTGATCTGTGTTTCTTAGATTACATTTTCAGTGTTTTCTCTCTGGAAGCTCAGAGCTTCTATAATTTTATGTATTAAATTTCGTAGCAGATTTTTTAAAACCCGTGGAATGAGGGGTAAGAAGCTCAATGAACCCTTGGGAAACCTGAAAATTTTTCCACCTCTTTAATGTTTCACTTTTTTCCCTTTCCTAGAGAAGCTTTATATGGTCACATGAAAGCTAAAATTGTTTAGATTTTCAGAAGTTCTTCAGAGTTTCACAATAAGATTTATGACTAATTCATAATTCATGCTACAAGTGCTCCTGCATGTGAAACAGTTGCTGTCCTCTAAAAAACTTGGTTTGTTTTTCATCTTGATTGTTATTCCCTCTAGCATTTCTGATTTCATAATGTCAATGGTTTAAAAATATAGGACTAAAAAGTGAATTTTAGTCATCTCTTTCCTGCATTAGAGAGAATTCAGTAAAATCTCAGATTCTCAGAAGAAATTCAGGCAACTGAGCACCTTTTTTGTCTGTTTTTATTGATTAAAATTATCTTGAAAGGTTTCTTTCTGGCTCCACAATGCAGTGCAGTAACAAAAGGCTTCTCAAAAGTACAGCTAGCAATTTCAGTGAAAGGGTCTCTAGAGAAATGTGCAGTCTGAACAACAGCCACTAATAATGACTGGCATTGCTGTAAAGCAGCCATGTAGCACATAGGGTACAGAAAGAGAGACTGGAGGCTGATCCCAGGAGGGGTTTCTGCAGACTCTTTGCAGTTATTATATGTCTAGACTATCACTTTGGGATTGCTCACCTCACAGCATCACTACAGCACTGAGAGAGATTAATCAGAAAGTGATGAACTGGCCTTTGGCAGAGAAAGATCCCATCAAGTGAAGTATGTGGGCTTGATCTGACCAGTTTGGGGAGCTTCTCCTTCAAATTCAAGGCTAACAGGATGAAGCCCTCATAATGTCCCATGTATGGAACATTAGTCAATAGAAGTGGACAGCAAGATTCATGTTGGGGAAAGAGTGGACGTGGTTCCTATGAAGGGTATCTCCTTTCTCCTTAGGAGAACAGCTGCAGCATTTTCTTGGGCTGCAGCAAGAGGCAAAAATGTAATGACTTGCATGCTCCTGCCCATCTTTGACCACAGCTGCTTTCTCCCTGCAAGGAGGAAGCACTGAGAGTTGCTCTAGGGAAACAGGACCCGTCCTTGCTCTCTTCCTGCTTATTCCTGACACTGACTATTAATCACTGACTATTGCTAGTCTACCTAAGGACCTAAGAGTCTTGCTGTCCTATTTAAATTCATTCACTGTCTCTTGAGAGACAAGGAGCAAATAAAAGAGAACAATAAGAAGAACAACCATAATATTAGGGCTCTGGAGCATCTTTCTTATGAGCAAAGGATGAAGGATGAGCTGTTCAGCCTCAAGAGGAGGCGAGTGACAGGGGACCTCCTCAGTGTCTGTCAGTGCCTGCAGAGAGGGGTCAGAGCAGGGACCAGGCTCTGCTCAGTGATGCCCAGCAATGGGACAAGAGACAAGGGGCAGGAATTGATGCACAGGAAGTTCCACCTGAACATGAGGAAGAGCTTCCTTACTGTGCAGTGACCGAGCACTGGAACAGATCACCCAGAGAGGGTGTGGAGTATCCCTTACTGGAGATATTCCAGAATCATCTGGATGCAATCCTGTGCCATGTGCTCTGGGATGACTCTGCTTGAGCAGGGAGGTGGGACCCACTGTGGTCCCTTCCAACCTGACCCATTCTGTGACTCTAACAGAAATGAATGAGCAAACACTTGTCACTTATTTTATTAGGACAGTATGGTTATCTTTTTTACTATTGTCCATATGACAAGATTCTTTTTAGATCAGATTATGTCTTACTTGTTAACAGCACCACTTTTTCATCATCTTCATTGATAAGCTGGGTGCTTTCCTTCTCGCACCGATTTTCTTCGTCTCATTGGTAAGGACAGCAAATATGTGAATTAAAGTGGAGAAAAAAAGTACTTCTATCCCAATACCCAGCTCTAATGCTAATATTGAATAATAACTATCATTCATGGACCTTTTCTCTATGTATTTAAAATCTTATGTGTTCTGTTTTCCTCTCAAAGATTGCAAAAAGGGATATATTTCTATTTCGGCTCATGCATTAGGCATGTTGGCAAAGTTCATTCTGCAGAGTCTTTATTTATGGTGTACAGCTGCCTGAAATAAAGCTTGACTTTTTTGTATTTGCTACAGTGACAGACAGAAAGAATTTTACACTCATAAAATGAACAGACAAGGAGCCCCAATTTATTCTTTTATATATATTTTCCAGAGAAAGACTATGCTCAATAAAATTCACATTTAATTTTCAATATGATCAGTTATTCATAATTTGGACCATCATTATAGGTATGATTTCATTTCTGAAATTAATTAAAAGCTCTGTATAATTTCTGATCATCTGTCTCAAATTGATGAACTTGTCCTTATCTCTCCATGTGTGGTACTGATTTTATCCTTATGTGAAAGCCCTATGATACTTTTTGAACTACTGAAGAGACAGATTCCTAACATAATGTTCAAGAGATGAAGCAAAACTTTCAGCAGTTCTTCAGTGTGTGCAGAAATAAAAAATCTCTACATGAATTATCATTCCAATATTGCTGAGGCTTAAAAATACTTTTTTTTTCCTTTTTTTAAGGTGAAGAACTTTCATAGAATGGAATACCAATACCAAGGGGAAAAAATTTGTAAAAGACCTTTGAAAAAATAGATTATGATAAATGACATTTACCTCAGCTGAATGAATTCAATAGCTAGCAGGAAACTTGGGAGATCCACTTATCTCTTCGAGTACTCAGTAATATATAAGCAAGGAACTAGGAAGCTCATAAAAGTAGAGAGAACAATAATCAACCGTATCTACTTTTGCTTTTCACATGATATCAAATTGTCTCTGGTAAATCAGTTTTCTGATTTAAACTAGTTGTAGATAAGAACTGGTAAAACAAGATCCTGTTTCCTTATAAAAGTATAGAGTAAAATGAAAGAAAGTATTGGATTAGCTAAATCCAATTGCTGTGTTTGAATTATTTGAATTGGTTTAGACTAGTTTGGATTAGTTGGATTGTGTCTAATTTAAAAGTGAATTTTCTGTACTTCTTTTCTTCTCATATAGTACTTTGAGATCAAACAGTGATAAGAATTAGAAACAGGAATAAGTTGGTAGTGTATTTTACTTTGTCTTCCTATTGTTGCTTACAAAGCAGTTCCAAGGTAATCCATGTAAATCAATATCCAGGGTCACCCATATTTTGCCTCTGATTGTGTCTTTCAAATGTCATTCTGACAAATGTTCTTCATTATATCTTTACAGCTGCAGTTTGTGATGGAAAATTCATGTTGACTGGTTCCTCTGGGTTTTTTCACTCCATGAATTATCCAAAGCCATATAATGAAAACATTGTTTGCCAATGGATAATAGTGTAAGCCATTTTCCAATAATTTCATGCCTAACATTTTTTGATTATGAGGTGATCTTGTTTCCTGCACAATAGTCTTATGCCATTTGTTTTTATTCTCAAATATCCCAGCATAGAAAATATTTAATACTGTTTTCTCCTTTGTGTTTATGTAACTTTTGTTTAAAACCTTCATGCATAGCTCCATAACTTTATCAGTAATTTTTCCACTTACAAAAGATCTTAGGTACAATTTTGAGAAATCTTGTGAGTAATATACATCCAGAGGAACATAAGTGTAAGTTCAAAATAATTCACATAACTCAAAATAATTGCAAGATTTTTTTTTTTTTCCAAAGGGTTACATTAAATAGTAGTTATCAGGTAATGGCTTTATATGATGTAACTCTTACTTAACAGAGTTTTCAAGAATTCCCTTGTCACTTAGGTGTAAAGGTTTCATATGTAAGTTAAGAGTACCTGTGTACCTATGTAATTTAGGAATATGTTTTAGAATTGCATAGTTAGCATTATATATATTAGCACCAAATGCCTGTTAAGCCTTAGGCACACAATTTTTTTTTTTTAATCAAGGTTATATACCTACAGACAGGGACAACTGTTTGATTTTGACTCTCTAGGTCCAGTTCTTAGGCCAGGGAGAAAAAAGATAGCCACACTGCATGATAAATCTCATCCAAAATTACATATCTAAAAATATCAGATGATCACAAGTTAGACAGTCCTAAAAAATCTCTCCTATGGCTGACAATTCAGAAGTTCCTGCTTTGAAAGGCAGTAATTCTTATTATGGTTTCGTAATAAGGGCTGTTCTTTGATTCTGAGAAGTATTCATTTGGCAGAAGATTTCAAAGGAGATTAAGAAATTGGCTTTAAAATTGGAAAAGGTTTGGGCTTCTCATTCCAAAGGCTCCTTTGAAAGTGCTAGGCTTTGATTTCGTTCAGAACTTTCATCTTCACCTTGAAATCCTGGTTTTCCTTCTGAATAGTACATTTTTGTCTTTCTCATCCTTGGTGGTACTGTTCATCAATAATTACTGACAACACCTGGCTTTAAAATACACGTGTCCCAGGAAAAGAACAAGATTTTTTCCTTCAGAATATGTCTGCCTTGTTCCTCATTTCATGCATTGCAGAATTTGAGCCCAGTAAATAAACATGGCCCAAGTGCCCTCCTTCCTTCTAAACTGTTAATGTTGCTGCAAGTGCTGCTATAGCTGCAAGAAGCATTGTATTAGGAGACATCTGTACCAGGTATGTAGCTAGTAAAAACTTCATTTTGGAAAGAGTCATGAGCAATTGCAAATAATACAGTAGAGGTTCTGCAGATAAGTGTAATTACAGATTGAAAAATGACAAAAAACAACCATCTGAATTTATTTTCCACTTACCTGCTTTAAAAAAATCAGGCAACACTGAGAGTAAAGGCCTAAGAAATTTAAAGTGGCATTCAAAATTTGTGTCTCTTTCAAACAGAGTTGTTTCCATGAGGGAACCTTTTGGGTTTTCCAGTAACCTACGTTTTTTATTATCCCTATAAAAATGTGTTAAAGGCAACCTACAATACATCCGAGATTGGATTTTTCCTGTGCCTGCCTTTGTCTAGAAATATTTCCTCATTACCTTTAGAAAGAGCTTTTACATTTTCATGCCTTTTAACTCCAAATGAAGATCCAATCTTCTCTCCTTCTAAAAGAACCTTTTAACTATATGTTTTAGTCTTTTCTAACCAAAACTATTTCTTCCCTCTGGAGATATATAAAATAACAACAACAACAAAAAAAATTTAAAAGGCAAAATATCTGAGTATTTACTTAACACTTCTCTACTTATCATTACTGATAAGCACCAGGAGATTGCTGTTAAAAGCTTATTTTCATTGATTCTCCTAATTCTGGAAAAAACCCCACATAGTGGTAGCTAAGCTGGCAATATTTTAGAATTTGGACTACCATATGTGTCTAACAGAAAGGAAATGGGAGAGCAAATTAAATATAGATTACCCATAGACCACAACTGCAGCAAAATAAGGCCAAGAATTTTTACACTTTACTTCCAGTGAGTTCTGTCATTAAACTTTATGCGTGATGGTTTGGATTTATAACAATTTCCCAAAGAGTGAGATTGAGATCATCAAATCTGCATGCAAGTCCTGTTTTGTCATAAGAGACAGTGTTTTGGACTTTCAGGAGAGAGATTTTGATATCTTGCTGTTCATATTGATATCTTGATGCTATTCCTCTGGGTTTGGGAAGTCTACCTGAGCAGTGAGACATCTAAGAGTAACATGTATGAAAAAAGTGATTGCAACGCAATGAGATGCAGAGGACAACAAAACCCAGCCAAAATCATCCAAAAAACTTCTTCTCGAACTGATTATCACATTCTAGAGTTCAGAGCATTCCTTTTCTAGAATACACTTAACTCCAGTGCATAAAGGTGTATGCACACTGTTACAAAAGGTTTATGCCCAATTCCTTTGGCAATTTTACAAGCTAAAAGCTAGACAAATAAATCATCTTGATTAATAATCTTGATTAATATAATTTCATGTTGCTTCTGAACTTATCATTCAAGCACTCAATGACCTCAATGACTTTACTGAAGTCAAATAATAGATTTTCAGTTTTGAGTTTATGTTTCTTTTATTGCCTTAGAGTGCCTCAAGGGTTGTCCATTAAACTGAACTTCACTTCCTTTGAAACACAACCATATGCAGATGTGCTGAGTATTTTTGAAGGATTAGGACAAGACAAGGTTTTAAGAGGTAAGTTTATTTTTCAGCTGATAATACTTTTCTAATAATAAAATCTAAGTGGTAAAATAAGCATTTTGAGTTATCAAAAGCTGTACATGTATGTTTAGGAGGAAGATTGGACCTGCATAAAGCCACCCCATTAGACAATTAACCTCAATATACCTGTCTGCCCTTTAATTTGACCAGATAAGACCCTTATACATTATGAAATTTCTACTTGTTTTTTAAGACCTTATTTGAAAGATCTTGATAACTTCATCAGCCTCATGGTCTTGCGCAGTCCAGGTTTCATTGGAAGTATATTGTCAGAAGTTCCTGTAATATCACACACAATAACATAAAATTAAAGCATCTAAGCTGAACTGGTGGGAGAAGTGCTGCAAAACTTCCTGCAAATCTTTACAAGTATGGCATTGTTTTCCTCAGATCTTGAAGTACTGATGATACCCTATCTCTGTCTCTATATTCTGTTCTGAAAACTGGGATTGTACCCATTTTTCACAAGACTCAGTCTATACTGCTGAATTCCATCAGAGGTGGAAAACATATTTGGAAGATAGACTATAGGAAGATAAGTCAGAAAGATATATTATTATTTATCTTTATTTTTGGAAATAGGTAGAGGATGGGAATGAAAAATGGTAAAAGACTAGCTGATATCCATATTGGTGGATATGAGAGATGGAATATGCCAATTATTTATATGTCAGCCAAACAGCTATATGCTTCAAGAGTCTCAAGCTATTATAGCAGGATCACAGTACAGCAGGAAAACCATTCCTTAAGATTCAATAAACAAACCCACTGTGGTTTTGTGGCAACACTGAAAATTTTAATGTGCATGTGATTATTTTCTCTCTGACTGTATGTTTTTTTTAATTTGTTTTCAGCTTCTCTGTCAGGGACCAATCTTGAGACAATTTACATTTTTTCTCATGAGGCTACAGCACAGTTTATATCTGATTATTCAGAGAATTATAATGGCTTTAATGGAACTTACACTGCATTTAATGCGAGTGAACTAAACAGTAAGTGTTCTCTGTGTGTGTGTGTGTGTGAGTGTGTTTGGATTTTTGTTTCTTTTTTATCCCAAAATTTTGGTCAGTCTACATTTTCAGTTTGAGAAAATGGAGGTGGAAAGGGAAGCAGCATTCTGGCCTCAGTCCAGTAACTAGATCCACTTTGAAAAAAATCATACTGTCTTAAAGATCAAATAAATTATTTCTGTAGGGCTGTTCACAGGTTTACAAGCCTGTATCTAGCAGTAGCTAGTCTTACAAAACACATTTGTGTAAATAAAATTGTGTCCACACCTCCATCACATTCCTCTCAGCCAGTTTGTTCCCTAATCAACACTATGAATTCATTGACCATAATAACTTTATTTAAAAAAAAAAAAAAAAAGTGAAGAACAACATTTAGAAATAATATTCAGGAAAATACCTACTTCAGTAAACAGGCCTTGGGAAAAGTCTGGATGAGGCAAATCTACAGTGACAAGAAAATGCAGAAATATGACTCATGCTTTGGTAATTGGATAAGTGAAGGCTTCTTCAGCTGCTAAATTTGGAGCAGGAGGTGAACAGGGAATGTGGCTGGGATGGGATATGCCGCAGGAAGCATCCAGACACCCAGCAAGTTCCAGTCATGTGGGAGCATTTCAAGGCACCCTGGAGAGACACTGAACTATCATGAGAACAAAAATGATGAAGACAGCAAAGCAATGTGAGCAAAGAAGGATCAAATAAGAAAGAAAGGGGCACCCCAGGGCCATGAGGCACAGGACTCTGCTCAAATGCTGAGCCCTTGCTGCTCACCTTGCTGGAACAATCCAGGCCTTGGCAAAGAAAACAAAAAAAGAAGGACCAGAAATGAAGGTTGGTGAATGAGTGCAAGTGAATGAGTATTTAGGGCTGCCCTTCAAAAATAGTGTTTTCTCAGCAAGTACAAACAACACATTTTTTTGCATAATTTTGTTGCATTGCATAAAGAGGAAATTAAGTCACTGTGGGCTGGTTTATGAACATATTTAAAAATTTACATTGTTCAACACTTCTTCCTGTGTAATTCTGACAAAATACTTACCATCTTTGTCATCTTTTATTTACTGTAAGTTCTTATTCACAGATTATGAGAAAATTAATTGCACTTTTGAAGACGGCTTTTGTTTCTGGATACAAGATTTAGATGATGATTCAGACTGGGACAGAGTTCAGGGTCCTACCCTTCCCTTGTTGAGTGGTCCTGAATTTGATCATACATTTGGCAATTTGTCAGGTAAGATCAAAAAATGTGGCCTGAGGATTAAAGGAAAAACTTGATTTAGTTTATATCACTGCATTATGGATTCTTCATAGTTGTATAACTAGGATGTCATATTATCCCGCCATAAAAATGTCAGGGCTACTAGACAAAATGTTTTAGGCTACTGATTGCCATCTTGTGGAAATATACCAAAACCAAAAGAAAGAAATAAAAGAAGTAAAATTATTTAAGTGTGAGGCACTAAAAATTTCAATCCTATTCTTAAACCAAAATGCCTTATCTGAGAAAGGAATTTCCATTGGGCAAAAATGTTATAGGTCAAAAACCTGTATGTTTAACTTGAGAGAGAAAAAGTTTAATTTCATTATTAGATAAATCATTTCTGTTTCATCCCTCTCTACTGCTGACATCCTCACGGTTGTCACAAAATAATTTTGATTTAAATAAAGTCAACCTGGAGTTTACAGGGGGCATCTGTGTCCCCAGTTACTGCACAGCAAACACACCAACTGTGCCAAGCACACAAACACTCCAGTAACTGTTGTAGTCAAGTAACTTAATTGGAAGATTGATCATATCCAAAGTGGAATTTATTTGAAGAGACAATACTGATAGGAATCAGATTTTAGGTGTATCATGAATCCTTATACCAGAATTAAACTCCATAAGTTTTCTTCTGCTTCAACAATAAAGTTAAACAATCACTTTCTCAGCTGATTTGTTGATCCAGATAAAACCAGATAAAATACAAATTGGATTTTGTAATGGTTTTATATATTCTATGCAAGACTTAGATAAAACTTATTCAGTGACAAATAAGTGGAAAAATTGTTCTGAAAGAAGTTATTCATGGGAAAAAAATATTTTGTACTTTATCAGATAGAAATAATTCACCCCTCTCTGAGTAAATGCACATTTTCTAAACAATCTTCAGAACACATTATATCTTCCCACTTGGCTCCTAGAATGCAAATCAGATGAAACAATGTAAACATTGTTTAATAAAACACTTGAAAATTATTTCTCTCTTTCAAAAATGTTAATCTGTTTTAGGTGCTCTCTGTTTCCCTGTGCCAGTTCTAAGCTGACATATGTAATGTTCCTATGTGTAATGTTACTAATGTGTTGCATATTCAAATTTTTGGGACCTGTATTTTGAGTAAGTTGCACCATTAATATCAAGCTATTACATTCAGTGAAACCCTTTTTTTGTTTTTTCTGCTCTTGAAAAGTAAAGACCTTAATACACATTCAAAAATTTATTCTGAATGCTCAGAGAATTGATGAAACAAAGACAGAAAAGTGTCCCTTTGACTAGATTAGTAATTCTTTGCTTTAAGTTAGACACCATGTAAATTTTAGTGTATGCTCTCTAAGTCAACAGAGAAAATTAAGTCTGGTTGAGATTTCAGATTAATTTTCAGTAATTTTAAGCTCCCACATGAAAAAAACCTAGATAATCTAGAAGTATAAATAACAGAATAGAGTGTATATAATTTACTTGATATAATTATATTCATTTAAAAATTCTATTAATATAATATTTGCATATATATGTATTAGACAGATAGAGTAAAATATGAGATTACACCCATGATTTGAATAAAGCAAGAATTTTATTTTAAAGCTGCCTAAGTTTGCATTTCTTGTGACAAATCCCAGTGCTTCTCTGGCCTGGCCTCATATAGCAACAAGAGGTCCAAATTCCCAGCTGCAACAAATTACCTTAGAAAAAGCTAGAAACTCAATTCCACAAATAAAGAAGGGGTTTGTTTGTTTGTAATTCCTCACCTCACTATAAAATATTCACATAGTCATTCTGTCACCCTCTCAACATACAATCCATATTTCCTATTGTCATGTGGATACAAATTATGAAAATGTCGGAAAATTCTTCTGCAAAATCACAAGCAGTATCAAACAGGAAGACATTTTATAAACCCAGGTGAACTGCTGCCTTCACTGAATATAAGGCAGGATTCCTGCTGACTTGAAAAGGAGTAGTTTCCCATTGCTTATCTAGTTCTGAGGAGTATCCAAGAAGCTTAAAATGTCAATTTAATATGTCATTGATTGATGAATGTATCTTGGGATAATCACTCACACTTACTGCGTTGGAAATCTTCAAAATCATGCAACACCATCTGTGCTTGATGTTATTTTAAATGTAAAAACTCTAATTCAATAAGTAAAAAAGTAAAAAGAAAGTTCTTCTGTCCTGGCTAAAGTGTGATCGTTATCTTGCAGGATTTTATATTTCAACACCCATTGGACTTGGATTTGTAGAAGAGCGAGTTCGGATTCTGAGTTTGCCTTTGGTCCCCTCAGATACATATTGTCTAAGCTTTTGGTATTGTTACATAATTCCTAAACCTGTATTTTGTTTAAGAATATGCCCATAGAGTTTACCTTCACATAAAATATTAATCCCACCCAGCTTGCCAGCAACACCAGCCTGGTTCTGTTTGGACTTCCACAATCAGCCTCAGCTCCAGGCCTGAAGTTTAACTCCTTCATAGCTTGGACTTTTGCAGCTAGCTATAATGTATTTTGTTTTTCACCCTGCATCCAATATTCATTTCCATACAAAAATGATATTAAGAATCCCTGAAATGTTTTTGTCATGAAGCTTAAGTAGGTCTCTACAAATTCAAGTGTAATTTAAACATACAATTAACATTATTTTCATGCTCTCTTCAAATTAATCCTAATTTCATAAAACATTATAAAATAAAAAAAAGTGGGATTAATTCATAGAATTTGACTTTGTTCTAATAATACCAAAATGCTTGTCCCCCTCTAGGTATTTCATGTATGGGGAAAATGTTTACCGTTTAAGTGTTGGCATAAGTGATAAGAGTGGTCAGGAAAAGATAGTTTTTGAGAAAGAAGGAAACTATGGAAACAACTGGAACTATGGACAAGTAACTTTAAATGAAACATCTGATTTTAAGGTTTGTTAAGCTGCTATTTTTTTTCCTTTTTTCATTTATTTTAGCTGAACTGATATCAGAGATTTCTGTGAATCCAAAATTCCACTGTTCTAAAGATAATACTTAGTATCGTTTAACAATGCCTGCCATCAAATAAATATTAATATGCAGAAGATTGGAATTCCCACTTGAATTTTCACAGCCCCTTTTCCCTACTCTGGAATTTAAAGTATTAATATTTCAGAAAACAGAAAACCTGATCATTGTCAAGGAGCAATGAATATCATCATGAGAGCTTTCCACAAAACAAGAGTGTTCAAAGCCTATCAAAATCTGCTGTGCAATATAAAATCTCGATAGTGAGGGTGATGTGAAGCACTTAGCCATAAGAAGATTTAAATTTAAATTGCTTCAGATTGTGAATCAGTGTTTTCACTGATTACTTACAGATTAATCCACTGAAAGTGTGTTGCAGATGGAAGTGGTTTTGACACCACATGATTAACAACTGACTTGACTTATCTGTAAACAAAAGGAGGAGATTCATTCCAGACAATTCTTTCAGCACCTCTCTTTTAAAAACAATTTCTTTTTATAGGCATTTGGGATGGTTTGTCCTGCTACAGTAGTTTTGATTGATTTCTGGCAAGCACTGCTAGAAAGATGCATTTAATATCTGAGGAAATAAATGGATCTGTGACCTGGCTGCATCAGATTTCCAGGAAATATGTAACCACACATGATCTCAAGAAGATTGCTTACCTAACTGTAGTTCACCAGCACTAATTCCTTGTTTGCTGGATTATTTTAAATATGTGGATATTAAAGAACAGTAAAGAATAAATGAGATTAATTTTAGTTTTTTGTGCTGTTAGTTCAGGAGAAGTTTGGTCTGATGAGCAATAAAGAATTGTTTTTAAAATTATGTGTATTTATATATAAAAAGCAAAGGTATCCTACAGCGTAGGAAGTTGAAAATGGTTCATTAAATTATAAAACTATTTTTATTTTTTTTTTCCTGAACTCAGGTTATTTTTGATGCCTTTAAAAGGCGTGGTCGCAGTGATATTGCCCTTGATGACACTGGCCTGACAAAGGGAAAGTGTAATGAAAACAATTATGTGGAGCCAACTGTGAGGCCAACTGCTACTACCACCCCATTAGTGCCTAGTAAGTAAACACTAAATCACTGTTGATTTCCTATTGTGGATTTGTGTTTGAGTGGGTCAGAATTTTCAACCTCAGTTTTGCAGGAACCTCCTGTCAGCATTATAAAGTTGTCTTCAGGATAACACGCTAAGATCAAGTTCTATGCCTCTCCAGACAGGTTGTAAAGCTTGATCCAGACCCTTCCAGCTGCAGAGAGTTTTAGAGGAAAGCACAGAGGTCTAAGCTTCCTCAAAACGTTCCAGTTTCACAGAGCTAAGCAGGAAAATCTCACAGTAAAAAAACAGAGAAAATACCTGTAACCATCCTTATAAATCTGGATAATTTATATAAAAGAG
Source organism: Dicaeum eximium (assembly GCA_013396995.1). NCBI lineage: Eukaryota > Metazoa > Chordata > Aves > Passeriformes > Dicaeidae > Dicaeum > Dicaeum eximium. The sequence continues at coordinate 629,837 of VWZP01007937.1, read as the reverse complement.
AGGAGAAAGACTGTATATGATGTTAAACAAGTCCAAGCATATTTAGAGCAAAATCCAATACAAATATAAATAGGGCTTGTAGAAAAATCATTAAAATATCTGATGGGGCTTGATTTGTCATTTATTCTGGAAGTGGATTAAATTTTGGAAAAAAATTTCTACAAAAGGCCTATTCAGACATGGCTTCAAAAGCGAACACTGAGCATTTTCCAGGACTGCCTCTTACAAGATTTACTGTGCCTTTCAAAGCACAGCTGGTTTGTCTCTTGACAGCATACAGTAAATAAAAATAGTCTAAAATTGAAATAATAGTAGGACTGTTCACATTGTTTTCATGTTGAAACACTGTACACTGTGATAATTCTCTCAAAATCTGTCACCTCCAAATCTAGGAGGACAGGTAAATAAAACCCCTCTAAGAGTAAAATGCAGTTTTAGAGCTCCATCATGAGACACAGGGAGGTAAAGTTCAACAAGGTGTGTCTGTCAGCAAAATGAAATTTTAATAACAGTAGTAATTCAGTCATAGTTTCTCAAAATTAGTTTTGGAATTCAATAGCAGTTTTTATTAAAGTAATTCTGTGAAGAGATGCTGATGTCTGCCCCCTCCAGCTAACCTCCAGGTGCTGTGGGTAAACACACCTCACAAGTTAGCACCAGTCTAATGATTAGTGGTAGAATAGTCCTGTGGTAAATAGTAGCTGTGTGCTTCTGAGAAACACCAAAGGAATATCAAACTATAGATCTCTACCCAATGCATGGTCATAAAATTTTAGCATTCAAAAAAGGGACATGGTAATATGGCCTATAACTCCTGATGAAAGAGATTAAAGAGATCCATGATAGAAAAGGACAGTCTAGGCTGTTGCTGTGGAAAAAATAACTAGTTTTCATAATTTTATTGGTACATGCTACTACATGCTATCTGTTACCTAATGAAAAAAAAAAAAAGTGAATGTTATTAATCATCTTCAAAGAAGTATGAAATTACTTTGATGAATGTGGACAAGCTTACTAACGCTAATGATTTCACTACAAATGTCATGTCCATAAACAAGACATAAAAGAATTTGAGCTGAGTCAATTTCTTTTACTAGAATTAGAGCTTCAGTACAAGTCACTGGCATCATTCACAGTGCCACAAAAGCTCCTTGAAATGTAAAAAAGGATATTTTTGATGGTGGCATGGGAAAGCCAGATTTGCTTTTGTCTTTTGCACAAGACTCTCACCTTACACTTTCATCTAAGACAAAAATTGCTTTCATCTTCATGTTAATTTATAATCTATCTTTAAACACAAACAATGGTGTGGAAAAGACAGTGTACATTCCACACTTATGTCAATATGAACTGAAGTTTTGGCCAAACCACAGAGATACAGGTCATATATAATTTCTAAAGTGTTGAGAAAGTCATCTGTTGTCCTCAACCAAGATTGTTGGTAGGGATTACTATTTGGTTCTCTAATGAGTAACAGCTGTATGAATAACTCCACATGAATTTGTGTTCAAAGATCACTGGAAATTTTTAAAACATTATTTCAAGACATGAGTAAATTCAATTTCTTCTCTCATTTTTCCATGCTAGACAAAGATCACTACTAATGTGCCTTATGTGCAATCAAGATCAGATCAGATTTCACATGCCGTAATATTCCATTAAAAAAAAAATGTAATCTTTATCTGTTGTTCATGGTATTTATAGAAAATAATCCTCCTTGTGAGCCATATGACTGAAACATAATATACTTACTAGTTGGGATGAGATTGTTAACAGTTCCTTTTTCTTTCTGAGCATTCAGCTTTTCTTGCCAGTAGTAATTCAGTGAAACAGAAAGTTCTAGAAAATGGCTGTTGTGAGGAAGTTCAATTTTTTCTTGGTTTTTGGGGGGCTTGTTGGGGTTTTTTCTTTTGAGCTTTCTCCCAGTGGGATTCAGTGTTCGGACTTGGTAGGACTTGAAGATTATGCAGTCCTCAACCAAGGGGCTCAGAGTGTGAGATGCTATCAGACATCATGGCATGCAAATTGAGCCACAAGGGGTGGGGACGAGAGAGTTAAACTTTAGTCAAAGTCTGAGAGTTTAAAAAAAAAAAAAACATCAACAATTTTAATTAAAGGAATAAAACATTAGGAAAAAAAAAAAGGTAGCTGTTTTGCCTTAACTATGATTTCCTGAAGCTAGTGGAGGAGCAGTGTTCATTTTCGGAGGTAACGAAATTGGAAGAACACCAAAGTTCATTCTCATGGTTCATTTAGTCATTCTGATGGCTAAAATGAAAATAAATATTTCTCAATATCAAGTAAAGTTTTTGAACATGAAGCTGACATATTTGGGATGTAAACCACCCTCAAATTATATATTGAAACAGAATATTGAATATATTAAATACAGTTAGCTGTGTCCATGTTGTGAGTGCATGTATATGTGTGTACACATATCTGCAATGTATGCTTTTACAGAAATTGTATTAATTTTTACCTGCAAGTACATATACATCTTTATGATAAGGGTCTTTCCTACTGGAACAGTTGTTTTAAGGAAAAAACAAATTACTGGTTTAATCACTGACAAGGTTCAGCTGTAGAAGCTTTTGGGGTCCTGAAGAAAACAAAGTAATGGCTTGTGGTTTTTTGCTGAAAGTTCACTTGCTAGATGACAAAAGGAGCGTTAGATTTGAATATCTCTGTTGATGCTGCAAGAATAATTTCTCCACCAAAAGAGTGGTAGGCATTGGAAGGGGGCCCATTACACTGGGAGGTGGTGGGGTCACTGTCCCTGGAGGTGTTTGGGAAGGAGCTGGACATGGCACTCAGCATATGGTCTGGTTGACAAGGATGACAAGGTCCTGTTGATCAGTCAAAGGGTGGACTCAATGACCTCAGAGGCCTTTTCCAGCCTTAATGATTCTGTGATTCTAAGACTGATCAGGTAACAAGAAAGGCATACAAGCAAAGTGCATGGATGAGTTCTATTGGGGTGCCTCTCTCTTATTCTCAACATTTCCTAGCTTTTTTACTACTGTCCTAGTAAATGAGACGGGTGACTGTATCACATTCTTGCCTTCATATTTTTGTCATGGGTACAGTGTGCAGACCAATAATCATGAAGATTACTTTTAGAAATTATCATTGTTACTACAGATTAAAAAATTAAGACAGCAGGTTAATTATGTTTTTGAAATGTTTTCTTTTTCAGCTGACTGTGGAGGGCCAGTTGAACTCTGGGAGCCAAACACCACATTCAGCTCTGCAAACTTTCCAAACAATTACCCCAATTCAGCTTCTTGTAAGTTATTCTTTTCCAAACCTTCAGGAGAAGTTTAACCATATAAAAATAGAAATACTAAATCTGCTTTTCCAACTCAAATGCTGTCAAACAAACAAAAAAAAAAAGGTCTAAGGTATATACAGTGGGATCTTTTAACTGCATTCTATATGGTACTGAGCAGAAGCTAAGGAAACACGTGCCAGCTGATTAAAAAGGGATGGAGACAAACATAATCCAATGGAAGGGGTCCAGACAGGCCAATTCCATCCTGCTTATTATGTCAAATGACTTTATGTCAATGCAGCAGCACACAAGGTGATGAAAATCCTCATTTTACCATAACCTGGTGATGATCTTAACCAGGTTAATATCATCACTTCTGCTGTTAAATAGCTCAGATTTTCTAGAGGATATGAATATGTGCATGCATTTTATAAAGAATCCTCTCTTTATTGAATGTTTCTTAACATACTAGTGAGAAGACCTTGTTACTCTAGTGACATTACTTGATTTAGGTTCGATGAGAGCCAGCAAAAGTGAATGCTTCAAGGTGGTCCACTGTGTCTTGTTCATGGATAAGGCAAGGAAGAGAGTTTTGTCATCACTTCTTAATGAAATTTTAATTATTTATTCCTTCAATCCTAGGGAATTTTGCTGGGATGATAATCATAAAAGTTGTCATTTTGTGTTTCTGTACCGCTTGAAATATGGCTCACATTTCCAGGATTCACTCCACAAGTTCCCAAATAAGATTCCTGATAGTGAGAAAATACTTTTCACTCCATGAAAATCTTTTTTTTTTTTTTCACTTTATTTACAAGATTTCCATAGTGTCCACACTTAGATTAAATATGAGAAAGTATAGGCTAAACAGAAGCAAGAGATATTTTAACTTGAAAGACAGGCTTCTGTGACTGATTATAAAAATTATCTTACTATCAAATGAGGCTTAAGTGACAAGACTATCTGTCACATTGTCACAGTCAGAAAAGAATGAGCTTTACTACTTTAGAGAAACTCACAGCTGACATGCATGATTAAAAGCACATGTGTATATGTCATAGAAGCCTAAAATTAGTTTTCAAAAATGTTTTAAGAACAAGAAACTATAGAACTTTGGGTTTTGACAGCTTTTAAATACAAGATTTAAACTTCTTAATTTCTTGGGTGATTATTAATAATTTAGGAGAGGGTTTCCCCCCCCCCCAAAGCCCTTCAACATGAAAATGGCACAGTAAGTCTAACTACTGAAAAGGTGATTTGTGTGTGTGTGTGTTACTATTTTCCAGGTGTGTGGTACCTGAATGCTGAAACTGGAAAAAACATCCAACTTCATTTTCAGGTTTTTGATCTGGAAAGTATTTATGATGTGGTTGAAGTCAGAGATGGCAGAGGACCAGATTCTTTACTTTTGGGCAAGTAGCAGCAGTGGGTACTAAAATTAATGTAATCAGACAGCTGGAGCAAACTGATGGATATAATATCATGGAAATTAAATTACTCTCATTTCATTTGCATTTTTTGGGCCTCAGAAATTCAGAGGAAAATTAAGAAATCATAGTCTATGTGACAACAGGTTTCCAAAACATTTGCACACACTCAGCTCTCCATGTAATCCGTGTGAAATTAACTTCTCATAAATCAGACTGTTTACATGTGTGGACAAACAGATGGATAATCTCTTAGCTGAACCTTCTTTTTCTATGCGGATTAGTCAAATCTGGTGTTGGGATCTGACCATGGCAGTCTGAGAGCAGTTAGGTTTGGGGGAGCAGCTACATCCCTGTGGAGGCAGGATTTGCTTTTGAACCCAGAACGTTTTGAAATACATATGAACAAAATAGGTTGAATGTACTCACGTTTTCCTGGTGAATAGCTGTCTACACAGAGAAAGGACCACTGCCAGATGTCTTCTCTACAACCAACCAGATGACAGTGATCCTCCAGACAGACAAGACTTTGACAAGGAAGGGATTCCTTGCAAACTTTACTACTGGCTACCATCTAAGTAAGCATGTGAACCTTTGTTTTTAAGAGGTTATACCACTGGCCAAATATATTTCAGAAAACATGGAGAGTGCAAAGTGACTGTCAGCACTTGCTCAGTAGAAAAATGCAAATGTTAAAGAGAAAAAGGCTGGTAACTCATCTGTACTTTATATTTCCTGGTATGAAAAGTGATGGGTTTGTTTCTTAGTGTAATTGGAGCAATGTCTCAATCATGTGCAACTCTGTGATATTATGTGGAAAATTGACTCAGTAGTTTGATCAAAATATTTTCAGATGTTAAGGGGGCAAATACTAGCTATTCCCTATAAAAATCCCAGGAAAAAGCATCACTTTTTAAGTCATTTCAGGGTGTCATTAAACGGTGTTTAAATGCATTTGTAAAATATTTACTATTGATAACATGCACTAGAAGAGAAAACTGTATGTGGTAACTCTGATCAATATTTGCAACATGGTCCTTCTTGCATCTTTAAAAATTTCATCTTCAGTGTGTGAATAATCTAAGAACTAGTCTTAAATATTTGGACAGCAATGTTTCTGGTTCTAGCCAGATTGCTTCTGAAAGGCTCTTGATTTTCTTCTTCTTGATTTGGGGACTGCAATTAGACTTGTCATTCATAATTCAGCAATCAGCTCTCCAAAATATGCAAAATGAAGCATAATGCAAATTACATGGAACAGTAATATGCTTAGCAGGACAAACAATTATACTAACTCGAGGCCAAATCCTGACTGAATTAATTAGAGCCTCTGTATTACTTGTATGGAAGTTTGACAGGAGAAAAACAGAGAAAGAAAAGCAGTATGTATTGAGCGATGTGTGAAGTACCATGCACTTACCTGAACAGAAAGTCAGAAAGGATCTAGGCTCTTTTTCTTACTTTAACTCTCAGAAATGGCAAGTTTCTCCCAGCTTGTTTAGCCAATGGCAGATTTTTTTATGGATGCACAGTAGTAATAATATTACTTTTATTAATATTTTTAAAAATCTTCACCTTTGGTCAACATTTGTAAAATTAACTCTATTTAATCCCATTGTACAAGATTGAGATGTTAGTCTAAATGTCCATATGACAATTTTGCTGCTTCTTGTTCTGCCTTCTTGATCACATTTGTTCAGTCCAACAGCTCTCTGCCTTTTTTTTTTAGCTGGTTCAGCATCTTTGCTTGGCCAGCCTTGCTCATATTTTGTAAAATGAAAATTAAGCTTAGCAAAGCAGAATTCTCAGATTTGCCATTGCCAGTTCTGGTTAAATATATTTTAAAAGTTCCATTTGCAAAAGAATTATGCTTATTCATGATCTTTGCAGCCAAAGGACAGAGACTAATATCATTAGCATGCAGGCTTAAGGACAAAAGGATTGTCAGTAAATAAATTAACTTTAAAACAAAATCGGATTTTTCTTTGTATTTCATTTTGTTCTATGAAATATTAGTTTTTAGAGAAGTAAGAAATTTTTGAACAGAAATAATTTTTGGCAGTATGCAATATAATAGAAACACTTTCAATTAAGGACTAAGTTCTGTGTAATATCTGTCATTAGTTATGGACATTGAATGTGTGAAAATCTGGTTCAAACTTTTTATAAACCATATTCTTCTGCTTCCATTTGCTACAAGCCATGTTGATTGATGAATGAAACATTTTATAAGAATATTATAAATTCAGAAGTAAAGCAATTATCTTGCTTTATGTAAGAGGTCTAGATAATTAAATATTTCTATTAGTACGTCCAGGAAGGTAAAAGAAACCATTTTTTAAATTTAAGTTTATGCCTGTATACTTCCTGTAATGCAAATGAAGCCATTTAAAAATACACTTTGGCCACAGAAAGAATTGTAACTTTACATTTACTCTCTCCCTCATTTGCTTTTATTGTATAACTGATTCTGAAGTAGCTTAATCCTACTTTTATGAACGCTTTCCTCATTCATTCCGTTTGCTTTTGTCTCTTCCACCTTTCTTAACAAACGTGTCAGAAGGAGACTCTCAGCTCTCATTGCCTCTTTGCTCATATGCTTAACTTGACAGAGTTTAAGGTCTCTAAAATTTGTGACAGTGTTGAACATTTGAAAATTGAAATCATTAGTCACTTTTGACAGGATTTGACTTTTCACTCCCAGGTTTATCACTTGCAATGGAAGAACACTACTAACTGAGCAAAGCTAACTAAAGCAGAAGGTACATGGCAGTACCACCGATTTTATTCTTAATTATCTCCTATTTATCTGAAAACTATCTTTATTTTGAAAGAGAGATGAATAGAAATGGAAAGAAAAGGAAATCAAAGGGTCTTCATACTATCTACACAGTTTTCTTCAGGTGAATTGTAAGATCATCTGTGAACATCAACCTTTCTCACAACTATAGATTAATTTTCCTCTCTTGTTTCCCTTCAGGGGCTTGCACAGTTGATGAGCATCAGTGTGGTAGTGGGAAATGCATCCCATTGCATAACCTGTGTGACAACGTACCTCAGTGTGAAGATGGCTCTGATGAAGCAAAATGCAGTAAGGTTTCCTTCATACAAAGAAATCATAGAATAATTTAGGTTGGGAAAGATTGTTAAGATCATCAAGTCCAACCATTAATCCAGCACTGCCAAGTTCACTGATAAACCATGTCCCTCAGTGCTATGCCTACATGTCTTTTAAATCCTTCCAGAGATGGTGACTCCACCACTTTGCAGGTTGACATGCTTAACAACCCTTTTGGTGAAGAAATTTTTCCTAGTATTGAACCCAAGCCATGCATATTTGGCAGGAGTTGCCCAGGAAAACAGCCACAGAACCCCACCTAATGTAGAACATTGCAGATGCACACAGGCCATACCTCATTGAATTTGACAGGGCCTGGAAAACAGTCACTTTTCTGAGATAGTGTATGGAATCTGGTGAAGAACTCTGGAAGAGGTAGGAAGCTTCTCTGTGCTGAAAACTGTAGTTATTTATAATGGCCTAAAAATTAAATGAAAACTCAACACATGCTTTTCTTCTGTATTCATTTTGTATTTCCAAATTCTACTGTGTTTTGCTGTAATTAGTTAGAGTTTCACAGCAGTAAAAATTCTGCAGTGCAGGGTAGAGAATAAACATGTTCCTGGTGAAAATTCCCAAATAGTTTTGTGGGTGTGAAGCCAAACTATAACTCATGGCACTCTCCAGCCCACCTGGTCTCCATGGGGTAAATGGAAGGCACAGCTTCAAAAGCAGCATTCATTGTTCAGTACTATTCCTTACTTCCCTGGTAAAGTGGTTATTTCCAAAATGCACATGTACAGTATATTAATTCATTTTACATAGCAGGGAAATAAGATTCTCTAAAACAATAATTTGAATGTAAGACTAATGCTAAAATAATGTTTGGCCTAGCACAGCAGTTAAGCTCTTTCTGACAATCTACTTTGGAGAACTAAAGGAAGATTTAAAAGTGGTCCTTAAGCTTAGCACAATGCCATTGTTTTAAAGAGCTCTACCAAGGATCAGATATGTTTTTAGTTGTGTGCTGACAGTCCATAGATTTCAACATTTTTTTACATGAATATATATAAAAATATATGGCATATGTAAATACATGCAGATAGATAGATAGATAGATGTCTGAAGACACAGATTCACTCCTCAAATTAGTGCCATTGGCTATTCATTGGAAGAATATTAACATATTCTTCCTTTAAAATGTATAGAATAAAGTTCACTTCAGTTTCTTCTTAAGCAAAGAAAACTTGAGTTTATTTTTCCAGTCATTGCTAAAGAATGAACATAAAGATCTGAACAACGTAACTATCACCTACGTTAACACAATGTACATTTTCCCAAGGATCTATTTTGCTGCTGATCGTCTATTACTTCATAACAAATTACCTCACATGAAAAGCCTGGGAGATTTGTTTCCAAAACCCTGTTTAATCCAAACTTTGGCCAAATCGATCTACATCTTAAAACAAAATGAAAATTCAATTAGAGACTCTCACATTGAATCTTTCCAGTGTCCAAAAGCTTTGCTCATTTTCCTGAAACCAATTTCAGTGTCTTATCAGAAGTGGCAACTTGAACTGTCTTTTCAAATCCTCCAACTTCTGAAACTTCCAGGGACTGCAAAGAAATGGCAGAATTCTAAAATATATGATATAAAAATTAAGCAGTTGTTGGATCCTTAATGACTTTATTATTCCTTACCAATTATGTATTTGAAGAAGAACATGGATCTGATTAGGAGAAAGGAAAAGGAGTTAGAGTTCAAGTTCTCTCAGTAAGAGAGGTGTCAAAAGTAATTTGGAGAAATCTTGCAGTGCATACACTTCCAAGATGTTTAAGAATCTTAAAATTTTAATTTAATGTCATCTAAGATTTACCATTAATTAACTAATCACTGTATATCACCTCTTCAACTCATGCACTCCAGTTGTCACAGAGGCATTTGTAAAAATCTAAATGTTTTTTATTTACTATGGTGGGTACTCTTTGTGAAAGCATTTTTGTAGAAAAAGGTTTTTTGCACAAGTAAGATTTTTTTAAAAAATATTTTGGTAACCAATAAATGTCAGTGCATTGCATGCTTTTCTCTACTTCACAATGGCAATACATGTAATCTGCCTGAAATGCAGCTGTAACTGCTAAGACATATATGAGACACTGTTGACATTATTATGTATAAAAATTTAATATTATATAATAAAATTATTATTTTATATACATCTGTATACATGAGATTCTGTTGGCCATACAGGCCAACTTTCTTAGTCACTATGCCAATAGCATAAGACTTTTTACCAATAAGTTAATGAGTTTCTGAATTTTTGTTCTGAGTATTTTCTTTTGGGAAAAGTTTTTATGGAAGGACTGGTTTTCAGTGAGCTTTAATTATTAGTATGAATGTTTTAACTAAAACTGAAATGAAAACAGAACTCATAGCAATTGGAAATTGAATTTTTTTTTTTTTTTGGCAACACTATTTTAAACTTATTTCCAGTCAGTATTACTGAGCATCATGGAACTAAAGCTTCAGTCACTATTTGGAAATTATATAAAGCTGACTAAGAAAAAATGCATTGTTTGGAGTTGATGGAAAATGTACTGTTTATTGTTTATTTCTGAGATAATTGCAAAATACAAGGTATGAAACTCACCTGTGGCATAAATATAGAAAGTAACAATAGCTTTTCCTTCCTATGAGAACACAACATCCTGGAAATGCTGGGTTTATTACCTCTGTAATGCATTTTAACCTTTTTTGTGTTCTTCATAATAAATCTCTTTATATTACATTTCTGTTTGCTTGGGGTTGGGGAGGAGAGTGGTTTGCCACCTATCTAAAATGCTTCTGCCCATTTTGTTCTCCAGTGAGATTACTCAATGGCTCTCTGAGCACTGAAGGGCTGGTACAGGCCAGGGTTGGGAAGATGTGGCATCTGGCATGTGCAGATGATTGGAGCAGAGAGATTTCAGACAGTGTTTGCCAGCACCTGGGGTTGGGGTGAGTAATAAATATTCATTGTCCTTTGTAACTTGTTTGCAGATTTGTTGAGTGTATTTTCCTCCTCATTTTACTGGTGTATTCTCCAAAAAAATGGCAAATGTATCTGTCTCTGTCAAGTGAAGCGCTTGGTGTGCCAACAAATTTGAAAGTGTGGCAAACCCTGTCTTGATGACATTCAGTGCAGGATTGATAACTCTGAACATGGCAGGTTGGGCATGAGGATACATACTGGAGAACATTGGGAGAGTGTTGTGGATGCATCACCCTTTTATCACTTTATGTCATCATTTACATCTTCACTTTCATAAGGATGGCTCAAGAGTAAAGCTGGAGCCAACAGCAGCCTTGGCTGCTCTGCTTTTGTACTGCTGCTCTTAATTCCCAATAGAAATAACCACTTGGATATTCTGCTGCTGGGCTCCCAATACTTTTCATACCCATCATTAGATCTGAGCTGCTGGGAGAGAAAATGGAATTTCTTTTGAGGTAGACTTAGAGCAGGGATGGAGTAGAGAAGTATATGGCAGAAAAATAGATTTAGCTTTAGTCACTGTTCAGAAGAATTTACAGGAGAAACAGGGGGATTGTTGAGTGCAGGGTGCTGCATTTTTCAATCTATACTAAGATTTATGGCCTAAATTTTGGCTTTACTTACATCATGTGCTACTCCACCGCCATCCACTGAATAATAAATAACTTTTCTGCATGCTGAGGGCTTTAGAGAATGTCACTCACCCAACTAATAATCAAACTAAAGCCTGAGCTTGTAATTCATTATTTTGGTTTCTGACCAAAGAAAGATGCCTACAAATCCCCTTCTGATAAATTAATTGTAGCAATCAGAGAGTTAGAAAAATATCCAAGTGTTATTTCAGAAATGTTTCTAATTGGATGAATATCTGCTGGTTTGTTGGAGTTTTACTTTTTTCCTTCGGGTGAGTACTGAGTTTACATAAAAATCAGGTAGCTAAATGCACAAATCCTGACTGAAATATATGTATGCATGCATGTAAGAACATACAAAATATGTTTAAATGTGCTTCTGGTCAAATACGTTGTTCTTTAGCGCGGCCAGTGACCGCCTTCCTCTGATTCTTTCTGCCCCTGCCCTGCCTCCTTTCCCTTCTGGACAGAAGTAATTTTGTGGTTAACTGATTTAGTTGACATATTTGATAGGCTTCAACAAACTTTGCCTTCCATGGTATTCTAAGTTTTAAATATTACTTAATGCTTTTGTCCCCATAACATTCTGCAGCAATATTTTTCAGGTTGTCTCTATAAACTACTCAGGTGCACTTGCTATTAAGCTTCCTAGTTATTTCTTATTAATTCCTTTCTCAGTTTATTACATACTCCCATTGTCTAGAAAAAATATTTTTAAACCTAACTTGTATCACATTTTTGTAACTTGGGTGCTACTGCAGTTACAGCGGTGTCTATATTTATGTATGTATTAATATATGAATATGAATATATGAATATATTTATATGTGTCTATATTTATATATGTATTAATATATGAATAGGTGTGTATATATCTATATATTTGTAACTCCTATGAATATCACACTATTCTGCTTCCCTTATATCCCCCTTTAGCAGCATATTTCTTAATAAGCATTGCCATATTTGTTACTAAAGGGATGTTTGCAATAACAGGCCTTGAGTAGGGTGTAGCTCATGTTCCTCCACTGAATTACAACCTAGGATCATGTTTTATTAGAAAGACAGACCAAAGTTCATCTAGGAAAATTTAGTTTTACTATTAATTGCTTATACATTTGCTAGTCTCACTTTCTGTTTAATTTATGAAAAGGATTGAGCTGATAGGAGTCCTGTATCATATCCTGATTATTTATGTACCTGGGCTAAAAAGTACAATGTTCCTCACAGGTTCTAGTAAATCTCACTTGTGAATCCTTTTGCCTCCATTTTTCAAATGTGTGACTGTTGCATTTGGGATTTGCACCAAACAAGGAGCCAGTCCAGGGACATGCTTATTGTGCATCTACAAAATAAACCTTAGACAAATAATTTACAAATCTTCTCAATGAGTCTGGGGTGCAAGATGAACAAATTGACGCTCTGGAGAAACCTGAAAATAATCCTTTGCTCAGCTTGCATTTGTAGCTGTGTGCATCTGACAGAGCTACTAAAATCTGTTGTCAGCATCTTATGTCCTGGAACCAAGAAAATCACACACTGAGCTTTTCACCATTGCATTGGGCAGATGCAAAACAATCCTGTTTCCCTGGGACCAGAGCCAGCTGGGTCTTTGCTAAATTGCACCCAGGAATGGGGGCAGACCTGGTAATTTTGTCACACCTGAAAGTCCAACAAGAGTGAGAGTTTAGGCTTTACTCTGAAACCCTTCATTCTGTTTTCTTCATGAACTTGCAACATTCTTCAGAAGGAAATTAGTTCCTGTGAATACTTTGCTGGTCTCAGCAAAGTTCTTCATCATAGAATTTGACTCTGCCTACCTGGCTTGGCACTTTGGTGATTGCTAATTTAACTGCTCTCTCAGACTGTCCAAAAGGCACTTCCAGGCTGAAAATTGCAGCAGTAGTAACTTTTCCAGCAGGTGGATCATACAACTCTCCTGGTGCCACAGCAGGGTCATTGAACCTCTCTTTTCTTCATACATAGCAGATTTGCAGGCAGATTCCAGACTTCATCCTTCCCAGGAGAGTGAGATTTACTGAGTTTGAAGAGAAGACACAGTGCAGGTGCTCCCTGTGTATTAAACCTGCAGGTGCTCCTTGTGTATTAAACAAACAGTTCTCTTCTTGCTCCCGAGATGTGGAAGGTTAAAAGGGCCAGATGGAAGGCTGTCAGCCCCCAAAAAATTATGCAGTCTAACCACAGCTATCTTTTTCTCCCTTGCTTCCTCAAGGGAAAGCAAATACATTTCATAGATATGTGTTCCAAACTGGTCATATAAAGTATCACAAAGAGCATGATGTAGGACTATAAAGTAAATCTGGATATGGTTTCTAAATGTCAAAACAATTTGTCTCACCAATAGTACACAGGATTCTTAGTTCAAAAAGCCATTGCTACAAAAAAAAAAGTTAGTTGAAGAATAGACTAATTGATGCCTTTAAATTAACTACATGACTTTTAAAGGTCCCATCCAACTCAAACTGTTCTTTGATTCTGTGACTCTATGAATACACCCCACTCCTGCTCAATAGCAAACACGACACTATTGACTTATTCCACAGCCACTCTGATTTCAACAGACCTATGAGGTGAAAATTAACTTTTTTTTTACTCCATTAGATTCCTCATGATACAAAATTTAACTTCTTTCCTAGACAATATAGTATAACTGCACCCCGCAAAAAGCAAAACTGATACCCCAAGGTTCAGCTATTACTGCCCTGTTTGGCATACTAAGTTCTAGCTCCATACATTTAAGAACTGGTATTTCAAACCCTTCATTGTGGAACAAAAAAGTCAAAATAAATATTTGCTGCTGTCAAATGAATTAACTAATATCCCTTTCAATATTAATTTAGCATTAGAAATCTTAGAATAAGATGTAAGACTGGAAGTAAGTGACTCACATTTTAATACAAATGTTTCAAGCCTCAAAAATCCCCTGCTAAAGAGCCACTATTTGAGGAGAAGGGGTAAAAAAAAAGCTGGTGTTTATTCTATCACCATAATAATTTCCCAAATATTTCTCCACTGGTGGAATAGGGTATATATCTAAAAATATGCATGTGTCTTTTTATCCCAGGGATGCAAACATGTCATCAGCTGTATCATTCACTGGAGATGGCCCATTTGTCACCATCACCAAAGGAGGTAACCACAGCCTAAATTTTACAAAAAGGTGGGTACAGTGGGGTTTCTTCCTCATACAAACGATGTCTTTAAGTTGTTGGTGGTGATTATTTATGCACTAATACATAGCTCAAATCCTAATTGACTGTGGAAATTATATGCTCTTTTAGCAAAATATTTCTTATCTAGGAATCTCTAAATTATGAGTACATAATATAGTAGAATTAAGACTACCTATATATAATATAGAAGAATTAGGATTGAGTGACATTCACCCACAGTTATAGAGTAGTTGTCACAGTAGCTTCTCTCTGTAATCAGCAGAGAAAAATAAGCATTCCAAAATGTGATTCATCAAAGCATCTCTTGAAATATGGTGAGTCACACTCTATAGTCCCATGAGTTTATAGATACAGACTTTGGACACACTGAGGATTGCTAATTTAAGTCATCCACAGACGGGAATCTATATTTAAACAAACTATCCACATTTGAAAAATGACTTCTGGATTTGTCTCCACGTTTATGAGTGAATCATTAGATGACATGATCCTCAGAATACATTTGATTCTATTCTAATCTTTCTCTGTTCAAATAACAGCTGAAGGGATTCTGAAGGGTGCTACAAACTGGTATTTTCTGGTAGATTAAATGAAAACGTGATATTAGCCCAGGATCACATCCACAGGAAATGGTGGGATTTACAATACAACTCCCAAGGAGAAAGGCTTGCCATCATCAATTTAAACAATTGGAATTACTTCAATTACTGTTTTCTGCTTTTCTGCTAAAGAGGGTTTACTGTATAATTTTTTTCTGGATTTCTACCAGAACACTGAGCCAGAAAATTACTAATTGCTAAAATGCTGAAACCATGTTGAGGACAGCAAGAGTCCGTGGTCTTTCAGTTTCCCTTAATAAACATACCACATTGTGGTATAAAGCAAGAGACACTGCTTAATTTTCTATGGTCTATTATGTTGTCTACAGGAAAAAAAATTAAAAGTTACATTTTATGTTCTAATTATACTCTCTTAACCCCAAACATTTATCATTCTCATGGGTAGTGAAAGTATCTTAAACTAATGGAATATCATTGAAAGCTATTTTTCTTTTTTTCTTCAGTGAATGTCTAAAACTGCATTGCCACAAGACATCTTGAAGAGTAGTAATGATTTAAAGATGTCTTCTGTTAATACCTATTAAACACTAAAAGGGATTAAAGCAGGAGGAAATGGAATAAATTAATTTATCTTAGTTGTATTTCTGTTGCAGAAGTAAGTGTCTTCTCCCATGTTTCATCTGGACAGCTGATAGGAATAATTTTGCAGGGTGATACTATTGCAGATTCACACGTGGTTTTTCTACATGTAATGAATGCTAGAAAGATCACACAGATTTGATAATTTAAGCAACTGAATTCATTAACTGGTAATCTAATTATAAAATTTATTTCTCACATTGTCTTTGTTTTTTATTCAAGTGCATCCACCATTGAAACAAAGGAGGGCACATAAAACAGGGCTTGAAAGATGCAGTGACAGAGACAGCAAAAGAATTCTCTGGTGCCCTTAGGTAATGTGATTTTTGGCAGGATAGCGTTGTAAGAGTCCCAGATCCTGCCTTTTAGATATATGTTAGCAGATTCCACAGGGACCAATTGTTTTTGCCAGTTCTAAGTGAACATCATGCTCACAGATATCCTAACCACTCCAGATTTCTGCCTGACGTGCTGCTTGACAGCTGACACTCAGAGAGGCACAGGGGAGGGTGTTCAGCCCATGCCTCTGGTGCCTTTTGGCCATTCCTGTGCAGACCAAGAGGCAGCTGAGAACTGTCGGGCTGAAGGGCAGGCAAGGAAGCACTTCTCCTACTGGGAGCTAGCTCCACAAGGAAGGCAAAGCAGAGGCAAATGGAGTAATTTCTACCAAAGCCACCAGTAGGTACTTGTGGTGGGACAGGCAACTCCCTTTACACTGAAAATGTAAAATTATAGGGACAAATCTGACATTTCGGTTGTTAGTTCAGGTGGTTTATGCATCTACCTATGAGAAAGCATAGGATCAGATAAAAGACCTAATATACAGCACCACTGACCCCCCCCATGAAAGCCTATGAAGGCATCATGGAAAAGGGCATTTAGTTGTTACAAAGTTTATGCAGAAGATGGTTTTGGTTTCCTGGGGGTTTGTGCATTTTTGGTTTCTTGATATTTGTCTGGTTATGGATTTGGATACATGTCACATAAGATGGTTTCCACTATTTAAATTACAGCTTTAAAATTAGGTACCTACCTTGAAGTGGAAAATGGCAATGTGGGACTATTCAGGGCCAGAGGAATATGTCATTTGCATCTGACTATAGGGAAGGTTTAACTGGGGAGGTGATGGGTGGTTACAGTTCCCACTTTATTTCGTGTACCTCGTGTACCCCATGCCATTGGGAAATTACTGGGTCACATCTCACAGCAGATACCAAATTTTAGAGCAAACACAGTGAGTGATACATCATTCCCTATCATGTTTAAAGTACCCTTCACCTATTCTATTTAAAAATGGAATGTGGAAATGCTGGCTTGAAACAAAACAGAGCTTGGTTTTCTGTATTTCTCTCATCCTTATTTCTGTGTGTATCAGATTTGAATTGCTAGCACGCACACTGTCCCAAGTGTTTCAGATTCATTACAGACTATAAACATAATATTAAAACCTCTGGGTATCAGAAATGCTTGAGCAGTTTTGATCTGTGGTCTTGTGCTCTTCAGACTCTGCCTTTATATCTCTGCTAAATAATTTCTAACCTAGCATATGCAACTACATATTTTACAGCAGCATTATTTTCTTAGTCAAATGATACAGGGATATAAAACTAACCTCTTAAATTCTTTGGCCACACTGATCCCTAGTGGTAAGGTATTGAAAACATCTCAAAAGGTAGGAAAAAATACCATAGGCAGCTATAACTTTATTGCAAATCTGTCTCAGACAGATGACTCATTTCCCTAAAACACAAGAAGAGACTACTTGTATTTCCATAATATAAATCAATTAAGTGCCCACTGAAGAGGAATGTGTACATTTAAAGTTGTATAGCATATAATGTTGTATACTTATAATTAAAATATAATTTAAACACATAGCATTAATTATTATACTTAACATGCTGATACTGCTAAATGAATGTACTTTTATATATATTGTTGTATAAATTTCTCTCTGTGTGTATGTATATATATTTGACAGTCAGAGTTATCTGGTGTGCAGATACTTGTGATTTAATCGCACTTTCATTCTAGAGAACACTGTTTGGACAACCTGGTGGTTCATCTGCAATGTAACGTTCAATGTAAGTACACTAAATCCAGGAATATTTCACAGAGAGATCAAATTGTTCAGACCATAAAGCCAAATGTTTATAGCTTGAATGGAAAGGTTAGGGAATGGACTATAAATGCTATACTGGTAATGACATAAACACAGGAAAATTTAGTCTTAACTTGATTTCAGCGTTAAGTGTACACTAGAGATGGATCTGTAGTGAAAACATATATAAAATAAATGTATAAAAATTCCAGATGTCTGAGGAAAGAAAACATCTAAATATAACTCAAACAGTTGCATTTATTCCAGCTATAAAAACCCAAACTTTTTTCCACAGTATTTTTGAGTAGCAGTTCAGATTCTACAAAGCCTTGTTTTTTTCCAAGAAAATTGACTGCTCTAATAAAATATGCTACATCCCTTTAATTTTTTATTTTATTTGATTTGATTTTGCTTTATCTTAGCTTGTGGAAAACACCTGGTAACTCAGAATAATGGAACAAGAATTGTAGGCGGAAGTGATGCCAGAAGAGAGGCTTGGCCTTGGATAGTTTCACTCCATTTTAATTTGCAACCCACTTGTGGAGCTTCCCTTGTCAGTGATGAGTGGCTGGTGACAGCAGCACACTGTGTCTATGGGTAATGTTCTTTTATGTCCAAGTTCACTAAGGAGGCATCAGATTATGAACAAATTGTGACACTGATATGAAAAATTAACAACTAACTCCTGGTTTAATTACTGTGTTTTGAATCACTTGTAGGCTCAGCTGAAAGTTCCTTTTATTTCCTGCTAAATCCTCAGTCCTTACTTAAATGCAGGGAATTGTGGAAACCAAGCAGCATTTCCTGAACAATAAGGAATTGCACTTAAACACATGATATTAATACTGAGCATTGGTACTTAATCCATAATTATTGTGGGCCTCCATAAATTAGGTGAATCCCTTCCAGTGGTATAAAAGGTGACATCATATCCCATAAATTAAATCCAATGTTCCTCCTGTATATTATCCTGGATTGATCAAGATTTGATCAATCATCAAATCACTGGAATGCATCACTGGAATGAATCTTGATTTATGTGCATTGATTAGGCAATATTGGATATCCTCTCTATGGTGTTATTTGTACCATTCAAAGAAGTGATGCATATTGAAATATTTTCTAGGATTTGCTTTCATAATATCTACAATAAAAACAAGTGTTGTAAAAGACATATATATACTGGAATGGCAAAAACAAACAAAGAGTAGAGCTTTCACTACAAATATCTAAATAGTAAGACAGTGCAGACTGTGCCAAAATCCTAACGCTGCCTCATGGCATGACAGGCACTACATTCCACACAAAGACACTAAAATGAAAAGGATTAAGCCCTCTTAGTTTCCACACAATAAATCCACAGTTGTCTTGATGCTTCCTCTTCACTTGAATCACCTAGTTATTTTCAACTAAATTTAATTTTATCATCTTGCCTTTGCTAGGATTTCCTAAATTGGAGCTTGCAGTTTCACACTTTCTGAACATTTAACTTGAACACTCCTAGTTTAGAACAAAAGAACCTCTTGATGTCAAACCAAAGATGAGCAGAAACCAATTCAGTCCAACAATCAGGCTGAAAATGTACTTTTTTAAACCATAAAGTGATGGATTACAAAACAGAAAATATTTAAATTGTCTGATGAACACAGCCTCAAACCACCACATGCAGGTTAGGGAAAAAAAGAGCAGATTATGCCATATTTTGTTTTAGCATATCTTGTTTGATTGAGATTAAAAACTAAGGTACTAGTTTTCTGAGTCTAAGAGCTGTAGCATTTCCAACAACATCTCAGACCTCTTATTCTTCAGACATTCCATTACAATTTTCTAACTGGGACCAATATTAATTGCCTGCTGGGCAGTCAGCAGTGTTCTTCATAGTGTTTAAAAAGCCATGGTAATTTAGTTAATGTATTTTCCTCCTATGCACCACCATCTATTAATTCATTATAAATAATGCATTATAAGCTCACCATAAAAAAATCAGCAATGCACATCTGCAGTGGGGATGTTTAAGACAGTGATACTCACAGAATTCTAAGCACATCTACTCTGTTCTGTTTATTTGACAAAACGTGCAAATGCTGTGGATTACCATGAGGCTAAATATCAGCATTTTATCTGATAGATATTTTTCAAAACTTTCATTAATCATTCCTAATTGTGAACACTCTCCTTGCAATTTCTAGGAGACAATTAAAGCCAGACCGCTGGCAAGCATTTCTTGGCTTGTACAGTCAGTCAGACCCAGCCCAGCCTCCAACAGTGGTTCAAAACATTGACAGAATAATTATAAATCCTCATTACATGAAGAAAACAAAAGACAGTGATATTGCTCTGATGCACCTTCAACAGAAAGTGCAGTACACAGGTGAGTTTTTATTTTCGTAAAAGACCCATTTATTCACATTTATTCTATTATGCAAAACAGTGCTAAGCTCAGGTGGTGGGGAGGGTGCTCAGTACTCCTGGATATCTTGGCCAAAAGTGGGTTTGAATTAATGAACGTTTTCTGGTATGTCTTCATAAAAACCTGAATATGGGGAAGAGGTTAAAACTGATTCCTTGTTTCTCATTGACAGATTACATACAACCTATCTGCCTACCAGAAAAAAATCAACAGTTTTCACCAGGAATTAACTGCTCCATTGCTGGCTGGGGATATATTATACAAGGAGGTGGGTCATCTGCTTGGAAAATTCTGACAGGCATGTAGCTGTGAGGGGAAGCCTGTTCCTATGCCACAGGAGTTGCTAAGATCAAATAGTTTAGAGAGCTACTCTTCCATATGAAAATTTAGGAACTATCCCTTTTCAGTCTTCCTTCTCTGAAGGAAAATGATAGTTATAATGTATCTCTTAGAAGAAAACATGCATATATGAGTTTATTAGGCTATGAAGAAAGCTTATTACATCCACTTAGAAGTTAGGATAACTACTTTTCTCAACATGAAATATGTACATCTTGGTTCCAGATATTGGGTGGGGGAAGAGGAAGCTTATTCTTTCTGACAATGTGCAAATTATTTTCCCCAGAAGTCAAGAAAACTGACTGCAGTGTGAAATGTATGTTCTGTTTGTATGTCATATGCTCCAGATTTGGAGTCTCTGAAATAAGAAACATGCCATTTCACTTCCACAGTTGAATACATTGACTTCTACATTAAATTGCATTTAAAATTTTGAGTAGGAGATAATAAATTAAAAAAAAAAAAAAAAACCTTAAATAACCAAAGTTACACAATGAAGAGTGAGAAAACACTGGACAACCCATGTTCCAAAGCCCTTAATCATCCCTTAGATCTCCCCACAGTGATTTCATAGTCATTGATTTTAGTAATCTTGATTTAATTATAACCAAATTCAGTCCCATTACACAAATGAAAGACAGAATTCAGTTAACCAGCCCTGTTTAATCAGAGACTGTGTTAGAGGGGCATAAGCCTGGATAGTACAGCAGTAAGGCAGGGATTCCTGCTTCTCAGGAGCGTGCCAAGCATGCTGGAACAGGAACAAAACCATCAGCATTCCCAGTGGGATGCACGTATTTAATGCTGCAGGTAAATGAACTTTGTATTTTCATCAGGTCCCCCTTCAAATATATTGCAAGAAGCAGAGGTCCCTCTCCTTTCCAATGAAAAATGCCAGCAATGGCTGCCAAATTTTAATATTACTGAGAACATGCTCTGTGCAGGATATGACATGGGAGGAGTAGATTCCTGCCAGGTAAGTAGAAGCAACTCATTTCCACTGCTGGCATAAACCTCATCTAGTTACTTAATAAAATGCTCCCTGATCCTCCAGTAATGAAAACCAGAACAATTCCTTCCATTAATGTAATTTCTACTCATGGTACTTTGTCCATTTAATAATTTATCAGGATACAAGTTTAAAAAATTTTTTTTGTGTGTGTCATCTTGGCATAAATAACCATGGAGGGAAATAAATATGAGGACTGGAAATTTTCTGCACTAGGCTTTGAATAATTCTTGCTGAGTAATTCCATGAAGGAGAGAGGCACATGCTTAGAGAAATGCAGAAAACAGAGAAATAAATACCAAATAGACTGAAGTCTCAGAAATCTTTCTTTAAGGGAAAGAGAGAGAGCAAGGCTGCTTTTCCCCAGAATCTGTAGACTCTGGAGACCTTTGCTAAGCAGACACCACAGTATTTCAGAGAGGCTGCCTTTCTGCACAGATATATGTTCCTGTGGGTTTAGTTTTTTGTCCATTCCAGCTCTCTTTATAACTCACTGCTTCTCTTTGAGGATGTACTCAGAGGTGGCTGTCACATGATTTTTCTTCCAGCAATATGGAGTTTGTGGCATGGAGACTGGCTGGCTTCCCTCAAGCCTGATGAGGAGCACCCTCACATAATTCCCATTGCCTTGCCCTCCCAAACTAAGCCTTCACCACATGCCCTGACTTTGCCCAGTTTAGTCTAGAACAAGGATTCCATTCAAGCCTAATGTCCTTTCCCCCCATGGTTTTCCTCTTTCCCTTTTTCTTTCTGAACCTTATACTGAACACAAAAAGAAAACCAAAACAAAACAAGAAAAAAAACCAACCAAAAAAAAAAACCCAAACCCAAATAAGTCAAAACAAAACAAAACAATTCAGTGTAGCACCACAGGCTGAGACATAGTACAAGTGATCAGCACTGTGATCAATGACCAGTCAGCCATGAGCAAAGATGAACAACTGCTCCTGATAGCACATCCCCCTTTAGGCTGCTGTCACAGCCTTTAACATTCTGGGATGCCCTAGAGTTATGGGCAGAAGTATTTTAATGTCTGAATCCTTGCAGAGTTCTCTGGTAAAGATCCATTCACAGGGCCTGGAGAAGACATGATTAATGCTGGTTCAACTAACTCGATAGACAATGAAAAATAGTTTTTGTTTTCTTCCTCATCAAAACAAGATACTCATGGCTGACTCATCCCCACTCAAACTAAATAAAATTCAGTCTCTATCACAATTATACATCTGCTCAACTATTGAGAAGGGAGGTAAGAGAAAAGGACACCTTCTCTTCTAGCAATCTTGTTATTCTGTTCTCTAAATTTGAAACTGCAGAAACTCTGGGGTGACTGAAAATAGAACTGTGTTTTGGCTAAATACATTCAACCGAAAAAAATCCTCCACATTCATCCAGGCTCTGTGAAATACGAAGGGCTGAACATAAAAGGAATAAGATAAAAAAAAAGAAATCTCTTGAAGTCCAGTCCAGTATTGGAGGACTGATGATAGCTTAAGCTCACATAATTTAAAAAATAAAGAAAAAAATAAATGGATGATTTCAAGATTTTTTTTTCACATGGAAATATTCATATTGATCTCACTTCCTGGTGCTCAGGACATACATGGGTAGAGCATCTATGATTAAGAAACAAAATGAGCAAACATCATAAACAGGCTCTGCCTGAGAGTTGACACTGTTCACTTTTAACTCTTGAATTTGTTATTGCAGGGGGATTCAGGTGGCCCTCTGACATTTGAAAATGGGGACAGGTGTTTTTTGGTTGGTGTGGTATCATTTGGCCAAGGGTGTGCCCTTCCCCAGCGACCAGGAGTGTATGTTCGAGTCACCAAGTTTGTGGACTGGATCAAAAACATCATCTATTAGCTTGATATTTTTTAATTATAGCAATGGAATTTAGATGTTGAAAGTAAGACATTGCATAATGATGTAAACTAGGCTGCCATTTCAGTCTCACAGAGAATCTGAATAAATACATAAATCTTGGTGAGGAAAACATTGGTAACTTCTGTTTGTTAATAAGACCCATTTAGAAGTGAGCACAATATTTCAAAAGAGGTGCTGTGGTTTTGTTAATAAATAGCTATGTAATTTTACTTTTTGTTTTATATAGTATCTTAGGAAAATAGATTCTTTGAACATCAGTGCATTAACTGCACAGTGGAGGGCTTTACAAAGCATGGGCAGTAAAAAAATGTTTGCAAACTGTAAATGCTGTAGTGGAAAAGAATCAAAATTGTTATTATCAGGTGAAATATTATCTGGTTTATGTTTTTACATTGTGTTTTTCAATGTGCAATTTCATATTAATGCAGAGTCAACTCTTCCCAGCAATCTCTCTGCATATCAAAATGAAGGTGTATGTTCTCTTTCTAAACTGAACTCATGGGAGTTCCTCTGCGTTGCCTATTACAAAAGGCTCTGGAATGAGGTTTGGGGATTGTGCAGAAAGGTTGACCATGGATCATGCTGCTTTCTAATGAATAAACTGAATGTCAGCCAGATGTTCTCTCTTGTGTAATGTGTTTGGAATTAATAGAGTTTAAAAAGGATTGAATAGAGCTTTTTAGTTTTCTTTCTAGGCAAGTGTTTGGCAATTATTCAAACAATTATAGATATGTGCTTGTCTACACCCCACCACAGACTCGCAATACTGCAACTTCTCATAAAAAGTGATGTTTTTAAAAACATTTGACAATAATGAGTACCAGCTCTCCCTCATGAATAACAGTGTTCCTCTATTACATGCTTTTTCTGTACTGATGATTTTTCATATGTATTTTGTGCTTTGTAAAACCAGCAGGGCATCCCATTACAGCATTCTAAAGGGGAAAGAATATGAAAACCAAATTAAGGAGTTTATCTTCTTGAGCTCTTTTATAAATAGGTTTCTAATCAAATATAACTACTTCTTAAAATGCCTTAAATTCTACAGTGTCTTAGCATAATATGATGCACTTCTTTATTTCTGTTTTCAGACCAGTGTAGGACTTTAATGTATTTATCATTCCACAGTACCAAAACTACAAAATGTATAAAATGCATTTTCACTTACTGTATAAGCATATCTACACATATACACGCAGGTGTTGTAAGCTCCTGGATTTGGTTCTTACAACCCTAAATGGAGGTATGAAATGCTTCCAAACAGAGGTTGGCAGGCACTGATAAAAAAAACCAAGTCCCAAACTGCATTCATGTCTTTGTAAACATTAGAGAACTAGGTCCAGAACAAAATCTGTAACTTTATCAAGACACCTGTGATCACAAAGAACACAGATAAACATAATTATGACAGAGAGAAGGTAAGAAGGTGTTTTAGACACAGTCGCATATGAAAGACAGTTTTTTAACATTAAAATATTAAAGTTGCAAATTTTATCTTTCATAGTGGACGATTGTTTCTGCTATTACTCTGAAAAGTAGAGCATCTTTTTATCAGTACAATTTGATTTGGATGAAGCAATTACATTAAAATGCTTAAGTTAAATATGACCTGATTTTTGCATTATTTACCATACATCACTATTGCACATTGTGTCTCAGTCTGTTAGTAAAATACAAAAGCCAACTGAAAGCAGATCCAGTCACTAGAAAATCTTCTTCCCAGGAATACAGTAAGATACTTTTTTTGTGTGCATTTTCTTGCTTTCCAAAATGCAAAGCATAAATGTATTTAGAGATATACATTGATAAACCACCTCATCAGACTGAAAAATTTCTATTATAAACCCAGGCATAAAAAGATATATAATATAAACTATTTTAATTTTAAAAGCCATTTTAACTAATTATGTCTAGCTAAAACTAACATAACCTTAGTCAATCACATTTTAGCCTTTGGTCAACATCCACAGCTTGCTAATTAACCTGTGGAGGAACCAGTCAATACCATGTTAAAACACTTGGGCAGAACAGATTATTTGCAATGGAGTAATTTCCAAGATCCTTTGAAACAAAGGATGGATATGGTGATAAATATGGAAATATTTTGTCCCAATAGCCAATATTTCTTATTTCTACATAAAATCTGAGTGCACTACAATAGAAGCATTGGATGCCACTTCCCATCTGCCTTCACACAGAGTTTGAGACAGGTTTGTGCCTGCCCAGCCATCACTTTCCCTCTGTAAAAAACACTTCTGAAGGTATTTTCATTCTCCTAGCTGCTGCTTCAAAATCACTTCTGCTGCCATTAACCATGATATTGATACTGACAACTTTACATGTCCTTTGCATGTATGAAGAAATAGTTAATCCTTAAGTTAAAGGGAGGAAATCCTTCAAGACCATAAAAATGAACCAAGTTCTTTTCACCACAACTTTTCTCAAGAAAGAGGTCCCTCTTCCCTTCAGCTGAGTTAATCAATATTTACGTCAGTAGTAAAACAAATCTGGTCTTGATGATCATGCAGGATCATAGTATCTCCTCACTGCAAAGGAAACTCAAGTAAGGGATTGAACAAAGAAAGAAGTTCCAACTGATGGAAAATCTACAGAATATTTTAAGTAGGAATAACACTACTTAACCTGAACTACAAGAGGAGTTTTCTTTGAAAAGGAAGCAAAGACACTGCATAACAGCAGCTTTAAGATATTTCCAAAAGTGCTTCAGCAACTATTTGCACAACTAGTATTAATGGCACTGAACTTTCAAGTATTTTTTCCTGTACTCAGAAAAACTGAGACACATTTGTCTCTGAAGTGATGTAGTGAACATGAGCCAGCACAGTGCAGGCAACCCTTCAGTTCTGTTTGGTCAGTCTCCCCCCAGCATCCACCCAGTGGTACTTATGAACCTGTGTTAAAGCCAGCAAGGTTGAACTCGTGCTGCAACAGCAGTGAAATCCCTTAACTTTTTGCTCTGACACCAGATTGTCACCAACAAATCAACCAGAGTGCTACTCAGCACCCCGACTTCCCCAAGGCACAGAAAGCTCTTAAGGAACCAAAGAGAATGGGCATTAATGATATTAATCATAACTCTAAAAGACAGCTTTAAATGCATCACAGTTACCTCTAAATCTATCTATCAATTAATATAATTAATGTGTTTCTAGATAATAGTCTGAGTAATGTTGGAATCAACGAGTGCCACCTCCAAG
This sequence comes from Dicaeum eximium, assembly GCA_013396995.1. Classification (NCBI taxonomy): domain Eukaryota; kingdom Metazoa; phylum Chordata; class Aves; order Passeriformes; family Dicaeidae; genus Dicaeum; species Dicaeum eximium. Next base: position 603,060 of record VWZP01007937.1, on the reverse strand, counting down.
AAAAAGCCTTTGTCTTCTTTGTTCCAACATTATACTATCCCTAACAAACTATTAGCTATATTTAAATGACCTTTAATGTCTTTTTTATGTAGACTTACTGAAGCAGTAGTTTCAATCTTAAACTCTTGCCCACTGTGATTTTTTTTTCCATCAGAAAAATATTTTACTCAAGTAACTAATATGGCTGCCTTTAAAGGGCACACCATTAATGAGGTATCACCTTCCAAGTTATTTATGTTCACCTTGGGCCAATATGACAAAAATTATAGTTTTTCCCTGGAAAAATGAATTCATTCTATGACAGCAAAGGACTTTGATGAATCCTTGAATTTTGCCACATCGGGTTGATGTCACAACATGGTGGCTGTTTCTGTCAGCAACCATGTCATTATTTAATAAAATAATATTTGTTCCCAAGGTTCAAAAACTGTGTTAAGTGTGCAAATAAATACTAAACAAATATTTTGTATCAAACTTTTATGCAAAGATAAATAGTTACACTGTAAAATTGTCAGTTCCATTTACTTTACATTGACTATACAATACAATGCATGAGAGACTAAAAGAAACAGAGGAGATTTGTTTAACTACAAACAGTCTTAAAACTGACATACATTGTGGATATTTCCTCATAAAAACTTCAAATGCTCTGTTCCTTTCATTGCTCACAACTAGCTAACTTACATCTCTTAGCAAAATAAACACATACCCTTTATTTTGCATGGCATATTTTGTTACTGAATTAATAAACAAACATCATATAAAAAATGATCTGAACATTTGCCTCAAGGGGGAGCTTACAGTTCATTCTTGTAGATCCTTTACATTTTCAAGCCATTCCAAGCTAATGTTCTTTGACGACATTATAATACAGCCTCACTGCAAAATGTTATTTTTCCTTTGTTTTCAGTCAGTAAATCATTATACCTCCATGCTACTGTCCTTCCTAGGCGTCTTTGAAATCCATAGTGTGGACTGGTTTGGACTGGTTTTTGTTCTTCCTTTACTGAAAAATAAAAATACAAACTCTTTTCAGTGCATGTGTGCCTTTGCTGTCCCAATTCAGCTCTGTGATCAGACCTGAGCGTTCCATCCCCAGATCTCAAGGCCACATTTGGTGCTTTCACACTGTGGGTTCCAGAAATACCAGACCACCCTGCTTAGCAGTGCTGCTCCCAGGAACTGCACTGAATTGGCCTGTATGGTTTTTATTTATTTTTTTCCAGTTCCCATCCAACCACACCTCTCATACAGAGTGGTCTTTTCAGAGAAGGACTCAGTTTGACCAGGGCTGGTGGGAGCTGAGCACTTTCCTTGTCTGGCAGGGATCAGAGCACACACACCCCCCTAAATCCATGCCCAAGGTGCAGCCCACCCAGCCCAGTGGGTACCACACCCTGCCCACCCTGGGCACACCAAGGGGCTCACTGAGCCAGCAAGCCTCCTCCCTTCGGGCTGGACCTGACATCTCATGAAGTGATGGCACATGAATCAGACTCCTAGCAATGAATGACTGGTAGAAAGCTTCCTTAGGGCTAGTTTTCAGTCAAAACTGTCAATAGTAGGTTTTGTGTTTGGTGTTTTTTCAATTTAAAAAAAATAAATAAATAATTTTTCAATTTAAAAAAGTATAAAAATGTTAAAAATAATATATATAAAATTACAAAAAGTACTTGCTCTGCAATACTGCTAAAATGTTCGCTCGGATTTTTCCAGGGAGCCCTAGCAAGGGGAGGCACCCTGAAAGCTAATGGCACCCTCTCCACACAGCTACAACTGCCACAGTACACCATTTCCCTCATTTAGATTGGCAGATGACAGTGCACTGAGGACTCCTGAAATAGGAGCCACTCCAGGAGCCATTGCAGCTGCATTTCAATTAAAATGCTTCAATCTCTGGATAGAATATTTCACACTGATGGAGTTTTTTTCCCGATTAACTAAAAACCAGAGGAGGAGAAGTAGCCCTACATAACTCTGTAAGGTGGAAACCTAAGAGCCCCAACAGTCCTATACATTCAGTTTTACTCTTTTCCTGGTGTATAAATGCAGAGTTGATTTAAAATGTACTTCGAGGGTGCTGAATGCTACAGTAGTTTTCAGTCCCTCCAGACTTACCTCTGAAGTCCTACAAAGTAATGCATTATGTACCTGAGCCCATTGGAGTAATTGAAAAGACTCCCTTTGGCTTCAGTGGACTTTAGATCAGGCCACAATGCTATAAACAAAGCAATTGAAATGAATCAAGTAGTTCCAGCGCTTCCTTCTTAAAGAAACGAAGTCACTACTTCCTTCTGGATTAATCCAGCAAAAGCAGGCAGAAATTATTGATGAAAGGCTTTGAATGGAGAGTCCTTGCCACACAGCAGGAACAATTTCTAAATACCTTGGATCAGAACTTGAGCTGTATCAAATGAGCTTATCTTCAGCAAACCTATGCTGATTTTCACAGCTGGTTCAGGAAACAGATTTTTAGTGATAAAGGTAAGATGCAATAAATAGCTTGAGCATATTGGTGTTTTGACCATCAAATACAATCATAGAAACTGAGAAATATACCAGGTTGGAATTTAAACTTTCTGCAAGGCATTCAGATGATAATGGAGATGGGTCTTTGAAGCAGTTTCTCCTTGCTTCCCTGGAAGAAATGAAAGGGAGAGCATCTAAGCATGAATGAGCTGATCATTTCTGCTAGCTACAGGGACGAGGTGTTGCTTTGCCTTATTACTACCCTTCAAGAGCCCAATCACAGGCAAAATTAGTCATGACCTTTCAAGCTAGGCATGTCCTGGTTGGCCATGGGTTGTGGCTTTCAGAGGAAAGGTCACCATGTTGTGGAAGCCTAAAAAAGAATGAGAAGTCAGGTTCATGTGGAAAGTTGGGGATCCCTCCTTCCCCAGCAGGACAGAATCACTGTCCTAAAGTTCTACAGTGTCCAGATGATAAGTTCAAGTGATTGTTTCTTTTTTTGATTTGGTTTTTGCCCAAGAACTGCATATTTGTGATGAACTAAATGGTTTGCAAGGCAGGTCATAAGTGGAAACTGAAAATAGATAGGAAAATGTTTTTTAAAAAACAAAGCTTTTCTTCAATAGATTAAAATACTTCATTTTTGGTGATAGATTTTTATCTAAATTATTTTTTTAAATGGTTTAATTTCTTTAATTAAGAGTTTTGATGTAACTCAAAATGGACATTCTGGGAACAAAAAACAAAACAAACAAAACAAACCCACAAACAAAACAAACCACAAAAAAAAAAAAAAGATAACTCTGTTTTGCATCAAAACTATATTGTCCTTGATTTTTGTATCATTTCATCTATCAAACTAATCACCTAACAGAAAAAAGGGAATTCTTCCAATGTGAATTTCCAGTATCTGTGTCATGCAATTTTGAAGTCTTGAAAGTTCAGATGAATTACTTCTGGATGAAGTGCTATAGCATCAAAGGCCTGATCAAAGCCCACTGAAGTCAACACTACTGTTTCTATTGATTTCAGTGGGCCATGAATCTCTCACTGCTTTCCCAGGAGTATTCAAGGGCTGAAACTTTTCTCGGAAGAAGAGGTACTAAGATGTTCCATACTTACCAAAAAATCCAGGGCCATTGTAATAAGGGTTCCAGAATTAAATTACTAAGTAATTGCTAGCGTTATACATATTATTATTTTACTACTCTTTTCTGCTTTGAACTTCCAACCTTCTGCAGTCCCAGTGGTGAGGTTTACATATAACATTTCACAGGCCTGTCATCAGACAGGTTGGAAAGTGTACATTTTCCTTTTTTTAATATAAAATGCATAAAATAAACTCACAATCAAGTTTGTTGTGCAGACCTTGTAATATCTGTTCTTTATGGCTACTTGTTTCAATGAGGTACCAAGGAGTACTGCAAATATCACTGTACATTCACTCATACAGACAAAAACAGTCTTCAAATTTGGAGTGTTTTCTCACCTGAAATAAGTTACTGCAGCTATTGGCAGGAAATATTAAGTAAAAACCATAAGGAAAAAATAAAGGGCTAAAAATAAGGAGGAATTTTTTTAATTTCCTAAAACAGTGATATCATAATCCTTTTATTTATTCCTGCTCTTCAAGAGGGGCTTACAAATCTGCTTATTACTCTTGATCAAAACAGCATTTATCTATAAAACATATTTCAGTTTAAACTCTTATGGATTACATTAACTTGAAAACACTTCCTGAACTAAAGGATCAAAATTATATTTGAAAGTTTCAGAAATACTAGTTCAGAAAAAAAAATTATATGCTGTCATATCTTTATGTATCTATTTTGTATTTTGAGAAAAATTAAAAAGTCCAAAGAATTTTAAAGTATGAAGCAAAGTATATGATATTTCAAAGGCTGAAATGTTTCCTTTTTGCATAGCAGTACATGTGCTTGATACCACAGCTATGAACACATATTTAGTTATTTTATGCATCCTCTTTAGCACATACATGATGTACAAAGGATGTGACACTGGTGTGTGGCTCAAAGCAAGCTTTTGCTTTTCACTTTCAACTTCTGTGCTCCAGAAGTTTATCTGTTGTTTTTTATGGTATGTGCAGTGGAACAGGATTAAGCAGCTGCTGGCTCTTAGGTTTGTCCTTGGAACAAATTTTTACTTTGAGTTAGAAAGCGAGTCCTTGGGTTCACCTAATATGTGTGAGGGACCCCTCTACTACTCCCCACAGCCCAGGTACTTTACAGGTGGCAATCACAATGAAGGAGGTGACCTAAAAGTGCTGACAACAGCCCTGACTATCAAGTGGTCTGCAAAGAGACTTTTTCAGAAACAGGTAGAGTTCCAACAGCAACATTCTTTGAGACCTGGAATTATTTCAGCAGGTTGTGGAAAAGCCTGAAGGTGAATGCTCAGCTGTAACAGCTGTAAACTACTTGCATTTTAATAGATGAAAAGGCACTTATTTGCATATTTGGGGACAGATGTAAGCAGTCTTTCAGTAGTAATAGCTTGCCAATGGAAATATGAATTCTGCATTATAAAACCACCATGGATGAGTATATTTTACCTTTTATGAAGCATCTGGAAACAGCAAGTCCCAAAAGCCACCAGTATCAACAGCAGTAGTGGTATAGTGGGTATTACAACATAAATTAAATTCGGAATTATACCTACGAGACAAAAGTTCTCATTAATATCTCCCATGTTGAAATGCTTTTAACTGTGTGAGTCAAAATCTGGAGTAAAATAAGAGGAATAATTAACTTACCCAAAAGAACACATATATTCCTTCTATAGGAAGAGCTCCAAAGAGAAATCAGCAGCATCAAGAATAAAGCAGCACTTGAGTTATGTGCAAAAAATATCTTAATGTCTTCAATCCTGATATTTTCCAGTTTTTAAATTCAAAATTCAAGGAGTACATTTCACAGCCCAATTTTTTTACAGTCCATTTTAACTGTAGACTCAGTTGTCTCTGTATGTGGATTCCCTGCCCATGCAGGACCACAGGAGGAACGAGCCTGGCTCTTATCTTCCCTTTCCCCTTAAAAGACTCATAAAGCGTCTCCTTGATTAATGAGGAGAGCTAAAGGTGCTTCTCTGCAGGTCCCTGCAGGTCCCTTTGAGTTTTAGAATCTTTGCACAGTTTGTATTCAAAGGTATTACTGATTTCAAACCACAGCTCATCAATATAATAACTCCTCTGGAGTTACAAATAATGGAAACACCAGTTAGGAAGCTGGCTCAAATCCAGACAACCAGTGGGTGAACAAAGCACCCACTTTCCATAATCCCAGGGTGCAATCCTGTAAAATCCAGAGCTGCTCCTTAGACATGTTCAGCTCCTTGAACTAAAGCCATCCTACATCCCTTCCTGAGCCTTGGGACTCTGTTCAGAAGACAAACTGCTGAATGAAGCAGCCAGAGGCATTGCAGAACCTGGGCAGTAGGTATCCATTTCCCAAATATCAAGTGTCATCTCTATTGGGAATCTCAGCAAGGCACTGGAATCCTCTTAGTATGTGGTTTTCCAAAAACACAGGGTACCTGAGGGAGCTATGGACATGGTGTTTATTCTAAGTTTGGTGAAACAAGGAAATAATTTGTTTCCACAGCAACTAGGAGGACTAAGACTCTTGAAATGTTATTCAAATATATGTATTTTCAGGGCATAACCCAGGGAAACAGACTGTTTCTTCCTATTGACAAAAATAGAAACTGAAATATTCATATAATTCCACTGTTAATATTTTTAGCAGAACACTACATCCATATGAACACATTACCTGTTTCAGTAGCAATAATATGATACTGATCTTCTGGTTTGCTTGTGTCATAAGGATTTCCTGCTGGAACTGTTGGAAAAATATCTGAAAAGGAGATCAGACATTTTAGGAAAATAGTAAAAGATATGGCCATTACGTTGTTAAGTAAATTAACAGTAATTACATTTTCATTTATATTGGGAAAATGAACAATTTTATGATTTATTAAATATACATGTAAACAGGATTTTATTACAAAATTGGAATTATATCTGGAAGAATTACTTGCAGTGTTATTCTGAACAAAAGCCATATATTTGTAGCTGTTGCTCTCTGAAGAATTAATTTTTCCTATGTTCCAGTTCTTAACTGTGCCTGTTAAACTTGAATAATTTTGGAGGCTTTTATATGCTATACTTATAATTATGTATTTACCAGTGCAATGGAATTTAATGTGTCAAAATTTCTTACCGTATTCGGGCTCTGCTCTGTCTCCTAATTCTTTTTCTAAGACATTATCTGTTAAATCAATATTTGAAATTGATTGTTGAAGAATGAAAAATGTGTGCAATAAAACAATGTTTCCATTTTTTTCATGCAGTATCACAGAAATAGATACATTCCCCCAAACAATAATTGCTTAATTCTTCAGAATTTCATCTTACCAAAGACTCTTTGCAAACTAGTGTCAAATCACTTCTAGTTCATACTTTTTGCTCCTTAGAAGAAGGCTATAGTTGAGTCTAGTTTCAATTCTTGGTGGCCTCTGATTTAATGGCTAATGGTTAAAGGCTAAGCCTCTGAACACTCAAACTTCTTGTGCTGAATAAAGTGCCTAACATATCCAGAGCTTCATTTGTGCAGACAATTCTAAAACAAGATATGAAGTTCTCTTTATCATAAGGTTATACTAACTTAACACTGCTATGAGACTACAGTTCTGAGTGTCTTGATAAATACAAACTGCTATAGAGAAATCAAAACAGTGATTAAGTCTACTAGGTAAGGCAATTATTTCACCTATTCTGGTAAAAAATAGCTACATTTGGCCTGATATAAAGGAAGATGCCAAGACACCCCAAAAACTGAGCTGCTGTCTCTTGATAGCAGAAGAGGAGATGAGTTTTTAATTTGATTGCATAATCGAACCTACAGGAGCTGGATGGAAACTAAATGTGGTCGCAATTACCAACCCATAATTAAATTTAAGATTGCTGAAAGATCAATATGATCCAAAGCCAGACTGAACATTGCAACAGTAAACGGTGTCAAGGGAGGCCTTGGAAAAATAAAAGTGTCTACCAGAAATGTAGTTGCTGCTGGAGCAAGGCTGCCTAATGAGCACCATCCCAGACTTGCTGATGATACAATTAGATGCAACTTCATCAAAGTCATCTACAACCTGCCTTGACCTGTGGCTGGTATCACAGCCCCTGTACTGAATACAGACAGCAGAACTGTGAAAAACAACATACTCAGATAACAAACTGAAATTCGATCTGCATGTGGCACTTCAGTACTCCTGGTGAAATGGATTTATTCTGCACTGCTAAGAGCTGACATTGAAGCCTACACAGTGATTTGAGGGGGGAAAAAGGTCGTTTGTAAGTCTCACTTGGTTTGAGAGAACAAATGTAATTTTCCTACAAACATTGTGTTACTTTCTTCAGGCAGTAAAAGAAATGCCATATATCTATTTATATGCATTTTTGCATCTACTCCTTTCCTCCATGTGACAGAAAAACACATTTCTGGAGAATAGTCTGTTTTGCCAAAGAGCACAATTCCAACAATTTGAAAAATAAATAGCTACAATTCAGTAATACTGTATTTAGCTGCATAACAATGTTGACACCAACAATAATCTACCTATACATTGTTTGCCTTATATGCCTCATTATACACTAATAACCCACTTCTGCCTAGAGAAAGAAATATAAATGTATTTTCATTGTTACCGTTATCACTTTGTTTTCTGACAATCCAAAACACCCAACATTTTCTCAGATAGTAAAAGCAATAGAAAAAACAATTCTCAACAAGAATGGTAAATAGTTCACTGTTAGAGAATAATTATCTAATTTAAATTTGTTTGCTTTTAAAGCTATGAAATACACCTGAAATCAAACCTTTTTAATAAAGCCTGCAATTTCTGACACAAAAATGTTGGGTTTTTCACAACAGAAAACATTTTTATTTTGTTACCCTGTTTCAAAATAGTTTAAACCATTCTAAACGTGATAAAATTGTCACATTTCCTTGAAAGGCGATTACTGATCATCAAAAGTAGTGATAACCATCAACAATTTCAAAAGCAGGAGCAGATTTAGAGGGTGACAGCAGGCCAAAACACATTGGTATATGGTTTGGTATATACCAAATATTTAATATTTGGTTGCAATGTTAATTGCCATCAATATCCTCATTAAGTGACCAGAAAGTGAAAAAGTTATGTATCCACCAAAACCAGAGAAACAAAATAGCCTGGATCTCTACAGACAGACAGATCTCTACAAAGAGAGTGATTATTGTTTGATCACCAGCATAGAGGAAGAAGGTGGGAAACTGCAGAATTACATAGGTCAAACAGATGCAAAGAGTAGGATTTCATTGAACTGTAGAAGGGTTTAGGTTGGAAGGGACCTTAAATAACAGCTTTTTTCCAAGCCCCTGCCATGGGCAGGAACACGTTACACTAGACCAGGTTGCTCAGAGTCCCATCAAACCTGGCCTTGAACTTTCCCAGGGATGGGGCATCCACAGATTCACTGGGCAACTGTGTCTGGGCCTCACCACCCTCACAGCAAAGACTTTCTTCCTACTATCTAATCTAAGCCTGCTCTCTGTCAGTGTGAAGCCATTCCCTCTTGTCCTGGCACTACAGACCCTTGTAAATCATCTCTCTCCATCTCTCCTGTGGGCTCCCTTCAGGTACTGGAAAGCTGCAATTAGATCATCCCAAAGCCTTCTCTTTTCCAGGCTGAACAATCCCAGTTCTCTCAGCCTTTCCTCCCAGCAGAGCTGCCCCATCCCTCTGATCCCCTTGGTGCCCCTCTGGCCTGGCTCCAGCAGTCCCTGTCCTTCCTGTGCTGGGAGCCCAGAGCTGATGCAGCCCTGCAGGTGGGGTCTCAGCAGAGCGGGGCAGAGGGGCAGAATCCCCTCCCTGCCCTGCTGCCCACGGGGCTGTGGGTGCAGCCCAGCACACGGGCGGTTCTGGGCTCCCAATGGCCAGGGCATGGCCAGCCCCTCACCCACAGCACCCCCAGATCCTTCTCCCAGGACTGCTCTGGACCCAGGTGCAGCACCTTGGACTTGGTCTGTTACATCTCATGAGATTCCTATAGGCCATCTCTTGAGGTTTTTATTAATTAATTAATATAATCAATTACTTGATTTTGTTTATTAATTAATAAATTAAACAAATCCATAATTTCATATGCATTCTGACTTCTAGCTTTCTTTTGAAAAACAAACAGACCAAAAATTATTTGAAAACATTTGCATGATCCTGCTGAAAAACACATTTTCATTTACTTTAATTACCACCAAGAATAGAAAGTTTTACAGGCTCAAACTGGAAATTTTACTTTTCACGTCCTTTCTGGTTTTGCACCATGTTCTAGTTTATAGTTCACTTTTCCTTTATTGACATATACAGAACTTATGTCATGTCTGAAAGTACAGCCAAATTGCCTAAGATCTGTTTTTTCTGTCACCATCTCAACTACCATGCATCTGCTTTTCATATCTGTCTAAGTCTACATGCATGAATGCAGAAATTTTTCCTGCTGTTCTGGACTTCGTTCTTCAAGCCATAACTTTTTGAAACAACCACTGTATTTAAATTGGTATAAAATGGCAGGGCTGCAGCTACAAGGACAGTGCAGTATTTTTTACAGGAGGATCAAGATGTCTTGGTCATCCTACCTAGAAAGTAGAAAATGTACACATAAAACACTTTGTGAAGTAAGGGAATTCATTAAATAAAAAAAAACCCTGGGAAAGCATGATAGTGAAGCTAGCTTTGAAAACATTCTTATTAGATATAAAAAGATTTATTTAAATGTATCAAAAATGTATTTTAATAGTTGTTATTGACATATTATATCTGGTGTTAATGCCAGCTCAGGCACACAACAAAGGCCAAAATATACTTGAAGATTTCCTGACAAACCAAGAGGCAATTGTTTTTCTAAGACAATGTCCCACCAGTGAAATATAACTTCAGCTTTACTTACCTGGAGCATATTTGCAGATAAAATTGTGCTTCATGTTACATCTATCATCGTTCCACTGATAAAGGTATGGCCCTCCCAGACCAGGATTTGCAGTTGGCTGATGATACATCACCACACAGGCTTCACTTCCACAGGAAGGCTCATCTGTGTACCAGTTTCTAGTTTTTAAAGATAAGGTTCAGGAGGATGACAAAGAAAAGAGTTTGCATCAAAGAAGAGATATCAACCCAAACAGTCCCATCCTCTTCAGAGACATCCTGCATTTCCCACAATCCTTCTGTGAAAGGCCCAAGCTGCACATCTCTGAATCTTAAAACAATTCTGATCAAAGCACCTCTGCAGAAATAACACTGAACTGCTCTGCTTTCCTCCCTATTAGACTCCTATCTGTCCCCTTGTCTTGAGTTCTGTGAGTTGCTGCTACTCTGGCCTTTGGCTTCATTAGGAAGTTAAAGGCTTTTCAAAAAGGGCAAAAACAGAACAATTTGTGCTAAGCATCTCACAATAATTTATTTGGTGGCTGGCTCCCTGATTTGAGGTGGCCAGAAGCTTGCAGAATTTACCTACCAGCTTTCAGACCACACCCAAAAGACTCTGTGTGTGGCAGAACAAACTCCAAACATCATTCAGAAGCAAACTGTGAGTGGGAGCAAAGAAATTTGTAGGCTGAAGCCACACAACGCCCTCCTGTCACAGCTGCAATTCCAAATCCCAATTTCCAGCTACCCTTCATCTGCAGAAGTCAAGGGGGAGATGCCACAAACTTCACGCCACCAAGTAAGCCTCCATTTGGCATTTCAGGCTTCATTTGGCATTTCAGGCTCCATTCCTGTCCGTGAAGCCTTCTCAAGAAGCACTTTCACACCCTTACCTGAATGGGGACATACTTCCATCAGCCCACTGGTAGAGGTCGGGGCAAGCACTCGACGTGGCCAGCCCATCGCCGCTTCTCCACAGCCCGATCCAGAAATCACCATCAGAAACCCCAGAGCCTGATTTGGTGAGGTTTTGCAGCATGTTTTCTATTAGCTGCTGCTCAGCTTCACTTTCCAAGCTCAGTAAAGCCCCACCATCGATTTCACAAGCCTGGCGGGCCTCCTGGAAGCCCACGCGTCTGGACAAGTCCTGGAAATAGGCTAATTTGTAACAGGAGTGCTTGAAGGCACCATAGCACACCTTCTGGCCTGAAAAACAAAAACATGTGACTGGTCAGAGTACAGTCATGAACATCAAAGCTGCAGGAAAAAAATACAGCACATCATGTATGTGCTGGTGAAGGATGGGAAATTTTTGTCTGAGAGGATTCACGGTGATAACACTAGCACCACTGAAATCCTTTGCTCTAATTTAAATTTCAAATAGCATACAGTTCATGGGAGTCTATGCCATCTTGCCATGGCCTGTGAAACTCACCGAAACACTGAAGATTCCCAAAAGGTTCTAAAAAAATATTCTTTACTTTATAATGACTATACCATCAGGCCTCTCTGTTATAGCCAAGATCTGTTTGGAGGGTATTTCCTAGACTATTTCATACTAATGGACCAACTTCACTTTTACTGTATAATCAGAGATATTCAATTAAAAAAAAATATTCAAATTCAGATGTTTAGTGGCAAGAAGCAGCTGGAAATTTTTTTGATCCCCCAAGTTAACCTTGAGAGGCTGTGTATGAGAGGAACTCATAGCCACTCTTCACTAAAATGTGTCTAAGAAGCACAATTTATAAAGGTCTACAGGAGGAGAGTCTGCTCCTTACAGTTCTTTGTCTGATTAGGAAAAATAATTATCATTTTCCACTACAAAGTCTCTCTAGAGTTTATTCAAGATATACAAGATGAGGAAGTAACACACTCACTTATCAGCCACAACTAAATTCCAGTATGTTTATTTAGGGACAGGAGAAGGCTTCTAAACATAACCATCTCCTAAAAAAATCCAAAATCAAGTTTTTCCAGTATAGAAATTTATCATTGGAGAAGAAAAATAGGAAAATTTGTTTTGTTAAGTAAGAATGACTGAAGGATACCCAAGTAACAAAAAACTACCAGGCATTATCTGGACTGTTTGGAAACCAACAAAAGTCATTATTTTACTGGAAAATTTGGCAATCACACAACCTGCTGAGCTGGAAGGAATCATTGAGAACCATGGAGTCCAACTCCCAGCCCTGTGAAAAACAGCCCAAGAGTCACACCATGTGTCTGAGAGTGTTGGCCAAATGCTTCTTGAGCTCTGTCAGGTTTGTGCTGTGACCACTGCCCTGGGGAGCCTGCTCCAGTGTCCAACCACAGTAGTTTATTGTTCTATATCAGATTTGCACTTGAAATCTTGTATTTAGTTTCACTTTTAAGCAAACCCAGATATGTGACTCACATAAATAACATTTGAACAAGATTTATCCTGTTTTACCTTAAAAAATTTTAATTTGTCACTGGGAAACAGCTCACATAACTTCAGCTATACTTATGTTTTCCCAGGCAGTGTTTTTCTAGACACAAAGAGACACATCAACATAAACAAAAAAACTTAAAAGCTACATAAAGTTAATTCTTTTTGCATTAGCTTTGCTTCATTTTTGTATTTAGTAAGTAGGATATTTGCAATAGCAGACAGCCCTAGGGCTGAGTCGAAGACATCTCTCTATTTGCCCAGAGAATGGTTTCAAGTATTTGCAGAGAATAAGCAGATTTTATCAAAGATGTGTTAATATAGGAATGGAAAAACAGGATCAGCTCTTGACTTTTAGCTAAATCTGAACATAACTCTTATTTTTTGGGGACCATTTCTGTTGTAAAAAGCTAAATTATAGGGAAAGTAGGGATATACAATGCTTAACTTTCTAGTGTTTCCTACAATTTTTGTAATCTTTCTAGGAAAAAACCCCAACAAACTCTGAAACCTTCACTTTACAATACCCTATTAAAGTTCATCTGGAGAAGGACTATCAGGAAGAAAAGCATCTTTTTAATCTAGTTCTTACCCTGGCAGACAGAATTCTGAAAATTTAGTTGTTTATCAGTAATTAATCTACCAAAATAACACAGGAACAAGAGCAGTCTAAAAAAAAGGCTCTCTCATCTAAGACCAGGCAGAGTGTGCCAATTTTGAGTTTCTCTGATAACGTCCTGACAAGACAATGTATGCCCCAATTTCTTTCCTGATATTTCCCTTTATTCATAAAGGTTAAGAGCCTTGCTCTCAATGAATGTAGCAAGGGCCATAGTCCCAGCTGGGCAGTGGTGCTGAAGAAGCAAGGGACAGACCCTTTAACAGAGATGTATATGAAATAATGGGCTTTCTCCTAGACTTCTTTGACCAAAAGAACTACTATTATCAAAGTAACAAAGTGATAAGTCTAAATGTTGCAAAATGAGAAGTACAAGAATAAAAGCTGCACGTGAAATCCCAGCTCATTCCCTTCCCCTACAACGCTGAAATTCCAATTTTGTTAACATGATTGATTTTTCCCGGGAGCTCTGTCTCACTGACAGGCCAGAGTGCACAGGGAAGGAGGAGTTGATCAACATTTTGAGCCTCACTGCTGGGTAAGTGACAATGGCTTACTGCCAGAGTACACACGTGTATATAACAGCACAAACATCCAAAGCCTAGCACTGAATTATGCAGGACACTAATCACTTCCAAGAAAAAGCAACCACACCCTTCCCTGCAGTTGAAGATTGGATTCAAAACATTAATTCATGTACATGCAAATTTAGCAGGAGTCCTTTGTCCATTGTCTTGTTCTTTTTATTTTCCCAGACAATCTTTGAAATAAACTCTTCCATGATTCCTTTCATTCTGTGCACATATTTCTCCTTGACATCAAGTACTAAGTTATGAGCAAATTCAGGTGTCGAAGTACCCTGATCACAATTTCAGTCATGCAGGAATGTTCAACCAACTACAATGAGCAAGCTGATCATTATGGATCATAATTCCTATGCTGTTCCTCCCTCTCATGGGAAAATAGCTAACTTTGCCTTTATAACACACAACCCACTCCTCATCCCTGCACGTTTCTCAGGTGGCTGAAGTGCTCCCCTCACACTCTGTTCTCATGCACAGCCTCTGCTCTTCTGTAACTCTCCCAAAATCCAAGACAAACCTTCCAGGAGAAGAAATGGATCCTTGCTGGCTACCTAACTGAGCTTTCTCAGGATGCCCATCTGCCAGTCAGCTGCTGCATGGAGACTCAAGTGGAATCATAGAATCTTTTAGGCTGGCAAAGATCTTGAAGACCATCAAATCATGGCAAGTGCTGTTTCTGACCTTCTCCAAGGCTTGTATCCATAAGCTGTGCTGCATTCTTGTCCAATACAGAGGCTGTATAGATGCTCATCTCCATCAGCCACACCAAGGAAACCGGGTTGGACTCTATGGAGCAGCAAGGAGGATGACAAGAATTTGTGATGCACAAAGGCAAAGAGATACTGCAGCTCCTAATATGTGCCCAGCTTGCCACCATTGTGCACTCAAAGCAGGCAGTCCTCTGAATACTGATGTGAAGGCCCAATTTCTATCCAAGGGTTTGCAAGTTAAAATCTTGAAGCTTTGTGGAAGGCATTTTCTTTCTTCCCTTAAACTGACCAGAATAATTTTTGAAGACACCATTGTTATTGCAGATGTTTGGATAGGGTTAAGTAACTCTAAAATCAAATTTTACAAAGAGAAAGAGTTGAACAAATGAAAACTTGCATGAAATCCAGCTCCTAAATTACTCCTCTTTCATTTGTTGCTCTCTCTACATCTGTAAAAGAAATTATTTCCTCCTTACAGGCTGATCATTTGCGCAAGAATACACCTCCAGAAATCAACAGAGAAAACAGCAAGAAACAAAGAAATAATTGGCATTAGGAGCCATAGACCCAAGGAGTGTGAATGAAGTGTGTGAGGCAGAGCAGTAAGCTTTCTGGAAGAAGCTGTGAATTTCCCTTGTTCTAGTTAATTTAATCCCTGTGTTTAAGCAGTGACCTACTCTGAATCTTTTCTTTCTTCTTTTGAAGAGGACTTTGAACCAGTTCCACTACAGCAGATAAATGTGTTAATGGAAATCTGCATTTGTGCCTTAATAGCTGGCAAATCAGTTGACATTTTAGTGCTCTTCTCGGAACACACTGAGATGTCAGGTTTTAAAGCTTCATTTTTTTCTCTCACTACTAATTTCTGAACTACAAAGCAGAAATAATTTACCACTGAAAAATGACAGAATGGACCACATTGTACAGGAGACAAGATAAGTATGGAAATAACAACCGTGTGCTACTTTACCTTATTCTAACATCTTTCAGCAGACTCCACAGTTAGTTCTAAATCAACATTTTGCTATTTCAGCTGTATAAACTGAGTTCAAATTTTTCTGTCACAATTGAATAGAAACAAGATTTGTAAGCAAGACTATTGGAATGAATCATTCTAAGATACTACCCAAGGTGGATAATTTTTTTTTTTTTTGTCTCATCATCCCATTAGCTGATGAAAGCGAGTGAACAGGATTTGCTCCAGAAAGTGCCAGCTACCATTTCCAGCCATATGGGTCAGTTTTCATCTTTGGGTGTTTCACAGAAGCTCCATAGTAGAATGTTTAGATATCAGCCTCAGAACAAAGATATTTTTAAACTAAATTACTAATTAAAATATTTCCACAGATAATTGTACAGAGGGAAAAAATCTTCAAGAAAAAAAGAAATAAGCAAATTGCAAGCTGTTGTTTCAATCAGTTATATCTCCATTACGTTTTAATAATCATGCTTCATTAAACAAATAATGGGTTTCTTGATTACTGTCATGACAGAAGATACAGCTGAGTGTCATTTAGAACCAAAATTGCTGATAAAATACCCAGGTCAAAGGCTCCTCTCCCTAAGAGCATCAGGCTTATTACTAAACTAAACCCCCACAGCCCATGAGGGGCACAAAGGTCATTTTGAGTGAAACACCTTGCTTAGCTGGAGTCTTTGAAGATTTCAGGTAGAAGATAAGCTCCCTGGTGATAAATCCCATTCCTCTTGAACCTTACAAACTAATGTGCAATCCAGGGTTTGATATCATTAGCATCCACCTAGATTAAGTTAGCCATTATACATGCACAGCATGTGTGAGGAGAGACAAAAATGAATGTATAAAGCCTGATGTACTAAATTCCATTATTATTTTGTATTTTGACTTTTTTTTTTCCCATGGCATTGGATTCAGCAGAAAACACAGAAGAGCACTTCGAAAAAGCAGTGTGAAATATTTAACATTGACCAGAGCAGCGTGAGCCTGATGGAGACATCTGAAAACAAAGCGAAAATAAAACCACAAGGACTTAAGGGAAAGTGATGAAATAGCAAAACAGAAATCTATGGTAATTAACCAAAATATTCTCTGCCTGTGTTATGAAGACTGGTCTTGGTCTTGGTTTGTGCAGTGAGCTCAGGGATGGCTAACCAGGATGCAGGACACTGGGCACAATTTGTTTTCACCTGTCCCCATGTCACAGGGCACTCCACACCAACTCCCAGTGATGCACTCCAGAATGTGGCCAGGAAGAGACTAAGTGGTTTAAATAAGACTAAACTTTCCTAACCACATTTTGTTTCAAAGCTGATGCATCTTGTCAGATGGTCTTTGTATCATCCAGTCAGATTTTGCCTGGGTTCAGCTGCTGGTCATATTTTGCTATATTATGTTACTGCTGTTGATGTTCTACTGTATCATATTTGCATCCATCCAAATATAATTTTTTTTATGATTCATATTACTTTTTTTAAAAAAATCTGTGATAACATTTTATAATTACATTTTGTCTGCATTTATGATAAAAGCAAGTTGCCATCTTCTGTTCCAAAGTTTGTAACACTGAAGATACATCATTCTCTAGCTGAGTCAGTGTTCAAATCACTGATGTTTCTCAGCTCACAGTCCTGAGCAGTTTAAGGAACTCCATGTGCTCAGAAATTTGACATTCAAATAAAACCTGCTGTACAGATCACATGCCAGCCTCTATCTGTACTGACATCTTCATAGCTATTTCTTCCATACCTTAGCAGGTACTTTTTCTTCCAATCCTTCTAATTACCAAACTTTCTGAAAGAAATGAAAGTTCTTACTGATTTATTCTGGGTTACTAGTTCAGTTATTGTGTTTCTACACACTTCTGGGGACAGGGAGTGGGCTTATTTCTGAATGGCAACTGTCCTCAGCAGACCCATAATAGCTATACCTTTAAAAAAAAAAGCAATCAAAAAGGAGACAGTGCAAAGGCGCACCTGGCAGTGCTCATTTATGTACTAAATGTCATTCATTCCTAACACCTGGATTTTGCCATCAGCTGAATACAAGTGCAATTAAAATTGGATCTGAGAGCTTCCCTGCACAATGCAGCAAGATTGCTGGTCACAAAAATGGGCAGTAGAGCACACATATGACCCTTCAGAGCATTGATTTAGGCAGGGTTTTGTTGTGGAGGTTTGTCAAAGCCTCTGTGTGTTCAGAACTTGCACTTTTCTAGGCCTTGGGAGGATGCAAGAGGACTCCTTGTCCTGCAAAATGTTCTTCATTGTGTTGAATAAATTGCTGGGAGAAGTTGTCTTTTCCACAGCAGATTAAAAATTTGTCTAGATTTTCAACATCCCTGACATGGTGCTTCAGCCTTGTTCTTGATGTCCTGGGAACTGGAATGCCAGCCGGCATGAAAGCTGCCATCTTCACTCAGCAGTGACAGGCTTGGCTTATTCACTCATTTCCCAAAGAAAATAACACACTTATTTTTTATACTTAACTTCTCAACCCTGGTACTCAAAGGAGGGAACTCAGGCCATTGATAAAAGAGCTGTGAAGAAGTAGCTTGATGTCTAAACCTTATTAGAAGCTAATCAACACTTCACCCTCCACAACTGCCATTGCAGGAAAACATACAATGACGTGAATCAATACAGGGTAAGTGTCTTCAACTGGAAAATTAATATCCATTTTTATGAAAATGTTTTAGTCACTGATTCAAGTCATAATTCATAGTAAAAAAAAAAAAACAAATCTCTAAAGTATTCCCAAAAAGTATTTCTTTTTTTCCCCCAGGTCAAATCATTAAAGCCCTGTCAGCTTTCCTTTCTTCTAAGTGAAACATACCTTCATTTTGGCATCAGCTCTGGTTTCAGCTATCTAACACATCATAAATTTAAAGCATGAGATCCATTTAGCTTTTCCTGTAATAACTATTTTCCTTTCTTCTGATCATGTGAACTTTACAGGTGTATATCACAGGGCTTGCCATGGCAGTCAGCCACCTCCTTCTCAAAGGGGCCAGCTCACAGCTGCACTGCCCTGGGGGCTCACAGAAAGTGGCAACATAGCTGCTAAAACAGCCCCCTAAAACTGCCAGTTGCCTTCCCTTTTTCAAGGGAAAACTTGGACAGAATCAGGCCAATTATAACACTCAAGTGTCAATGGAATCTATTTGAACCTACTCAAATCAAGAGGAAATGGACTGTGTTGGAAAGATCTGCATATCTACAACTCTGCTCTGGGATGTGCAGTATTTTACCCAGAACCTTAAAACCTCAGAACAAAAAAAAAAAACCCAGCCAAACAAAACATCCCGTTACTGGTGAAGCTGTTAGGAGTGAGTTTGCTTTGTTTTGTTTTGGTTTTTTAATTCCTATAAACACAGTAACACATAGGTTAATTCTTATAAACACAATAACACAATAAATATTTACATATCATAACCTAAAGACACACCAAATACTCCACAATTTCAGCTGTTTATTAAAAAACCATAAACACTGACAAGACTGGCCCAGAGAAACTGTGGATGTCCCATCCCTGGAAGTGTTCAAGGCCAGGTTGGATGGGGTCCTGAGCAACCTGGTCTAGTGGAAGGTGTGTCCCTGCCCATGGCAGAGGGTTGAAACAAGATGATTTTTAAGGTCCCTTCCAATTCAAACAATGCTGGGATTAAGTCCATTTATCAATAGTTTTCTGTGTAGCCATGAAGCCCAGAAGAGAATTCACAAACTTTAAAGACAGACATACTATGCCAGCTAAGAAGTTGTTAACTTGCTGTGGAATAGACATAATAGACAAAAATTGTAGTCTGAATGTCTTAAGTATGTGTGCCAGCCTAGGGGAGCAGGGAATAATTTTATTCTTCTATCCCAAACCAAGACATTTTTACAAATAACCTTTTATGCTCATCAGTCAGTTCCCTCAACAGGTTTTCTCCCAGGCATAAATGTAAGCATTCTTGACAGTTTGTGCTGATGACTTATTTCTTTTTTTTGCCTCTAGAAGGAGATAGTTCATAACTCTTTGGTCATAGAATCACAGAGTACCATTCAGTTGGAAGAGACTCTCAAGGATCAAGTCCAATTCCTGGCCCTGAACAGGACCATCCCCAAGAACCCCACCATGTGCCTGAGAGTGTTGGCCAACTCTTCTTGTGCTCTGTCAGGCTGGTGCTGTGACCACTGCCCTGGGGAGCCTGTTCCAGTGCCCAACCACCCTCTAGGTGAAAAACCTTTTCCTGATATTCAGTATGAATCTCCCCAGTCAGCAGACCCACCCTGCACCAATTAATGAAGATAAAAAATGACAAGAGAGAAAATATACTCCTTCTCAATTATTTTTCATAGCAAGCATAATCCGTTCTCAGTAATTTTCAGTGGAATTTGAATGTCTTTTTTCCAAGTAGGTGTAGTTTCATTAATTTGTTACCTAAGTATTTGCAATAGATTTAGGTAATATATACATGTGTACAAATTATACTAACTTCCTTGGTTTAAGACCTTCCTAGGGTGTAACACCCTTCATCCATTTCAGTAGAGGAGTGTAGAGTGCTTGCAATTAAAAGAGAAAGCAACAAGCAAAGCCTTGCTCATTCACCTGCTCCTAAGAAAGTGGGAAAAGCCAGTCCACAAGGAATCTTAAAATTGGTGACAGTTCACTTAAGGCAAAAATTGATGGGAAGTTTGAGGGGAGGATAAATCTATTAGAATATTATAAAGGATAATTTGCACTAAGAAAATTCAGAGGTAAAGCATCGCTGGTTAATTCACATTATATGAATTGAGATACAGTCAATGGGATTCAGCGTGGGATTCATCTCACCAAACTTTAGTTCTTCCCAATAACCTGTCCATACCTAAACTGACTCACTGACCTCACTGTGTATACAACTGAACAAAGCAAACACAGATAGCATTTGTTAGTGCAGATCTGCAGTATATTCAAAATCCAAATTTAAATGAAATTAATCCCACTCTTAAAATACCAACTTTTTCCTTCCCTTCTTATAAAGTGAACCTCAAGTCATTAGCTGGATACTGCAGCTACATTCAGATTTACTTACAGACATGCCAACTTTTTAGTTAGGACTCATTATTTCTTAAGATTACTTGGAACTGAAGGTCCCACTTAGTCAGTGGTGGCAGTAGGGACTGCTTCAGCAAGAGACTCAGCTTCCAACCAGTGAGTGAGAGGTAAGAGTATGGGATTAGAGTGTAGCAATTACTATCAAAGGATTGTTTGATCTTAACATACTGTACATTAGCATCTGCCATCTTTTCTGATCTATCAGACATTTGCAAAGAGAAAGTCATTATGGGAATTAGTTTCAGGAAAATAATGCTGTATAGAACCCTTTATGAACCAAAGCATGCTCCCCTGCAAACATAATAGAGAAATTTGGTCTACATAGGATCAGACCTGAACTACACGGAGTTAAAATCGAGGTACAGAACATGAGTTCAACCAGGGAAGAGACCAGCCTTCTCTCTCTGGGAGCAAGAAAAGCCATCTGAAAGCAAGCACACTGTCCATACCATTCCACAAGGTTTTTACCATAGCCCCCTCCATGGTAGGCATTTTCTCCTTGGGCTCTTTAGCCAAGTGGCATACTGGGACTTGACAATCATGAGTTTGAGCTTTGCAATGCCTTTCTATTTTTGAACAAAACACTGTGAGCAAAAAGTTGTATTCCTGGGAAAGCAGCATGCTGGTCTGACACAGCAGTAGGATTTTCCATGTCTCTTTCCTTATCCCTGAGCAGAACTGCAGCCTGGCCAACCTGCACAACTCTCACCCATGTGAAAGGTAAACTATACATGTTTGACAAAGGAGGGTCACCTCTAATACAGAAATCTGACTCTAGAAAATTATTTAAGTACTTGGGTATTTCTACCCTGCTACAGAAGAACTCCTCCACCATCAGAGGTCTCATCAAAACTGGGTTCTTATTCCACAGGGTATTGTGGAATTTCTTGGTTTGCAGCAAGGTGTGCTTAGCAGAAACATTTATTATATCCAAAAGTCATCACTTCATTTCACTTTAAGAGTCTAGCTCATTGATTTGCCCCCAAGACACAGTGCTCAGTACAGCTGGATAAGGAGAGGAAACAATAAAGGATTCTATGGGAATTAATGCCCAGCTTCTCTTGCACTTCTCCAAGTCTCAGCTTTAGTGATTACTGAGACCTTCAACTGAGCAAAAGGATCTTGTACTATCTGGGCATGCCTATCCAAGAAAAGCTTTTCAAGTATGTAACTAAATGCTGGATATTTCCAACAAAATGTGTTCAACACACACCTGGTGCACATGTAGATGAGATGGCAGGTTTTTTATCAGGTTATATGTTTTCAAATTCTGAGCTGCAAATATATATTGAAATTTACAGTTCAAAAAAAAACAACCCACAACTTTACAGCAGAAGGTTTCATCTGGAGAAAATGCTTGCACTTGGACAGACAAAACTCAGGTGTAATAAGCAGGCCAAGCAAATTCAATTAAACTATGCATCTTTGGAGAAAGGTTTTGTTACCTCTAGTCAATCCAGTACCCATGAAGATGCTGCTTTAATTCTCTTACTTTGCAACGCTTTATGTAGAACTCAAATCTGATCATAAGCCACGTGAATGAACATATCCTCTTCCTTAAAGGCATCTGAAGCAACAAAGCCTACACTTTATGGGCAACTCTGGTAGTTTCCTGACCCACCAATTGGTTTTACTCATTTAGTGTTTTATATATCCAAGTTCTTTTGCGCCAAAATAGATGCATATTGCTTTAAAATACTATTTCATTATTTAATCTGCTATTGATGCTCAGCAATAGCAAACAGCAAAACTTTAAAAGCCATAGAAATACAAGTAGACAAACAGTAGTCATTAAGATATAATATCTATGATTAATACATAGGCTGTTAAATGATTAGTAATAAGATTAGCTTGCATCTCTCCTGCCCAATAGATACTTAAAGTAATTGCATCTTTGCAAACTGCATTATCATCACTTCATGTTCTTTATGATGTCATGGGACAGCAAGGCAGACTCAGCACTTTCTCATGAGCCTGCTTTAGGTTTTTTTCCTATAGGAATCAATTCTCTGGCAACACTAGGTAGTTGGATATGGAGGCTGTAAGCACTGCTCACAAAACATCTGTCTAGCCATATTAAAAATTAAAAAGCATTTTGCATCACTGTTTAAAACTTCCCAAATTAAAGATGGCAAAGAAATAACACAAAAATTCAAATCATTTGATGCCAACAATAGTTTTAATTATATCCTAGGAAAACTAACATACTTGGAAAAAGCAACAGAAACCCTTTACTTAAAAAATGGCATTTTGAAAAGGCAAGTCTTTCCTTCTCTGTCCACTTGACACTGTGATCAAAATGGTAGCAAATTTGCAATTATTGCTAGGTCTGCTGCAAACTTACTGCAGTCAATGGGACTCTTTTCACAAGGTCCAAGCAGCATTCAGGCAGTCTCACAAACAGCTTTGGTGAGTGATAGGAACCATATATTTATTTGGAATGAGAGCAGTCGAACTTCCTACTATGCCAGATTATTAATCATGACTGAAGCATAAATTAACTTTTTTTTTTAGGAATAGGTGTGTTTAAGATATAGATTTATGATTTCAAGCATAAGCTTGCTTAAGTCCAAACTGCTGGTTCCTATGCAAGAGAGAGGAAAGCTTGATGGGAGTCAAGCAACAGCACACACTGCCCAATTATTCAGTGGTACTATTTCTTGCCTAAAATAATGTCAGCTACTGCTAGTACTACACCTATCCATGTGCCAGAGTATGGGTGTGGTCTTTGAGAGAAAGAAAGGGGGGGAAAGGTCTTCCAGTACACAAGAAAATCTGCAATAAGCGTAAATAAATAAATGTGGTTGTTATTGTCTAGGAAACCTTCATCTAATGAATACAACTTCAACAAATAAATTAATAGTACATAAATGGTTCTTTCTGTAAGTGGCTTCAGACCCTCTCCTGCTTTCTACCAGGCAAGTATTATCAGCATAATAGAGTGACATGAGGCTCATCACATGCTTTGAAGTGCTTCAGGAAAATACGGGGCAGAGTCTGTGTCCTCTCAAAACCCCCAAAGCCTTATGGGCATCTAGGAACCGTTTGACAAGGCAGACATGGCTTTAAAAGCTGGACCTCAGTTTCCTTTAAACACAAAAGCTGCAGCTAGAAGATTAAGGGACTGGGTTTCCTCAGCCACACATGGATTCCTGCACTGAGATTGCTAATGCCAAACCCATCTCACAGATAATTAATCTTCACTATTCCTTAAAAGTAACAGTGTTACATAGCAGTCATATAAATTGTAATGCTTAGAGCTTTGGTGTATCATATAAGCCAGTACAATTCACAGTATAACAGAGGCAGATGAAATATTTCAGGTCACTGTTGAGACAAACAAGCTTTTTCAAAGTGTTGGAAGTACTGCTACTTAGCTACTGTTTCCTGAAGATAGTGTTTTATCAAAAGCCCAACAGCCTATCTCAGATGTAGCATTAGAATATGCTTCAAATAGAGCATGATCAAAATGGTCTAGTGACTGCAGCTAAGAAAGTTATCTGCATTCAGCAATCAAATGCCTGCAACAAAAAAAATAACCTACAAAAAAAGTTTTGTTGATGTGCTACTGTTACAACCTCTAAAACAATAGTGTAAAAAGTAATTTTGCATTGTTCTGGAGACAGTCTGTAATGAGACATGTTCTTACCCACATATACACACACATAACTTGTTAACAAGCAGAGTGGAGTGTGCAAATCTTTGTTTCCAGGCAAACACAGGGATGCATAGGCACACACAACATACCCCCAGGAGCCTGTCAGCTTTAGTCTGGAGGGTCTGAACCAAAGCAACCTTTAAGGGGCCTATTCATTAAATTTATGCATATCTGAGCACATGCACCTGTATACTGCAAACACACAGTGGGAGTCTACAGCTCTTAAATTAAGCCTAAGCTCCAATGTTAGATACAGGTTTCTGAAGTATTGTCTTCCTTTTGGTTTTGAGAGACGTGGGTGCACCCACACACAACAAAACTATTTATGCCACACGCTCTTAAAAGTTTGCCCTCTCCTCCTAACACTATCGCAGACAAAGAAGAAATATCCCTGTCCAGCTGCCAACAAAACTCAGGGCACAGACGTTCCTCGGGAAGACGCTCGATCTTTTTAAGCAATTCGAGCGCAGCCGGAGCGCGCCGGCAATCCAGCAGCTCTAGGAAGCCGGGGCAGGACGGGACCTGAGGCAGCCGCAGCATCCCGCACCATCCCCGCGTTCTCCGCAGCATCCCCGCTCCCCGCGGGCCAGGTGTGCCCGGGAGGCGCTCCCAGCGCTCGCCACCGATGCTGGGGTGGTTCGGGGAGCGGGCTGGGTCCCGGGTCCGCCCGGCACCGCCCCGGAGCGCTGCGCTCCGCACCGGCCCCGCACCGCGCACTCACCGCTCAGGACGCGCCC
>VWZP01007937.1:471878-577800 GCA_013396995.1 Dicaeum eximium | reverse complement strand
CGGCCCCGCCCAGCCCCGCGGCCGCCAGCACGGCCGCCAGTCCCAGCCCTGCTCCGGCCCCCATGGCGCTGCCCCGCTGCCGGCTGGCTCCGAGAAGCGCTCAGCGCAGGGCGATGCCGGCCGGTGACCGGGCACTCACGCCCAGCTCAGCTGNAGCCCCAGCCCCAGCTCCAGCCCCTCCTGTCCCAGCCCCTTCTCTGCAGAAGTCCCGGCGCAGGTACCCGGTGAGCGCTCGCTTCCCGCTCCTGGTTGGAGGCTGCGGGTCCCTCCAAGCCTCGCTGCCGGGTCTTTTAGGGTTGGTCACTGTCCCAGTGGCTTGGGAGTGTGATCCAAAGCCAGGTCTGTCAGGGTTTCATATCTGTTAAGGGCTTTGTAGATCTTCCTAGTGCGTTTTCTCTAAGAAGAATATGAACGTCCTGTTGCCAGCTTGAAAATGTGGGAATATATGCATACAGGTCTATACCTGGAAAGCACATACACACACTAGACTATAAGTATATATCCTGGAAAGCCCCTTTTTCTCATTGCCCCAGAAGACACTGAAGCCCCATTGCTGTCACTCCGAAAATGCACTGGTAATTCTCTGGATCTCTTCAAAGGACAATTTTCAAGACTTGTCCATTCATCAGAGGTTTTATCTACAAATACTGTTCAGAGATTTCTCTGATTATTTGTTACTTCGTGTACTTTGCTTTTAAACATAATAGATCACTGCAGATGTGGTTAAGGGACATCTTGTATGCAAATTACTAGATGGTTTACCAGTTAATTTCATCTTGCTCAGAATTCAAAGATCATGTATGGCATATTGTTAAGTCACTTTCCCTTTGGAGCTTTATAACCAGGTTTAGAAGTCAATACATCTCAGATATAATGGATTTTAAAACATTTGATAGATTCCTAGCTGCCTTAAAACTACCTGGGATCAGTTTTTTCTGAAAAAAAAAAAACCAAAAAACCGAAACCCTTGAGGTTCATGAGTAGCATTGGAAAATTATTTCAAGCACTGTTGTTTTGCCACCAACTTTTTTGATTTAATAGCAGTTATTTGTTTGTTTAACTGACACAGATTTTTTCCAAGTGAATTTATTCTTCCAGGCAATAACTAATATTTCTCTGTCTATAGGTAAGTTGAGCTGTGATCATACTGAACAATAGATTCTGAAATGGAGAAGTTACCTTGAATCTCCATGGCATCTGAGATTCAACCTTTCCTTCATGTAAAGCTCATGGTATTCAGAAAGAGAAGAGCATGATCCAGACCTAGGATGAATACAGTGAGAATTTTAAAACATTTTTGGTAATTCATGTTTTTAACCCTCTCCTATGTTGCTAATATGAGGGAGTTCTAGTTTCTTCAAATAATCTTGGATCTCAAGTGATGTCCAGCCAAAGGAGGTGGGAAAATTTAGAAAAGTGTTACTAGTTTTCTGGAATTTACAGTCTCCCACTGTCTCAGAAATTATGAATGGATAGTAAGGGACAAACCCCTCCAAATTGATGGGAATCATATGTTGAATACCACCCACAGATACTGAAAAGGTCTTCTATCTTTTCTTACTCTATTGCAAATATTCTTAGCTTGGCAGCCCCTAAAGTAATTTTGAAATGCAGCAATTGTAGATTTGCACAGCTAAATAAAGGCTCCAGGTATCCACACCACCTCTTTTCCAATGAAATTAGCAGGATGCAAGGGAAACATAACAAATTCTGTCTTTAGTAAATTATGCATCACCTTTCTGACATGCTTTGTGCTGGTTTATTAGCCAAAATTGTATACATGGTGTTGTGAAGTGACTGGACAACCTAGAATTTTAGCAAATACAGTAATTGCATTCTTAATCTGAAGCCTAACAATACATATTTCAAGATTCTGGTACCCAGAATATGAGTAACATCCAGTGCATTAAAATTTTATAGTTATTTTGCCTAAATCCTAGAAACTTGTATGTCCATGAAACTGCTCTTTGAAGGAGGACTGTGTTTTCTCTGGCATTAATAATTTGCCATGTTACTATGTTTTATTTCCTCATCTGGAGAATAAGAAATTGGAAAGAGAACAGTTTAGCTGAACATAAAGCTTTCAAAATGTTGCTATCTTCAAATCAGGGCTAGGTACTTTTCTAAGGTAATTTTCTTCTGAGTGAAATTATTTAATAAATCAAAGAAGAACAATAGGTAGAATTGAGCAGTGTTGTGCCAAAAGTAGGTAAATAATTTTTTTAAAAAATATTATCATTAAATGCTTCTCATTACTTTATGAACACTTGAAAAAACAGATTTGAGCAATTTTAAAAGATGACTACTATTCATTATCACTAATTAATTTTCAAATAAGCCTAAAAGGGTCAAAAAAGTATATTAAGCTGGAATAGTTGCTCTTTGCAGCAACTTAAGAGTTCCTCAACTTTGTGATTCCCCAAAGTGGTAGTGCTCTGTACTCTGCTTTCATGAAATGCTGTTTAAAATCTGAGTAACAGCTGTTTTCTGAGTTCATTTCTCAGCAATGAACATTTTCTTTTTAGTTTTCTCACTCATTTTTAAATCCTTCTGACATTTGCCCATGAGCTTAGTCTTTGGAGCTGACCCTGGTGAACAACTAAAAGTAGGAGGAGAAAGCAGTGGCTTGCACATGGGTAATTTATTAGATAACTTTGCTAGAACTCCATCAATTTGATATCTCATTGGCTTACAAAAATGGTTTAAGCTACTTAGCTTCTTCTGCCAAGTTTCTTGGGGCTATAATGGCATTATCTTTTTAATGGGTTATTTATTCTGTAGTTATGGAAAAGAATTCAGTACTGATATTAAAAACATTTGAGAAAATATAAGATATACTAGAGGAGGGAAAGAGATGGCAAAAAATTTAAGTTTCCTTCACCCTTTTAGCATTAACCTAGGTACCATTCACCCATAAATTTAATGCAGGCAAAAAAAAAAAAAAAAAAAAAAGAAGAAATTCCCAAACTACCTGTGAATTAGTAGTTTGCATAGCTGGGGCCAGTGGTCTCCCAGCTCCCCTGGCAGTGTTCCCACCTCAGCCTGTCCAGCTCCCAAGCCATCTAATTCAGCACTACCTCGGGTGTTTCTGCAGAGTGCTGCATTGCACAGCACAAAATGCCACTGAGGCTGTACATGCAATGCAGCAAGACTGACAGCTACAACAAGTTCTGCCAAGGAGGACCAGAGTAATTGGATTTCCTTCTATTATAATCCATTTAGATGTAACATATAGCAGAAGTACCTTTAAAAAAAAAAAAAAAAGAACAAAACTGTTTAGATAAACAGGATTTCTTAAAGGCCACAGGATTTTTTGTAATTTCACAATTTCTTTTAATATTCTTAAACTGTGATATCTTGCATCTACTAAAATAACATGCTTCCCCCTCTCCCCCTCCCCATCCCTTAAAGTCCCATTAAATCTAGTTCCTTAGCAAAATCTTCATGGATAGAGACCCAATTTAATAATATCTCTTTGGCTTGGGTCAGACTAATCAGTAATGGAACTGTGCATGTTAATTAAGCCTGATTCTCTAACCAGCAGCAATTCTAAGTCAGCAGCAGTTCTGTCCCAAACTGAGTTTCAAACTGCCAACAAGAACACTTTGACAACTTGAAAGCTTTATTATGAAAACATATTCAAAGCAAGGAGGTAAATGAACACAACTATTGTTCAAAAATTTGTCTTTCTGGGTAAAAAATTTGTTCACTGGAATTCACAGCTGAGCTGAATTTCTAGCCCTTCCTTTCTCTGTGTTCTCAGTGGAGGCAACAAGTGCATAGCAATATTCTCTTAAGACCTATGCCCAGCTTCAAAGCCCAGCTGGTCTCTACAGGAGGAGGTTAAGTTCTCTCTTTGGATGAGAACAATCATGTGCATATCTTTACTTGATCTGCCGTGACTTGAATGAGAACTCAAGTCCTGGTTATTGGTGTTTGTCAAATCCACACAGAAAATGTGTGAGAGTAAAAGTATTAAGATTAGTATTCCTCTTTCACAGTTTATCCTGTTTTCTCTGCATACCAGAGGTGATGACAGGACCTCGTTTGGCTGCTGGGGTCTCTATATATTACAGCTACTACCAGTATTTACATAAGCCTTGTACCCTGCATAAAAGATGCGCTGCTCATTTCCCTCTTGCTGTGACCCTTGTGATTGTTTAATCTGATTTTGTGCTTATTTTCTTCTAAAAACTTTCTCTGTTTCTTAAAACGCGACTACCAAGCCAACATACCCATTCTTTCCTTCTGAACTGCTTTCAGGCATTTGAAAAGAAAATGTGATTTAAAGGAGATGTGGTGGCCAATAAAGATTGATGATTCAGGTCTGCTCGACAGAAGAGATTACCTGACAGCCTCAGGATCTTTCTTTTCCATGTGGAACTGAGCTGTGGGTTGTGTTTTGCTGTTTCTTCTTTCCCCTGGAGGCATTTGTACCTACCAAGAGAAAGGGTTCAAGGCTGTGGAGACAAAAGGAGTGTCATGTATTGGTTTTGGGTGTGTAGTGATGTTTTCTTTCTAGAACTTAATTGTAAAGCTTCTCGTTTTTCCTTGGCTCTACCAATGTTTATTCTGTTCCTCTACTCCTCACCCTGTTGCCCCAATTTGATAATTCTGAGGGTGTTTCTGAAAGAATCCTGCAATGCTACCCTGTCTGAACCCTCTTCCTTCAGCAGTTGGTCTCCTGAACTCTGCAGATGCTGATAAAACTGCAGCTCATTCTTGCTCCTCCTGGTAAGTCTGAACTACGTCCTGCAAGCCCCATAATGCTGTGAAAGCAGCTCTGCAGTGCTGTTTAGTCCTGGTCTCATAAAGAGCAAGGTTCTGTTAAGTCCTGATGCTGACACATGGGATCTGCCATCAGATGAAGAAGTGAGAGGACTCAGAGAGTTGTGGAGTGGGAGGGATGTCTTCTCTCTCTCCTTCTCTGGAAAGGACTTATTATTTCTTAAGTAGAACAAAGAGCCCTACTTGTTCCTCTGTCTTTGCTTTTGTCAATGTCTGAACTTTTTAACAAACTAAGCTAAAAACAGCATTTGAGTAGCAGAGAAAATAAGGCCTTTGTTTCACAACCTTATCCTCTTTTCTAATGTATTCTGATCAAATTTTGCAATTTGTTTGCAAAAAAACTCTTTGCATTATGAGTTTTTGGTGCATGTGTTCCTCTCTCTTCCAAGCAGGAGAAGGGACAATGTTGATGCTGGCAACATTAACCCAAGTCTTCTTCACAGAAGGAGCTGCTTGAGACAGTTCCTCCCAGTTGGGATAGATTAGCTCATGTCTCTTAGCCAGCCTGACTGATGGCTTTTCCAATGATTCAGAGGGAGTGAAAGAGAGTATGTTGTGTGTTGTGTCAAAGCAGACCAAACAATGCTCAATATCAAGCTGGATACACCCACAGTGCAATGAACATGTGTGCAGAGGTGGCTTCTGACACCTCTGCTGCCTGAGTATTGCTGCTTCCCAACAGTGAATCAGGACTCTGACTCAAATATCAGAAGGCTCATATGATTTATTAAAATGACTCCATTGTTCAGAAGGATTTGGCTATATGTGCCCAGGTACCGAGCTCAGATGCTTTCTCCTTCATGCTCAGTACAAGAATGCTAGAATGCTTAGAATTCAAAGATAACAATTGTCCACATCATTGGTTGAGAGAGAGAAAAGGCTCCCATTCCCCATATGGGAGACAGGGCAGCCAAAACACCACCTGTCCTTGAAACACAGCTCAGAGATATTTTTTATCAAATTCTGTGCTTAGAAATGAGCTTTCCCATGGAAAGAAAAATTCACCAAGTTTGCACCCAAGAAAACCATAAAATATTATAACTACACCTGAGCTGTGTGGACTGTGAGTTAATGGAGTCAAGACCAACTGAGGCAGAAATACAAGAGCAAAGCAAAAGAGACACCAGAAACTCGCAAGATTATCTCATGTGGCTCCAGAGGCTGTCCTATTTGGATGTCAGCAACTGATGATTCAAGTTTTTCCTGCTGCCCTTCTGGTCCGCTCTTGCCAGCCGTAACAATTCCACTTAAAAAAACCTCAAGGATAAATATGTTTCCTGGAAAAAAAATCATTATCCTTCTTGAAGAGCCACACCAAAATTCCATGCAAGAGGCCTGACACAAGAAAGTCAGCTTACATAAGCACTATGTAGTCAGTGCTTCCCAACCTTCTGTGAACTTCCAGCCTGGCAAGGCCTCTCTCCCAGGGACTGAAACAGAAGTAAGAAATCCCTGGATCTCTGACCTGAATTTCCTTGGTGGCCTTGAAAAGGCTTATAGCTTGAAATTTTTATATTGCCTCCCAGCTCACTACATTATCATGTGCAGACACCAGATGTGATAAATTTCTGTCACGGAAGTCCAGATTTCCACTAAGAAAGAGCTCTATTTGGGCCTGGGACAGGAAAACCCTCTGGTGAGTAACTTCTTCAACCCAAATTTGATGGGAGAGAGGCCAAGATCAGAGACACTGTAGGTGTCTGTAGTGAAACAGCAGGCTAAAGGCTCGGAACACTGAAGGATAACCATGGACTTCACATGCAGTGCCTTAGCTCT
Organism: Dicaeum eximium; assembly: GCA_013396995.1. Classification (NCBI taxonomy): domain Eukaryota; kingdom Metazoa; phylum Chordata; class Aves; order Passeriformes; family Dicaeidae; genus Dicaeum; species Dicaeum eximium. The sequence goes on along the minus strand of VWZP01007937.1, from coordinate 571,236 downwards.
TTAATTCCTCTCTATGAGAAGGAATCATCCTAATTCTTAAGCTTCACTGCTGAAGAGTAATGGTTGGGTGCTGCTGCCCTTGCTACCTTGGTCTTCATCATTCCCACACACAACACATTTCTTGCACAAAAGAGTCCTTCACAGCTCTGGCTTTGTTTTAACCACAAGTCCTGCAAGTCAGAGGCTCCCCAAAGCTGCCCCTTGCTGGAAGCATAGGAGGTGATGAGCAGATTGCTGTCCTGCTCTTTCTGGTTTAGCTGTTGCTGACTGGGTCCCAAGGCAGCTGTATGTCAGCCTTTCTGTCTGAGCAGTCAATATCTCAGACTTGTGTACATTTGGGATTTTTGTGTATTGGAGCAGTTTAAAAGTTTCCTGTAATGAAGATGGGTAGCTTGTATGTATACAGCTTGAGAAAGAGGAAGAGGGTGGGATGGAGAAAAACTAGAGTCCAGCTGCTACCTAGGTGCAAATCAGGCAAAACCTACAAATGTAGACTTGTTAGATCAAGCACACAGAACCTTTAAAATTCCAATTATGGAAAATGCTCAGCATAGCAAGATTATTGCCTTTTGTTCATATCCTACATTGCCTTGTTTACTGGCCTTTTAGCATTTCATTAAAAAAACTAGACAGTATGGCTCATTATTAACATGATCTAGTTCTCTAACTGGAAGCAAATGAGCTGTGATGCTGAAGCTCTGGAAGAAACTGTCCCAGATGTCATATTGGTGTTCTAATCTAACATGTAACACTAAGCCAGTGACCTCCATGGATCTGTTGTCTTGAACAAATGGTGGGGTTTTCCAAATGCAGCACTACTTACACTCTGGGGGCTTGCTCCTTCATAGATCTGCCTTCAACAGGGAGAGCTACCATGGCCTCACAACTCTGAGTATTTTAGATGGTGGTAACAGTGGCAGCGACTCTTTGCTGTTCCAGGATTCTAATTCCTGGAGAGCTGGGCTTAATTCAGTTGCAGATGTCAATTGTTGCTAATTCAGCTCTGCAGCAATAGGGTGGCTGATTCAGCAGGAAAGAGAATTCATTTTCTTCTAGACACATACTGGTACCTCTTTTCATGAGCTAAGCTATTTGTGATCCTTCCTACCTTGCAGAAGCAGGAGTGCCAGTTATAACTACTGTTCTTGCATTCCCAATGAGGTTTAATCAATGTTAGGGATGCCAGGAACTCTGAAGACTTCGCTTTCATGCTTCTGTCCAAAACTGAGCTTTGGCAACTGACACCATCTGAACATGCTACCGCTCTTAAATTGTTCTGTTCTCCTTCCCATCACTTGATCCCTGTAACTTCTTGAAGTGCACTTGGAGAAGGGGGAAGTTAATCCACATAAAATACCCTGCATCAGCTAGTTGAATGGATAACATGCATGAAATAATAGAAAAGTCATCCTCTCTCTCAAGTCTAATCAGTAGATTTTACTTCTTTATAGAGAAGACTGAATAATCTCATGAGACTACATTGTTGAATTAAAGCTTCCATTCTTTCAAATGTTGAAGATTTTGTTCAAGGAAAGAAAACTGATGGAATCCGCATCACAAAAGGAAATCTAGAAATTAAAGATATGAAAAATTCCTATATGAAAAGGTGGATTAGGAAAAGCCTGGAAAAGAGTATATAGCTTTATAGAAGAGGAGAAGACTGTTCCTTAAGAACATTTGACAAAGTAAGTTTATTTTTATTGCAAGAGGATATACTACCCAGGATACTACTTCAAAAAACAAACATCTGAGGGACTTTATCTTAAGTAAGCCTAAGTAAAAACAAACTGGCACTTCAAGAGTGCTGTCTGTACTTGGTATAACAAAAGCTCTATGTAATAAGCTTGTGCAATACATTCTCTGACTTTAAATATGTGGCATACCTTAAGGATATATACTCATTAAAATGATTCTTGTCAAACACTATATTGCACAAAGTGACCCATGGGTTTATGAGTTTCCAAACTTGGAATGCCTTCAGCTCTCCAGAGCTGAACATCAACTGACAGGAAGTATCTATGGGGAGATGGAATGAGGATCTATTCTATGTATCTATGAGGATGGAAATTGCTTCATGTCCTCTTGGAGGAAATTGGCTGCAGAAAAGTGATTACAATGCTTGTTATTTCTTTTGGAGTCACCAGGCCATTCTTCTGTTTGTGGTGTAAACCCTTGCCTTCAGTTTTGCAAATGAGCTGTAGAACAACTTAGCTATTAGGGAATGGATGTAGTGAAACTGCTGACAGTATTGCCAAGAAAGCTTCCACCATATGGACAGTTCCACAGGTGAGAAAATTAAGGATTACTCTTAATCTTTTTGGATCATCTTCCCAAGTGAAGGCCAGTGTCTCTGAATGTGTTTGGATTCTCTTTTCATCAAAATACTGCTAACAAGGACTTTGGTGAGGTAAAGATACCACTTAACTAACAACAAAAGCTAGTTACTTTTCATAAATCGGTGAAATAAAATTAAATAAGTAATAACAGTAAAATAGAAGAATAAAGGTTAAAACTTACTATGGAGTCAGCCTTTGGTGTCTATTAGCTTAGCCTTGGAAGCATCAGAATAGAACTGCTCATGAGATTTTAAACTATACTTATAAGCAGCAACAGAAAACCTTTTCATTCATCTTTGAAAGCTCTCATTACAGAAAAAATATCTGTTCTTTGGGAGTTGTTGATTAATTAGGATTACTTCAATAGGAGAAAAAGCTTGAAAACTTTTTTTTTTTAAACATTTCATTTCAGGGAGATGCAAATGTGTCAGGTGTCAGAGAATATATATTGTATAGATATATATATAGTTATATAGTAATATATGTTGGTGCATACTCTACATGTGTGTCCATGTGAGGGTATAATATTCCCCACAACTGAAATAGCGTGATGATATCTATAAAGTAATCAAGTGCTGTAAGCATGAATTTATCTGTCACAAAAACCTACTAATCCCTATGTCCTGTAGAAGCTTCTTCAGCCATGAAACTGAAGAGAACACTGGTCATGTCATTTGGTGCATGTATCCATCTTTTCACTGGAATTTAAAGAGTTCTAGAGGCATATCTGATACAATCAGGAATATTAGATTGCCAGATCTTCCTAGCTTAACTTTAGCCAAGTGATCAGGTTTAGGTACTTGTGACTTTTTTAAGTGTTTGGATTGTTTGGTTGGGTTGACTTGGGTTTTTCTGGGGGGAAATAAAGCTGAACTAGTAATTAAAAGATTAAGACTGTACCTACTGGGGTCAGGGGACTGGCAGGAAATTGTCTGTGCATTGTAAATGCACAACTGCTACTTTCTTATTCCTTCATACAATTATTTTCCAAAGCAATATTAATATCAGGCTATTTTCCTCTTCTTTCTTTGTAGATTCTCCTTTCCCTTCTTCCTGGATTTTTGCTTGAGGCCAGTCTCCTGTCTTGCACTCAAATTGAGCAATCCAACTCCCAACAGAGGCATACTGTTTTATCCTCGATTTTTCTTGCTTTCATGTTTAAATATTTGTTTTTCTTCAAGTTAGAAGTAAATTTCCCACTCATGGAGAAAACTCCAGTACATCACAATCTCTCACTAGATGAACCTTTTCCTTTGGATGTTGCTTTACCTCCCTTTTATCCCTCTTTATTGCCCCAATGTTTCTGAATGCAATTCCTCTCTGTAGAGAGCAGGGAGCAAAATTGATTAAATCATTAAATGCAAAACATTTAGTGTTTGTGGCTGTTCCAGCTGCCTAATATGCAAAACCTGAGAGTGTTTTTTCAGTAAGATGGACTACGGAATTGCAGCCAAGTAGATGCATGGGGATTGTGATAGAGTTAGTGGTCTTAGTTGGCTCTGTGTTGTGGTGCTGAATTAACTCAGGAAATAGTTGCTCTTGTCCAGTTGTTAAAAACATCTGAAAAGGTATGAGATAAATTACATATGCTGTAAGGCACTTTATTTCTAACAGTCCCCTAAGCATGCTAAGGAAATTAATGCAACCACAAGATATCTTTGAGAACTTGCAACAGCTTTGCTATAGGAATATCTGAGAGGAAATGAAATTTTACTTTAAATTTTGGTTTTATTGTCTCTACTTAAGTGTTCTTCCTCAGTTTTCCATTCGCATGAAAATTTTTTTCCATCTTGAAACACAGAGGCTAAGAATGAGAGGTTCTGCTGTCCGCTACAGGAGCTGCATTTCAGAAGTTTTGAGTATCTGAACACCTTAAATATTGCTTTTTGATCTTGATGTTATAACAAAATCTGAAAAATCTCAAGGCATCCTATTCTCATCATATGTGTGTCACAGACCTGGCCCTTCTTGCCTTGAGGCCCATGAGGTGCTTGCTGCTGACTTGAATGACCCAAGACTTTGGAATCTTCGTTCCACAAATAATACAAACTCAAATCTCTTTGGGGCTTTATTGATCTTGATTGATGTAATGCCACAGAAATGTTCCCAAATATCTAACCTATGTTCCCAGGCTCCCATGACCTCATGGAGCTATATCTGGGATGGTTTTGAACATGATGTGCTCTTCTGGAGATGGGTGGATTCCTCTGTAGTCAATGTGAATAAGGTCATGGACAAAATTCTATTTAAAAAAAATACTCATAGTTTAAAAGCATTGCTGATGAAAACTGGGCAAAAATTGTTGCCCCACTACTGCTTCCTAGAGTGTCCCTACACTGCCATCCTCCACGGGTATGAAGGTAAAAGAACTAAAACAGTGAAACTTGAGCAATGAGCTTAAGGAGAATATCCTCTATTTTAAAAGACTCAAAAAGCTCTTCATTGACTTTTCAAACTAATTTGCAGACATCAGGAAACAAAGGGACATTAAATTCCCTTTAGCACCTTCTTGACCTCTGAATAACCTGTACAGTAACATTTCTGATGATTCGGTACTCCTCTTTTTAATATTTTTGATCTGACCATGTAGAGGACAGAAAAATAACCTAGAGGTTCTGCTTCTATCTTCAGGCCTTTACTAAACCAAATATTTTCACAGTTCCAGTACCAGCTGGCAAAAGTTACTCAGGAAAAGTTCTTAATCTTGGTTAAAATCTATTTGAGTTAAAAGTTTGAGAGGTTTCCCTTCTGCATTATGAAAAAAAAAAAAATTTTATAAGAATAAATCTTTGTTGGAAGCATTAATCTGTGGAAGCATAATGGTTGAAATCCTCCACAAAGTAAACCCAGAGGAAACAATTATGTAGGAAATATCTGGTAAAATGATTTTTTTCCTCATGATTCTAATTACAATGAATCTGGAAGCTGATTGTCAAATTCTCATTTAAAAAGCAACAAAAACTTAGTTTTTACTAATATTTCTTCATTCTGTGCTGTTGACTGAAGTTGCCCTGTTCACATTGCTACTTTCCCATTAATACTTTTTCTGCAGCTAGAGTCAAGGTTTCAGAGAATTCCAATGGGCACAAGGAGAAGTTTGACAAACTGTATTAAAAAAAAAAAAAAAGAAAAAAAACCCAAATGTGTTGTGATAGTGTGTCAAAATTACTTTCTTCAAGCGACTTCTCACTCCGTTATGAGATCATCACACATGGTCCATATTCCATAATTTATATTTCATCAAGTTTTCAGATTTCAGATCTACTTGCTCATCCATGAAAATCAATATAAGTTCTGTATCCATTTATTAAGCTGTGGTGGAAAGGACATGAATCATCAGTGGCTAACTTTACTTTGTTCAATATGATATAGCATTAACTTAATAGCCTCTGAAGATCCCATTTAGCTCTATCCCAGCGCTGTGGCAACCACTTTTCCTTTAACAATGATTTGTATGCCTTAGCCCATTCCAGTGCTGTTAATGTGTTTCAGGCATTCAGAGCTATGGAGCTCTTCAGGTGTGCAGTGTTCACATGTATCCCTGCAGGTGCAAGCTGCAAAACAAAAGTGGCAAAGGAATATAAATGTTGGTTTACTTCAAGACTTTGTATTTTGACAAAGAATATCATTCTCTAAATGTCACCTTGATGCCATAGAATGCCCATTGAATCATAGAATGGTTGGAAGGGACCTTAAAAAACACCTCCTTCCAACCCCCTGCCATAGGCAGGGAGACCTTACACTACACCAGATTTCTCAGAGTCCCATCCAACCTCACCTTGAACACTTCCAGGGATGGGGCAGCCACAGCTTCTCTGGGCAACCTGTGCCAGGGCCTCACCACCCTCACAGTAAAGAATTTCTTCCTAATCTCTAATCTAAACCTACTCTCTGTCAGTGTGAATCCATTCCCCTTTGTCCTGTCACTCCAGGCCCTTGTAAATAGTCTCTCTCCATCTCTTCTGTAGGCTCCCTTCAGGTACTGGAAGGCTGCAATTAGATCATCCCAAAGCCTGCTCTTTTCCACTTGGTTCTGCCCACACAGCACTAAGCTCTGCCCAATCTCTGCAACCAAGGACACTAAGGAATCATCTCTATGAATGCCATGGATTCCAGAATCTTGTAGTGTTCAGAATTTTGTAGTGTTTAAGTACCTCAGATGACCCTTTGGTTCACTGATAAACTTGAGATGATCATCAAGGCTGTTGTAATAAAAATTACTTGAGTCATCACTGACTGACTTTTAGGGTTTAGAGAGATTAGACTGAGAGAAAACACATCAGCACTGACCTCAGCAATAAATTTAAAGAAATTTTGGGTGTGCTAGTAAGTTCTTTATGAAAGCTGCTTGTGTTTGTGCACTAACAAAATCTGAGGTTTTCCTCTTCCTTTGTTGTGGGTCAGACCAGGTAAAAGTGCAGTATCAAAAATAGGCTGGACAAGATGGACATAAAGCCCAGTTTTTCAGTCTGTAAGTGCAACTCTGAAGTTACTTCTGTTGTGGATGCTGATAAATGTTTACCAAACAGCAAACAAGCTGCTAAAGAGGTCTCCAGATACACTTTCACATGCCTTTTTTATTAATTTTGCATTATTTCAGGCAAGAGAATTGGATCAAAACTGTGTCAAGTCTTTTGCAAAGGACTGTATTGAAGACCAGACTGTTGGAACTGGACACTGAGCACACCTGGCACGTGGTGTTGTGAAGCCAGTTAATGCTGTTTCCCATCTCACTGGAGCCAGACCCATCCTGTAGCTGTTTCACATCCTCTGCACTCACTGACATAACACTGATACCTGCAGCCAGGGCAGAGGAAATCAGACCTGATGAGGGAGAAGAACCTCACACAGGACCCCACCTGGCACCCTGGACATCTCCTCACCTGAGGGCTGCTGCTCATTTGCAATATGCAAGTATCTGTCCCTATAACTGCTGGCATTTATACCATGTGGATAGCATCCTTGAAAATTATGTCATAATGAGTACTCTGCTTTTTAAAACATACTTCCTGAATAGTATTATGTGAACAATAATTAATTCTGGTAGGCTCAGAACAGGATTATGAAACTACTGGCTAGTCTATCTAATTAATTTATTGCATCAAAACAACAAATACAGAAACAGAAATAGGGAAAGAAATATTCTGGCTACAGACTAGGTTTTCTTGTGCTGTGATTAAAAATATCAATTCCCTAAGGAGGAAGAGAATTATGCTGTAAGTCTGCTGTAGCATTCATGGTACCAGAGCTAATACAACAATCATTACTCACATCGTCTTTGTGAAATAGAGGAAGAGAACAAAGGTGAACTAAATGGTTATAAAAAGTACTGGAGTTAGGAAAGGTGCTTTTCTGGAACACAGACTTCTCTGCATGCTGTGGATTTCATTTTGACAATTTAAATAGACTTGATCAGAAAGCATGATTTTCCCTCTGGAGGAATAGCCTAATTTTTCCACCTGCAAGTCCTAAAATGAAATGTGAATGAGAAGACTTAAGACCAATAATTAGAGTAAGAGAATGGCAAATGTATAAATACAGATCTGATCAGTAATGCCTTACTTCTAGTTCATAATGAAAACAAAGTATTTCACCTGAAACTGAATGCTGCAGTGGAGTCACCTACTAAGAAAATCAAAACAAGTGAGGTTCTTCCTCCCAGAATGACCATTTCTGAGCCTCTACTCTTGCCAGTGGCCAATTTCAGGTGACAACAGTATGACAAAGAATAAACACAAAGACAGGAAGCAGGAAGGTGGGAAGGACAAATCCTGTATGAAACTAAAATTACACTGAGATTTATGAATAGCATATGTAGCCCTTTTCTGGAAGACTTTTAGCCTTAGGTTTGTTTCTAAGGGAGCATGGCCAGGAACTTAAGAGTTGAAATGAGGCTTAAGAATGTGTCTCTCTGCTTCTCAGAGATCTGTGCTGCAGCTCTTCAGAAGCTTCCCATGACAGGGCAGAATGGCCCATTGCTGGTGCTGGGTCAGACTGTACTTCATGCACAGTGAAGTGTGCCCTGGAACTGCAGTACATACCAAGGTCCCAAGGGTCTGTTACACATCTTTGTGTGCTCAGCAGAGAAGTTTTGACCTTCTCTTCTCTTCTCTTCTCTTCTCTTCTCTTCTCTTCTCTTCTCTTCTCTTCTCTTCATTGTTTTACATTTGCTCAGAGATACTGCCCAAGCTCCTATTTCATTTCAACCTACCATAATTACTGATAATGGCCTGGGTTGGAAGGGACTTTAAAGATCATCTCATTCCTACCCCCCTGCTGTGGATAGAGAAGGCTTTCACCAGACTACATTGCTCAGAGCCCCATCCAACTTGGCCTTGAACTCTTCCAGGGATGGGGCAGCCACAGCATCTCCAGGCAAACTGTGCCAGCACCTCACCATCCTGAGAGTAAAGATTTTTTTTTTCCTCATATTTAATCTAGACCTAATCTCTTTATGTTTGAAAACATTCCCCCTTATCCTGTGCAATGATAAGAAAGGGTAGTTTTGTCACTCTGGCCAAGCTTTGAGATGGGCTTAATTTCTAGGTTTTTCAGCATCCTGGAATGTATCTAGCAGTACTTCAGATCCCAATCAGCAAAGTAAGGTTGACAGTACTGCTCTTATACCAGTTATCAGTGTTTTCTTTTAAAAGAAGCATCTGTATCATCCTAGCAAAGGTGGTAACAACAATGATCAGACCTTCTGGGCAGCTGGGCAGCACAAATAATAATGCTGAGCACAAATCATTCCAGCAAAGAGCTGGTATCTGCTTGCATAGAGGATCTTTTTTGCTTCTATTTTATCAGTAGTATTTTGTGTGTATTGTCTGCTAAGACATTGTGCTTCACTGCCATACTCAAAGCAGAATATCAGAGCAGAATACTCCCTGTTGATAAATTTCTTCTGCAAATTTCTCCTCAAAGAGAAAAATGTCTCCTTTCATCTGCCTTTTGGGCTGGCTAGCAGTTAGTCTTCTGAGCTGTGTCACAGGACATTATCAGGCACTTGGAAATCTTGACAATCTCTCCAGCTGGTAGATAAGGCAGTGAAAACAGTTCTGTTTTTCTATTGTCTTCAATATTACAAAATATCAATATTTAATATTTATAAGTTAGCTGTTAAATATTTACATGTTTAGTCACTGCAGTATCTAAACTCTTACCATAATGCTAACCAGTAAAAGAATTTTATTTTTTTAGATAATTGTATAGTTTACTGACATAGTGTGTACAGCATGCCATTTGCACAAATAAGCTCAATCTGAAAAAAGTGTCAGGTTCAGAAGAACTAGAAATTAGAATGGCAAAAAATGCATTCAGTACTAAAAGAGGTGCAATGTTAAACACTCCAGAAAAAAACCTGATGAATGTGCACACAACACAGTCAAAATTTGCGCGCAAAAAAAAAAAATTTACACAAAATTTGTGTAATTCTGAAATTGTCAGAAAAGTGACTGGGGAAAAAGACTTCTGATTTTGCTTTATCTGAGTGTTCCTGTTCCACGTCTAAATGGAGCAAGTGTTGCCAGGTATGTGGGTTTCTTTTTTCTTTCTGTTGTTGTGCCAATCCAAAAAGAGAATGATTTACATCTGGTTGTCAGTTCTTCTACCATAACATATTTGCCTTTATGTGTGTTACCTCCTCACCTCTTACACCTTCTGTAAAATTGCACAGATTGACACCCCTATTAAGGACAAGACTAGTACCAGTTTGAGCAGGGGTGAAATTAGGCCACCAGAGACCTCATTTCTACTGGAAAATGCATGAGCTGGGAGGAAAAAGTAGCTTGGCTTTCAGATTTAGGCATGCTCTGACAGAACTGCTAGTAATAAAATCCAAACAAAACACTGTTTTGCATGTGAACTGAGCAAATGTAATCTGAAAGTTACCGACTCACAGCGTACCCAGAAACCAGTGTGGTGTGGCAGGGCCATATGGCCTGTCTGAGAGAAGCTATTCCCAATACCCAAGTCTTGCACACCATTCCTTATCTTAAAGAAAACTCTAAGAGTTTGTGCTTCTTTTGGCTGGGGTAGAGTTAATTTCCTCCACAGAGGCTGGTGTGGGGCTGTTTTGTGTTTGTGCTGAACACAGAGTAGATAATATAGAGATATTTTTGTTATTGCTGAGCGAGGCTTACACAGAGCCAAGGCCTTTTCTGCTTTTCATACTGCCATGCAGTTTACTTCACAAATATACATGTGTGCCTGTTCATCTGCCTATTTTTTAGTGTGCTCATAATGCCCACTACAGATGGTATTTTGTTCCCATGGATGGCGTGATGGTTCCGTCAAAATTTTTGTCAGAAGCCAGCCTGAAGGTTGTCTAGCCAACCACTCAGCCCACACACTGCGAGATAAGTCCACCAAATAGATCCCTTTGCTGTCTGGGTTTTTCAAATTCCCAGCAAAACTTCTGAAAAAAAAAAAAATAGAGTGAAACCTTCCTGCCAATTGCATTAGGTAGCCAAAGGATCACTCCATTAAGGTACGGCTTTGGCCTGAGCATGGATCATCCTGGCTCATGCTGAGCCATCCAGAAAAACAGGAGGAGATACAAAGCTCAAGTGGCTGTAGATATTTATTTTACTTCTATAGCTCCCCTCCAGGTCATTATTTTATGTAATCATATAGTTTTAGTGAGTCTGGAGCTATTAGGACATAGAGGTCTTCATTGCAGATTTTTTGTGGAAGCCATACTAACGATACAGATTTTTTTAAAATATATTTTTGAAGGAAAAATTGATAAAATGTATTTTCTATTTAATTCAAAGGAGCAATTCCATAGGGATGAGGTTAAAACAGGCTAAGGCATCCTAAGATATTTTAAACTGACATTTATTAGAGCATAAAAGCACACTTTTATTGGTTCGCTGCAGAATTTACAACTACAGTTAAGAATATTACCTACAGTATATTTCAAAGAATTCTATTTTCTGTAACATACCAGCTACCTTAGCTGGTTAAAAGTTTTTCTGATATATGTACATTACTTTATTGACTTGCACTTTGCTCCATGATAGATTTATTCCTTTAAGTGACACTGAAAGTAATAAATATAAGACTTCAGATGAAAAACACTTTTACTGGCACACTGGAGAGAGAAAATAAAAGCAGTGTATAAAACCTTGGTACAGGCAGTCTGCATTTGTGAAATGAGGCCAAATTATTGAGGAAAACCAGTTAAAATGGAATTTCAGCATACTGTTAATTTTCCAATAGTTAAAAAAAAAAAAAGAAACACTGAAGGGGAGGCCTGGTTGTGAATTTTTTTCTGAAGTGCATGTAGTAATATATTTTGTCTTATGCAAAATTGAGGGGTTTTCCCAATTTCAAAATTATCTCCCTGCACTCCCTGCCACAGTTCCTCATTACTGTGGGTACTATTCAGAAATGAGCTATGGAGATGAAATTCACTGTCAGAGTTCATCATGCTGTGTAGGAGGGCTGGAAAAAAAAGATGCAGCACATTTCTGTTGCAGTTAGGTGAGTTCAGGTTACTAGCACAGAGGCAGAGGTCTGGTCTTGTGTGCACAGCAAGAACCTCAAGAGCTGTTTTGCCCTGAGGAGGTGCCAGTTCTTTTCACATCCCATAAGAAATGCACTCACAATGCAGATTAGTAACCCAAAGAAGGTGATAGCAGTTATAAAATCTTATTTCTGATGCTGGGAGCCCCGAGGTGATGCCATAGGAGAAGGATCTATGGTCAGGGCACAGCTCGCAGTGCAGAACCCAGCCACAGTGAGGTTCTCCAGCTCAGAGATCCCTGGAATTCTGACAGAGCCTTGGTCAAAATACAGATTCCTTAATCAGTGACAACAGTCAGGACTGGAATATGCACTTAGGTTTGAAGAGTCCCTTGGACATGCACTTTAATAATCTCATTAATAAAGCTGCAGTTCCTGAACTGGTGCATACAGTATTCCAGGGGAACAAGACAATATACATTTATTCAATATTGATGCACATTGACTGCAAGTACACCTACACACCACAACTGATTGTACAGATGTTCACTAAACAGCAGTGACATGACATCCACAATACAGAGGCATTCACCTAGATTAGCCATTATGGGAATCACAGAGTTCTGTGATATTCTTCCAGGCTAACCAGTGCAAGGGCAGTTTGAGCTTTCTTGCTGAGATCTGAAATAAAGGCAAGCTACTGTGCATAGACAAGAAGATTGGCAGGTTTTTGGAAAACTGAATTGCCAATTAAAGTTTATATAATAATAACAATAATAATGTTACAGTTTTCAATTTCTGGCCATTATTGATTTAGAATTATGAACCTCAAATTCCATTTTAGCTGGGACTATCTATTTCAATTATACCTATAATATTCATCAAATCCATTACGAGTTTTGAATTTTCTGTTTTAAACTTGATTGCTCTCTCCATACTTACACACTGTGCTTATTTAACTCCTGCCTTCCCTCACTGTTTGAGTCTGCTGTGCAAGCCCTCTGAAGTCAGAAGAGGAGGAACATGGAGAGATCCATGGTGTGGAGAGGTCCATGATAGAGGAGAGATCCACCTGCAGCCCACGAGGACCCCTCACTGGAGGCAGTGGAGGCACAAAAGAGGCTGTGACTCCATGGGAGACCCACACTGGGGCATTTCATTAAAGAGCTGGAGCCCATGGGAAGGACTTTAGCTGGAGAAGTTCATGGAGGACTGTCTCCCATGGGAGGGACTCAGCACTGGAACAGGGAAAAAGTGTGAGGAATCCTCCCCCTGTGGAGGAAGCAGCAGCAGAGACAACCCATGATGAACTGACCACAGGCCCCATTCCCCATCATCCTATGCCAGTGTGGGGAGAGGAGGCAGAGAAAATCTGGAGTGAAGCTGAGTCTGTGAAGAAGGCAGAGGGTGGGAGAAAGGTGTTTTTTTAAAGATTTGCTTTTATTTCTAATTACCCTACTCTGATCTGATTGGTAATAAATTAAATTGATTTCCCCAGGTTGAGTTTTTTTTTACCCATGACATTAATTAGTGAATGATCTCTCCCTGTCTTTAACTAGACACAAAAATTTATTCTCTCTCCTCTGTGGTTGATGAGGGGAGTAATAGAATGGCTTTGGTGGGTATCTGGCAGCCAGCCAAGGTTCAGCCACCACAGAATCAGTCAGAGAAAGGTTTCAGATGGAAAAACAGCTTTTGGCAGGCCAATATGCCCTGGACAAAATGGATAAACAACTTCTAGAGGCCAGTATAGACTCAACATTCCTGGTGTGCAGTTCTCTGTATTTCTGCTTCTGTTCTGCTGGTCATTCATCTTCCAGCAGCCAGGCATGTGACACTGGGGTGATGGTCAAGAAGGAAGTGTAGATCTTCTGTGACAACAAACTTTTGGAATCAAATGCAAATGGTCCTGGAATTTAACAGAATAATAAAAATTAGTATTCAAAATCTATATCCTTTCTTTAAAGAGATCAACCAGATCAATTCAGTAACAGCACATAAATCTCTCATCCCTTTTAATATTTACTAGCAAAGCAACTAATTAATGCAGTTCTTTATCCTGGCTTGAAGGTTGAGAGAGTGTGTTGATTATGATTTTGGGTTTTCTGAATTCCCTAGCAGCATGCCTGCTAGGTTCTTCTTTCCAAGGGAAAAGATTGTTTTTCCCACCAGCAGATTTCTGTAAACAATCTAAGCTGTGTCCTGTGCTCAAGGACACCTCTTGTGTTTTCTGTTCTGTTCCCAGAACATGGGAGAGGAAGCTGCTTGATTATCAGCTCCTCACATCAGTATCAGACCCAGAGAGAGAAGCTGCACTAAGCAGAGTATTTCTTATACCAGGCTGCAATATATGAGGCATTAAGCCTCGGGCCTGGAACGTGGAGCCATCATAAATAAAATATCTTAAGCCTTCAGACATACAGAGTCCAAGTCCTTAAACACGGAGGGAGCAACCAGGGCAATTGGAAACCCCTCATGCAAGACTACAACAACAATGGTGCCCTAAACGTGGGAAAACACCAACAACAAAAGGGGAGTTTTGTTAATTTGAGACTTCTCTGACCAGCCAGAAGAGTGCCATCTCGGGTCATCTGAAATAAAGGTGTTTGGGGTGTTTTTCACTGTGAAACTTTGGCTCCATACATTTATCAGTGTCATTTTTTTTTGTTTCTACGTGGTTAATTAGACCTTGACAAATTTACTGCTTTAGCAAGGTAGTTTCTAGATCATTTCAAGATCATTTAGGTATCTCTGCTAGCATAAAACTTGGTAGCACTACTTAACTAAAAGTAGTGAAGTGATGAAAACTATCAATTGTCATTGGTGATGACAATTTTCTATTAGTGGATGATGCTTATTTAAGAAACATTGAAATAGCAGACTGCTCTCTCACTGGTTATTTCATTGGCTTTTAATCCTGAGTTAGACAGAATAAGGAAAATAATGGTATTTTTATCTTTCAAATAGGATATTTTATGACAGTTTGAATGATGTTGTTCAGCAATTTCTGGTTAAAATCACTCAGATTTGAGATTCCGAGTCTGTGGCTTGTGGCTGAGATGGCACAACCAGACATCCTGGCACTCAGAAGCATTCTTTTCCTATTGAATCTTTTGTAAACTCCCTGTCTAGCCTAAACCACTCTTGATGCACCAATCAGCGTCAGTGAGAGAGTAAAGTTCATTATTACTGAGGCAGTGTAGCACCTAACAGTATCTCTCCTTTAGAAGATCCTGGCTCATGAGAAGATCATAACCACAGAATGCCTAGGTTGGAAGGAGCATTAAGGATAATTTAGTCCCATCCTCTGTCATGGGCAGGGACACCTTCCTAGACCAGGTTGCTCAGAGCACTGTCCACCTTGAACATTTCCAGGGATGGGTCATCCTTCACAGTAAAGAATTTTTTTTCTAATATCCACTTCCTGTAGCCTTAAGCAAATAACCTTTTCAGATGGGAATGCATTGATCAGAGAACCTTTTCAGCTTTAACACCTCGGAGCACACCTGCATTTCCATTATTCTTACTTGATTTTTCTCCCACAAATATGTCATTATTTGTGGTTTATCCAAATGTAAGTTCATAATTCTGATGGACGTGTAATGCTGACTGCTATATATAGTTATGGGAATAGGACATGCTGGAGAATTGTAGCCAGAGTCAGCAGTTAACATATCTGCAATGAGGAAGGCAGGAATTTATGTTTATGGAACTGAAATTAAGCTTTGCAGGTGCCAACTCATAGAAGTTCACTGAAACTTTGTGGCCAACAGCCACGGAAATTAAATATCTGCTGAATAGGGTGTTAAATTAGCAGGGCTGCTGAAGCAGGCTTGCTGATACAACGTTGTCATATTTTAGTGTCAGAACTGTTTCGTGCATGTTTCTGACAAAAAAAAAAAAAAGGATTAATTTCAGATGACAGATCTCTCGTTCAGAGAGAGCAGGGCGATTAAGCTGTTAATACAGTTTTCTATTATTCCTATACAAGTATTCAAAGAGTATTTCTTTAAATACAGCTCGACGTTGTGTGGCAAAGGTTGAGGCACCTGTGCAGCAGTGAATGAAGGCTATCTAAATATGAATAACTAATTATCAGGGAACAGGAAAACACTAGTTTTCTTTCATGACTGAGATGGCTTCATCCTATTCAGAATAATCTGTTGGGAAAATAATTAGCATAAAGAAGATGGAGTTTTGATAAATAACTTTGATGTTCATAATTATAGTAATTTTTTGTATAATTTCTTTCCTTTATGCACATGTTTTATTTCAGTTTTTTCTTTCAGTCATAAAAGCTGATATTAAATTTTAAAGCAAACCTATCTCACTGTAGACAGACTCCTTAGGAAAGATTCTTATCTTTGTATGATAACAGTGGACTAAAAACAAATTTTCTGTTGGGATTTCTTTCCATTTCTCTGAATTTGTCTTCCCTACCATAATAAATCACACTGATTAATGTGTCAGAAAGGATGTAGAATTATTAAATTTAACAAGGTGTTAAAGGAAACCTTTTTAACTTTGTATAATATTTAATATTTTTAACTTTATTCTAGACAAAAATTCAACCTCTGAGGTGTTGAGCAGAGTGGAAATACCTGGATCATTGTGCCAACTGAACAATTCCCTAACTTAGGTCCAGATTCTGAAGGAGTAGTGACTGTCAGAGGGCTCTGAAGGTTGCCAGCTTGAACGGTGCTTCTTGTTGTGCTTAGTGGTGTAAAAAGATTCCTATTCTGTCCTAGCTTTCTTTAAGGCTCTATAAAACATCTCAGTGTGCTAAGAAATATTATTTCTTACACAACATTTTTTTACACAAAAATGAAAGAAAAATCACTTTAGACATTAGTAATGTTTTTCAGATCTATTTAAAGATTACTCTATAGAATAATTGCTACATCTCCCCTCTCATTCACTCTCTAAGGAATTAACTGCTGGGAACTCCTAGTAGCTAATTTAGTGTTAAATTGCTCATATTGTTCTTCCTATCATAGAACAGTACTGAACAGTTATTTGTCTCTTTTTTCATTTATTCCAGTGTTTGTGTGCACATGTTTTTTAGTAGGAATACTAGAAATTTGGGGTGCTTGCTCTCTGGAACCCTGCTTTAAAACACCATGTTGTTGTGAAGGATATTTTATTGTTTTTTTCTTCACAAACTCTACTATTTAAAAAAGTCTATCAGCTTTTCCATAGTGTGTGTCGTTAAATTCTCTCCCTGTCTACTCACATCTCAGTGATTAGGGGAATACCTATTTAGGGCCAGCTATGCTACAAGAAGAAGATGCACAAAGAATGTTAAAGGATGAATTGTTGCACGTGTCCCATCAAAATCCACGGAGACTTTAGTGCAATAAAATGGTTGTTGTGCAGCTGTGAAACAGCAGTGAGTAAATATGAAGTCAGGGATTACTTGACCAGCATAAGTCCATGGAATCATCCAAAGGTGATGACAGAGCTGGTCAAGGTCCTTGCAAAACCACTGTCGTATTTGAGAGGGCATGGAAATCACAGGGACGCCTCTGATGAATGGGGGAAGGTAAACGTCACATTCATTTCAAAAAATGGCCAAGTAATCCACCCAGGGAGCTGCACTTCAGCCCCATGAAGGAATCTACTTCGGAATATACTTTACTGTGTATAGAGCAGAGTGTGGTGATGGGGAACAATCGTGGATTTACGAAGGGTAAATCATGCCTAACCAGTCTGATTGCCTTCTAAGGTAAAACATCTTGGTCTGTGAATTAAAGAAGAGTTTAGCAGACTCTATAATAAATAAAGCAGACATGGAATCATCGAATGGCCTGGGTTGGAAGGGACCTTAAAGATCACTTCATTCCAGTCTGCCTGCCATGGGCAGGGACACCTTCCACTAGACCAGGCTGCTCCAAGCCCCATCCAGCCTGCTGTTACAGCTGAACTAGCTGCTAATAAAGTCCAGGGTAAGGAAGCAAAAAGGCCTTTGCAAGGTATCCACAGATGTTTAATTCAGCCACACAGTCAGATGTCCAGGGTCCAAAAGCAAAACTCATGGGGAGAGATCAGGTTTTGTACCTCGAGAGGCCGGGGCTGACTCCAGGGATGGGGCAGTGCAAAGGTGAGGGGCCAGTGGGGGAATAGGGAGGGAGTGGCTGAGGGGAACAGGAACAAGGGGAAGGAGCCAGTGGGGTAACAGGGTATCTTTTGAGGGAAGCTTCTTGTGTTTCCCTAACCCAGGGAATGCCTCTCAGGGTCTCCACAGCCTGCCCTTGAACACTTCCAGGGATGGGGCATCCACAGCTTCTCTGGGAAACCTGTGCCAGTGTCTCACCACCCTCACAGGGAAGAATTGTTTCTTAAAATCTAATCTAAACCTACTTTCTGTCAGTTGGCATCCATTCCCCCGTGTCCTGTCACTCCAGGCCCTTGTAAATAGTTTCTCTCCATCTTTCTTGTTGGTTCCCTTGGAACCTGGAAGGACACAATTAGGTCACCCCAAAGCCTGCCCTTCTCCAGGCTGAATAATCCCAATTCTCTCAGCCTTTCCTCATAGGGGAGTTGCTCAATAAAATACCATTTACTTTGACTTTATCAAAGCTTTTGACACTTTCCACTTTGACACATTTGTGTTCAAATCACAGTTTTATGGCCCAGATGGTCATCCAAAACTGACCTGATGGTTCACCTGAGAGAGTGATCCAGTTATTCCTACTCCAACCATAGGCTATTAACAAGTGGAATATTGATGAGGGTTATCCTGGGATCTGTCCAGTTTGATCTGTACCTGAAGCCTGAGGACAAGTTGTCCAGAGAGACTTCACAGACTCCATCCCTGAGGTTTTCAAGAGTGCCCTGGACAAAGCTGTGAGACACCTGTGTGACCTTGCAGCTGACACTGCTTTCAGTAGAAGGATGAGCAACAGACCTCCAGAGGTCCTTTCCAAACTGTGAACTTACATTTGGGGTTTGGGATACTCAGTTACAGGAAATCACTGGCTGAATGATCTGTCAATAAGTGAATTCCGTTAAATTCTCCTTTTCTGTGATCTTGATGTGCTCTTATTAATTTCAAATTGCGTATTTCTCTATAATATGGCAGAAATAACAGAAAGGATAGGAAGACATGTGGCAAATGCACTGATAGCCTCAAAAAATGTAGATTCCAGTTCTCTTTTTTTTTTTTTTTTCTGATTACTTAGTGCTTTGGACATCATGGATCAAGAAAAAATAAAAAATATGTATCTGGTTCCTTGAAGCCAGATTCCTTAACCCTATAGAGTTTGTATTCCAGAAACACACACACATTTTTCTGCACATCAGGGTAAAGGGAATTGCTGCTAATCACCATCACCAGAAGCCTATGGTAAAAATTATTAACATCCAAATAAAATTGATGTCCTTAATAATCAAACACATTCCTTATTTTTTTTAATTTATTTATTTTCATTCTATTTAAGTCCAGTTGCTACTAGTAGTATGCAGTGCCTTCTTTGGGACTTGCTACTCTCTCTTCCCACTTTGCTGACTTCTTAGGAATTTTTTGGGTCCTTTAAAATAGGAATATTTCTCCATTTCTATAAAAAAATTCAGTTTTAACTGTTGCTTGAGGTGTAGTTGCTCAGAATAATTTTCCTGAACATTGAGTTCCAGTTTGGTATTTTTGATGTGTTTGAGACCTCCGTACAGGAATGCTTTGACAGCACAGCTGTTTCCTAGCAGTTCCAGATTCTGGACTGTGGGGATAAAGTGAAAAGTCTGGAGACTATCATCAGGGAAGTGGCTTTTATTTTAGGGTCTGTTTAGCAAGAAGTAATAGGAGGGGTCCACACATGTTTTCCTGAAAATTATTTCCCAGTTTTATTTGTGTTTGTGAGAGGATGAAATAGCAAAGTAAAGCAGATTTTATCTGATTACAATTTGAGCAATGGCAATTGATGATTCAATATTTCTTGTTAAGAAAATTAGTAAGGAATCATGAGCCACACTGTTGTGAAATTTAAAATGATGAAATTACTTATTTGACACCAGTGCAAAAGAAATGCCATGAAAGGAGTGAAGATTAAAAATTCTCCTTGTTTTCATCAGTTGTGATGAAGAATGTAAATGTATGATAAAATAACCTTAGGGCAAAGTAAAGGCATATTCAAAACATCCAATTAATGAGTCTGGCAATGATATTAAAGAAATAATGTTGAGACAAAATGCTTAAAATGTTGGCTAAGTGATAGCAATGAGGCAATTAGAAACTGGTGTGGCAAAGCAATTCAAGCCTTCACCAAAAGCTGTTTTACCAGTGATGAGAACCTGTTTTACTGCTATTCTCAAGTTAATGTAATCCATTGCCTTCAACAGCAGCATCAACAATTGCCACACAGCTGGGGCCAGTGTGCAGGCACACAGTGCTGTGCTTGTCAGGAAATCCACAGGCAGAAAAGGGACCTTCCCTGTCTCTGGTCATTCCATTTGTCAGATTCTTTACCCTTTCTCAGTATCCTAGCACTTCATTCTCCTACATAATTCCTACTTCTTCCCTTGTGTTATTTCCATATCCATGTGTCCGTTTCTTGTCTCCTTCTCTCTGCATATAAATCTCCAATTCACCTCAGACACTTACACAAACACTACTTTAACACCTCATTTATCCATTGTTCTGATTCTGGTATTGTAACATTTCTCCATCAAAATTACCTCTGTCATTCAATTCCTTCTCCTCATCTCCATCCTGTCTTGATGCTTGTTTTCACCAGTAACAGCTCGACATTTAAAACAAAAGCATTATTGTCCTCTTACCCACATTGTTCAATTTTATTAGTGCCTGGATCTTTGAGCAGGTTTTTTAGACATACTTTTTCAATGTTGTTCTGTATGTAATTTCTCTTGGATTACTTTGATACTCCAAGATGCCCATGATCTTCTATCTGAAAGGAAAATGAAGAAATAACAAGGTTGAATAACGTAACTGGTTGTGGGGATTTGACCCTGGCTGGACATCGAGTGCCCACCAAAGCCACTCTATCACTCTCCTTTTCAGCTGGGCAGAGGAGTGAAAAATACAGCAAAAGGCTCCTGGGTCAAGCTAAGGACACAGAGTGTCATTCAGCAGTTACCAACAGGGGCAAAACAGACTTGACTTGGGGAAAATAGTTTCATTTTTTATCAATCAAATCATAGTAAGACGATAAGGAGTAAACTCAACTCTTAAAAACACCTTCCAAGCAGCCCTCCACCCTTCCCAGGCTTAACTTTTTCCTGATTCTCCACCTCTTCCCACTGCACAGTACAGGGGGATAGGGAATGGGGGCTGTGGTCAGCTCATCACATGTTATCTCTGAGGTTCCTTCAAATATTTTAGGGCCAGGTAGGAAAAAAATTATATACAAATTGCACAATTAAAAAAATAAAATTAAAAAAAAAAACCAAAAAACAAAACAAAAAAACCCACCAAAACCAGAAACCCTATGAGGTAAGGCAGAGACTGTAGTATTTCTGGCCTAGATTTATCCTTCAGGTATTATTTGCTGATACAAAACTCCAGTGCATGATTCTGGAACAGATGTTTCTGCAATAAAGAGAGTGAGTTTAAAGCAAAGCACCACTGCAGACATAAACACACATAGGCAGGAGAGACACTGTCCTTAATGAGGAGGTTCTGAGGGGATTACCAATCACAAGTATTCTTCAATTATCCATGCTGAATTTTTGATGTATTAAATCTCTGTACAATGTGACCAGTGCTTTAGTCTTACACTGAGCCATTATTTGTTCAGATAGAAAAAGATAAGAGATTATTCTGCCATGAGTATGAATGAAGATAATTTATCATGCTAAAACATCATTGATACTGGATCCTTAATGTATCTGCTCTGAAAAAAACTGGGTTTGAATTATCAAAAAAAAAATGTTGTATCAGATCATTATGATAAAACTGAGAGAACTCTTTCCTTAAAAGCAGCAATATTTTTCAGTCTAAACAGCCTCCAAAAAGCCTCTCTGTTTTGCTGTGTTTGTCTTAGACTACTGTCATAGCCTGAATGCCATACCTACTTGGTTATTTGTGCTGGGGGATGTTTTTCTTCCTTGGTGACTGTCCTTGCTCTGAGAGAACCTCAGAATGCTTATATTTGAAACTTAGGGAGGTTCATTTAGGCAAATCCCTCTTCTATTATTGTACATGTATATTCTATCTGTTTCAAACCAGAGTAAGATATCCTATTCAAGTTGTACCATGAGTCAAATTCATGTTGCTCTAACTTGACCAATCCACAAATAACATAAGCCAATCAAAACTGTGAACTCCAAACTTGTATTATACACTTTGCCTCAGAAAATCTGTTGAGACACTACTGCAGTGACTTGTCCCCAAACAGAAACAGCAAAGGCACTCAGAGGTGCATTTCAGTTTAGAATGTGACTCTACAGGGCATCATAACTATCATTCAAAGAAATCCCGAATACTATGTTGTCAGACTAAATTATCAACTCAAAATTCATGATTTATTGTTTGTCTCTCTTCCCTGATACAAAACAAGGAATTTATTGATTTTTTTGAAACCAATTTTTATTGTGGTGTGAGGCATCAAAATTGCTATTAACTATAACATTGTATGGGCAGTGAAATAGTCAGTGCTATTAGTTAATGTGCAAGCAAATATCGACCAGCAATTCTGAACAATAAATACAAGGATACGAGACATGAGTGTTTGTTCAGCATTTATTCTTACAATCCAACAACTGAAGAAAATCTCAGAGTTGGAATCTAGCTACCATTAAAAATTATGCAGTGGTTTCTATTCGTCTAGGTTTGGAAAAACTGGCTGTGATCCAAAGGTCTGATGACTTTATCTTTAGAAGAAAATCAATGATATGTAAATAGCTATTGAATTGTCCTAGACTAAGCAAAGCAGCTCAAAGATTTAAACAAAAGGAGGGGTTTTAATTCAAAGAACAAATAATAGTTTGCTACTGTTTCCCTTGGATGCAGTCAATTTTTGTACCAGTGGGGATTTTTTTGTTTTGTTAGGGAAAAGTAATGAGATGCCGAGTGGCAAGCACATCTAACAGTATAGTTACCAGGAACCTCATGACAGGAGGAGATTAAAATATTAAAATATTTTTGCATGTGAGAACACTTCTGCCACAATCTCTCTGCCATGCTTCAGTGTATGGAGGCACAGAGTCTCCCTTGCTGCCCCTTGGCTCCCACAGACCTGCATTCCCTTGTCTTGGGAAGGCTGCACTTCTCAGGCTGCACCCCACTGATGTCACAAAGATAAATGCAGTTTGTTGCCCAATAAATATGATTTTGTACCTGCTACTGGAAGTCCACAGGCCCTGGGCTGAGCTAACTTTAACAGGTGTCTCATGGTCAAGTCAATGGGAATGGCTTGCAAGGATAAAATAAGGTTTAAATTTACAATACAGAAAAGAAATTATTATTTCTCAGAACAAATTATCGTATAGCTGGTGAATCTTTAATACTAGAGGAACTGTTTATTTGGTGAGTTCTTCCCATGCATAAGTAATGCCCCTTTTCAGAGCTGAATATTGGAATTAGAGAGATTGCTGCTGGAGACCTGCAGAAAAGTGAGAAATATTTGCTATCTATTTTGTGTAGGGCAGGATGTGGTGAAATGAAACAGAAGAGTAGCTGACCTCTTTATTGAAAACCAAATTATTTTTCTGTTAACATTAGCCTATACCACTAAGAGATGAAAGATTTATTATTGAATTACTAGGAAACACAAAGAATACAATTAAGACCTGAATTTGAGGCTGCATGTTTTTAATTCTTCATCACAGGCAGGTCTTTCATAAATCACTCATCTTTTATGAAATACATTATGAGAATATGCGTAATGTTCATTTTCTCAAAAAAGGAATTAGAAGGAAGTCAATTATTTCAATAGACTATATTATTTTAAAACACTGTTTTCCATCATTTTTTTCAGTTTGTCAGTACAGAATAGCTGCCCTTAATTTTTTTTTTTAATTAATAATTTTACATTGTCACCCAGGAAGTGTCTAACACGTGTCACTGCTGGGAGAAGATGACCCAGGCGTGGGTCCCAGCTGTGTCTGGACTGCCCTGGACCTAAGAGAGGCTGAACTGGGTTCCCAGAGTGCCCTTGCCCAGCTCCTGCTCCAGGAATGCTGCCAGGGAAGGGGCTGGCAGCCCCAGGCAGGGGTCAATGCTAGGAAGGTGGTTTTCTACATGTAACAACTTCAACTGTATTATTAATAAGGCTTTTTTTGCATTAAATAATTTGTATATTTGACTGTGAAAATGCTAATTGGACAAGCATAGTGCACACTGCCTATTCCCATAACAGTATTTAGAGTGTAAGAGTATTTACCACAGTGCCTCAGTTTAGAAACAAATTTAGTAGAAGACACTCTAGAATGAGTCGTCCCCTCTAAAAGGGTTCCCACAATCCTTTTCTACCAACATGAAATAAATACTAGTGCAAGAAAGTGAAAAAAAACGCCCAATAGTTTATTAACAAACAGAATGCCCACATAAATTAATGCTAGATTTAACATCAGACCTTACCCCCATGCACAAAGTGGAACAAAACCCAAAATGCCAGGGAAAAATTACTGGCTCACGTCATGCCACAGAAGATGGTGGGGACTTCTCCCTCAGGAAAACAAACAAACAGGAGCTTCACACAGCAATTCAGGCAAACAGATGGAAACCTCTGGCATTGACCTCCTCTCCACGAGCAGATGAAGCAGGTGGGCTTGGTGTGCCTTCTGTCCCAGGCTCAGCTTTCCCAGGGTTTGTGGCTGAGATGGAGCAACCCATTCAGCTCTCCTGCTGGTCCTGACCAACCCCTCTCCCGCAGGTCCCGTTTTCTCTCTCTGGTCTTGGACTAAACAAGCTGTCCAGTTCATCTCAAAAGATTGCCAAAGGATTGCTGCTGCAGCTTCTCCAAGGCCAGGGAAAGGAAAAACTTCTCACCTGAGCTAACAAAACCAAGCTAGCCAAGCAAAACCCAGACTGCCCTGCACCCTGGAAGCCTGGGGAGCAAGGCTTTGAAAAAAACTCACCAACAAGCCCAGGGCTCATCCCTCCTCTGGACCCACCTCAAAGACACAGCAACCATTTGGGGGCATAAAGCAGAGGATCAGAGAACACACTGCCATCGTAAAGTGCCCCAAGACATACAGACAATACATCTAATTTATGTTAGATGCCAATTATTATAACTAAAAATTAATTTGTTTTAAAAATTGCTCTGGAAAGTGCACAAGTGATTAACTTTTCCCCTTTAATGATGAATCATTAAAGCAACCTTGTCCCTCAGTTAATTTGTGTATTAAGGACTCTTCAGACATAATGTGCTGCCTGTTCTCGTTTCATGTGAAATGCAGCAAGCCATATTTCTGTTCAGCATCTCAAACACTTGACTTTCTCACTTGACTCCGGGGCAATATCAATGCTTGAGAAGCAGGAAAACTTCTGCATATCTTACCACCCAAGGCACAGAACCAATGACTTAACAGTGGTTCTTGGAGTGGGCAATTAAACCTTGCCACTGCAAGGCTCAGGGTTCAGGTACCTACTGTCACTAACAGCAAAGCTCATCCATAATGCTACTCATTCCTAAAAATATGAGTGACCATAACACTGATCAGGAACTATGGAGAGGAACAGAGACAGTGGATGGATCTTGATTTCAGATTGCTGGTTTCTCAGGGGAACTCATGGTCTGGAGTTGTATCCGGTCATTTACAAACTCAAGATGTGTCTTCAGGACCTCAGATGTGATGGTTTGTGTCCAAAGATTCATCTGCCTCTGGGCAGCAGGGTTTTGTGCACTGAGCAGGAGTGGGTTTTGTAGTTAATGCTCTACAGAGCTGCAAAAACCAAATCATTGTTGATAAGAGATCACTGTATCCTCACTCTGACAAGATCAGTGGTGGCTGTGCAAGACTTCACAGCTGACAGAGTCCCACTCCACAGCTCCCATGGCCACTCTTCTGTTTTTCACCATATCTCTCTCACAATGGCACAGAAGGGAGTGGGCACTTTCCTTCTCCTGCCCCTCGCAGTGAGAGGAGCTCTGGCAGGGAAGAGAGCAGATTCCATAGGAATCACTGTCTCTTTAGCACCATCAAAACTCTCCCTTAGAGAAACATATGCAAGATAAAGGGTATCAAAGGTGATTTTTTTACAGGACTCCCAAGCAGAGGTGAAGATGGTACATTAGCAGAAAGTATTTGCTAATAAAATACTGCTTCTCTTTCGGCTTGAAAGCTTTTAAGTGGAGCAGATGGCAGCACTATCAACATTATGTAAGATAAGGGATGTTGGCTCATACTGGAACACTGCTGACCTGCTTGATACTATTTATGCACTTGGAGACTTTTTTTTTTCATTTTTAATAACTCGATTCCCTTTATCAGGCAGGAGTTACTTCCAAAGAGGCACTGTTGTTGTCTGGAAGTCATCTGGAAACTATTCAAATATTATAAAGGTCAAATTAAATGACTGGCCTTATTTCCAGAGTGATGTACTTCAAACTATAAGATCCCTTTACAGCTGAAGCAATTATGAACCTTTTCTTACAGAGAGAATGGATTTTTGATAAAGAATTATTGGGAGAGTTTTCTAAAATCAGGTGGGAGCAGGCTGGGAGAGTTGGGAAAATCCAGTCAGTGCAGACACGGATTCACTTAGTTTGCCTTCTTGGTTTCATTATTCATCACTCAAGCAGCCACAAATAAAAGTCAGACATCCAAATTTTGGAGGATTTCAGTGCTCACTGGATCTGGAAGCCACCATTTTTTAAAAAACAGAATTACTACTGTGTATCTGAAACAGTGGAGCACATGTACTAGTACTAACTAGATGTAACGTATTAGACTGAAGACACAGTTCTACTTGACCTCTAGTTAATGCACATTGCCAAAATATTGTCTGAATTGTAATTGTTAAGTTTGGGGTTTCTAATTAACCTATCTTGTTCAAAATGATTGATGGAGGACTATAAGATCTTTAAATTTTGACAAATAAATCAAATATCTTTGCTACAGAATCCAATCCAGAATCTAAACCTATTAGCTTTTTAGGATATCTCGCCAGTAGGAAATTATTTAATCTATTTATTTTAATTCTTCTGCCTGTAGGACATCTCTCTATGTCTTGGAAATAACATTTGACAAGGACGTCAAGATTATATTGTTAAGATTATAATAATAATTAGATCCATTTGCAACATTTCCTAGTCATATTATAATACAACAGTACTGTAGAAAGAACTATTCAGTGCTTGGAGGAAAGAGTCTGATTGTTGTCTTGTGGACAGTGCAGATTCTCAGGTGATGTAAATCAACATTGCTTTGAAGAGCTAAGTATCTTGGCTTCTATGCTTTAAACTACTTTGTTCACAAGGTTATTTCAGAAGCATTGTGATGGTAATTTTTTTCCGTGGCAATTATCAGTTTTTCCATTTCCAAGTTTTCTTCCCTCAATCCTGTTTTCATTGAAGTTGAAGTGGAGGAAGGGTTTTTTTTTCACTTCAACATTAGTTTGGTGATTTGATGAATCATGCTTAGTTAGCATAAATTTTACTGACAAGAGGAGAGGCCTTTTTAATTCTATGCTGTCCCAGGATAAATGGTATAGATCTTTCATAAGTAGTGGTGATTTTTAATTTCTTAGGTAAAGTAATAGGTTTTAGACATTATTTCCAGTTATTTCCATATATATTGATGTGGGCACTATGTTAAAATGTCCTGTCTGAGATCTGACTGGTAGGTTTTGCTTTCTATTTATACACTAAGTGAAATTTTCACAAGAAGTAGTAATTCCAATCACTGAACTTTGATTCCCTCTGTCCCAGCTAAACGCACTGTCAAACTTCTCTCCCTCTAAACATTTTCTGTTCATAACTTTTCTGTTGACAGATCTGTTTTTAGTTGTTAGTCTCCTGTGCAAATATCATGTTTCTTATTTCTCAGTTCATAGGTCTTTCCAGCTTTTGCTCTGCTTACAATTCCACTTAGGTCTTTTGTGGAGCAGGTACACCTGTTCCCTATATTCCTTCCTTCCTGAAGATAATTTATGTCTGTTTTCATTCTTTCTAAAAAGCCACCTGTTCTCCAGGGTGATGGGTGGCTGTTTTGCTCTGCTCCTCCATTCTGCACTGATTTGCTCATTTGCTTCACAGTACCTGAATTTCTCTGGCACATTCATTCTCCTTCTCAGTCACACTGATCTGCTCTTTGCTCAGTCAGATGAGTCTTTTCTCCTTTATGCAGGAAAAATCTTAAGTGATAAGCAATATTTGACCTAACATCAGAGGCCTTAAAGACCAAATTTTTCTTTCCATAGGGGGTTTTAAATTAATCCTAATCCCCCATAGGTTTTTACAGTATCAGGCTTCCAAAATTATGAACTGAGCCTACCTAACAAGACATGACTGAAAAGACATATGTGACATGACAGCGACAACAGTGTATTAATACTGATAAATTGTGTAGACTGCAGAAAATACAATTTCTTAAATGCAGGAGGTGAGATTTGCTTCTACATATTTGCCATGGATGGGATCATTTACATGGTTTTTACTCTAGCCATGGGAAGATGTGCTGAAGGACAGCAGGACTGTACCTGCTCATTGGGGTGGAGTGTCAGTATCCTTCTGTCTCATACAGTATAAATCCTGTTTTGAAAAGGGTGATTCTGGCTCTGAAATGGATTTCCACATGAACAACAGAATGTTTCAAACATGGTTGGTGCTCTTTTTTATATACTGAAGCTTTGCAGTAAACTATAGAGGGTAATGTCACTGTCAAGAGCAGGCTGCAAGAATATATTATAAATTAAAATGTTAGCTGGGTTTGGCATAGTAGCCTTTATTGTCTCCAATGGAATAGTAATTACTTCATCCAGAACTGTGTAAGATATCAGTACTGAAGACTGAGTAGATGTTTGTTGCTGTTTTTGGCAGCGTTTGGTGCAGAAATGGGGCCATTTCTGGAGCACTATCATATGCAGTTCTATCAGCCTCCCTGTGGATCAGACAAGAACCAAGATGTTAAGGTTGCTAAGGCACACTTTCAAGCTGATGGAATATTCTGGATAGCTTAACATGCCAAAGTAAACAACATCTGAAACAAAAATGTAATGAACTCTAACTGGCCCCAAAGGACTTTTAAGTGCTTTTAATTTTCAGGCAGTTTCTTGCAACTGTTGGCCTCTGAAACACATTGTTTGCTGCTCCAAATAAGGAATGGCCTCAGTTAATGACAAAAACTTTTCACTAAGTTGTCTTGAGATAATCATCCTGGTTCTTTGACCTCTTATGTGAAAGACAATTTCTGACACTGTACCAAATCCATTTATCACTTTGTGCTTGCAAAATTTTAGCAATAGGACAAAGTCTGTAAATTTAGACAAGTTATTGGTCAAATCTGAGTTCCTCATACTCAGCTGATGGAAAAACTGATGGATTGTTAGTCTCTTTTTCTGTTTTTCCCTTTTTGTTGGTCTGGTTTGGTTTGGTTTGGTTTCAGTTTTTTTGCCTGTGTGAGTTGCAAGCTGTAAAAATCATCACCATTTCAGTGTACACACTTGCTGTGCAATTTTGTTACTTGGTCACTTCAGAAGTTGACTGCCAATGCTCTTTGGTGCCTGGTCTTTATGAAGTAGTAGCCAGGTCACTTTGCTAATTATTAGGGATAAGCAAACCAAGCCAGACAGAAAATATGCAACACTGTATTGATAATAAAGTTTATTAAAATAATAATAATAAATGATGTAAATTTGAACAAGTTTTCTAGTATTAAACAGCCTTTCTAATGAGTGCATTGCAGTAACACATGGTGTAAAACCAGAACTGTTTCCTGATCATGTTTTTCTCTCATTTAATCCCATGGGAAAGGTGCTGCCTGGAGTGACTACTAACCTGACTCATTTTTATACACATTTCTCAGCTTGCAGTTTGCCTGCAATGTCCATAAGACTTCTAATATATCTTTTGTCTTCTTTCTTTAGGGAAAATTGCTGGAAATGTCATCCATCTACCCTTACGGATGCAAGAGTAAGGTCACTGGATTCACAGAGCAAGATGATGATGTGTGTTTTGAGTCTCTTGAGATACTTGTCATGCTGAAATACACTTAGCAAAATACCTCACACTGAACAAGAGAAAAAGCAAGTTGCAGTCTTTGGACAGCAGATAGGACCTGGATGAGGAACCTCTGCACTGTGTTTTCTGTCTCCCTTTTTCCCCTTATGTTGGCTGGTTTGGAGGGTGGGCAGTTAAGAGCAGGCCAAAACAGCCACTGGGATGCCATTTTCCACCATTTTCAGCTATTCCTAGGTAGTTTTCTAGAATTGCTTGAGCAGAGATCAATAAAGCTTCTTTATGAATAAGCAGAGATTTCTGTTGGCATTTCTGTCTAAGAAATTGTAGAGAAATGGAAAGGAAGCTTTAACAACTCAGGCACTTGAAAACAAACAAAAAGTATTGGAAACAGAAAACAAACAAAAAGTATTGGAAACAAAGAAGTGACAGCACAGTTTAGTTTGGTTGTTTTATTCTTCCCAGTTAATGAAAGGAAGAGGGGTACTGGGCATTGGAAGGAATCCAGAAGAAGGATGATTGATGTCTGCTGTAGGGCAGGTGTGTGATGGAGCCAGACACCCTGGTTCCTACATCATGCAGCCTGAGAAGACTGTGCTTGTCCTTTCCATGACTATCCACCTAGGATTCCCTTCTCATGGAAACCTGAGCAGTGAGGTCTCCTTGCACTATAAATGACATTGCAGCTTGGCAATCACTTTTCCAGTTACAGAGATCCAGGCAGTATCTGCATACTTACAGGCACTGGCCCTGTTCCTCCACTGTTCTTCAGCCTATGAATGCACTGTAAGAAGTTTTCACAAGTGTTTGGGTCAAAAAACATGGTCAGGGCATTTGTGTCTCATGTGGCAATAAAGATCAAGGTTCACTTCCCAGCAGTATGAAATATTTTCACTGAATGCAATTCCCATTATTGCATCCACAAAACCTTTGATGATGGCAGATCTTAGATATTGCCACTCTATAACTATATTTAAGTATGCAAAAAGGTTTTGTGATTCCTACCATGCTTGTAGAAGGGGAAGAGATTACAGGACTGGGATAAATAGCACCTTTTGTGTCTATCTGCACTTCCCATTCCTTCTTTCCTGCTGATGTAAGAAGCCCTGCTTGAGTGCCCAAGACATTCTTTTCAGTTTGACAAATTGCAAAGTGAATAAACATGTTAACTAAAGCCTTGGGCATCTCTGTGTCAAAGAAAGGTGTTGAAGTTTGTAATTTAAAATCTATCTCCTTCCTTCACACAATCTGGTTGAACACAGTGAGATGAGGCAGAAAGGAAATTTTGCCTGTGCTAACTACAATTTTTAGTGAACCTGGCTAGCAACATCATTAACCACCTGGTAACAACATTGCTATTGTTACAATGCTGTTTATAAGAGGGGAAGATGTTCTGGAGGGAAAAGAAGCAGAAGATTCCTACAAAGGAAATCAGGACTCTCCACCAGTGATTGTGTGATCTCATGCCAAGAAGTGTCTATCTGAGAATTTGGAAGGGAGTATAATCACTGTGCCTTTTATTGTACAGTATTGAGGAATCTTTCAGAGGTCACAGGACTAGTATCTCCTGTGAGAGGGATACAGGAGATTGTATCTTCCATTAATTGTGTCTAGTAAAGAAGCAATCAGTATCAGTAAATCTACTGATAAAACAGAGCATTTCTGTTTCCTAAGCAAGGATATTCTAAGCCACACTCAAATGAAACACTTGCCTGTCCTTAGTTATGCATTGCAGATGGGCTATTGCTGTGGGAAAGAGCAGCATAAAGCAAAATATGATGCTACAAACAAGTGATGGGAAAAACAGTAATGAGAAATTGAACTTTTCATTCACCTTATGAGTAAAAGCATTTTTACACAATGGGACACCTGGTATTCTGCCAGAGCGAATTAGCAAATCAGTATTGGTGGAACTTGAGAGAAAGAATAGGAAACTGCATGTTTTGTTTGCATTCTGCCAAAGGTGATTAGAATAGCATGTCCTATGCTAATGACTTAAGCAGAAACAGAATCTATTCTTTAAAAACTGAACAAATTCTTGACTTCCTAACTGAATAGGTTCTATGAGCTCTAGTATAAATATGATAAATACTCATACTGCTTACTTTTACACCATTTATTTAGTATTTTCAGGGAATATTCTCATGTATCAACTACAAGAATTTCTGTATCCTGCTTTTCATAAATGCTTCAGCTGATTCCCACAAGTCCCAGTTTCAGCAGAGATGGGGATAACAATTCCATGCACTGAAGAAGAGACTGGCAATTTGAAAGAAATTAAAATGACAGGAGGTGGGATCATTTCCATCCTGCAGCAGAACCAGGAGCAATATAGCTGGATCAGTAGAGCAGTGAGCCAGAGGTGCTCAGTCTATCCAGGACCACAGCAATATGGCAGGATGCTTAGGGAAGCATGTGCCTCTGGACAGAACCAGTCTGCAACAGATTCTTATCCCTGCTCCTTTGGTACCAATTAATAGGTTTTCTGAACCCTTTGCTCAGTGTAGGTGTCCCTGTAAATCTTTGGAAGCACAAAGTCCGCTGCCCTCTTTTTCAGCTCTTCAGCTTAGTAAAGCTGAACTTTAATCACACATTTAAACACATCTTTAGAAACCTTATGGTGTTCATATATGATGAGTTCACTTGACTTTAGGCTTGATGACAGACAATACCCGAGTTTGGAAACTAAGGGCTTGATTTTTAGTCTCACTGTACTGTTATAGAATCTTTGCTTTTTAGTTAAGGAAGCCACAGGTGAAAATAGTATAGCTATGGGATGAATTAGTCAAACACTGGCCAAGCTTAACACTTGAAAGTAAAAGTATGGTTATTACAAATAATTCAAATCACACATTGGCCAAAGCTTCATTTAAACATGGCAGATCCATTTGGATTTTATGGAGTCTTGTGATCAACTCATTCTGCGGCATTTATCCAGTCTTATCTATTTTGGTACATCAATTTTATTTACAATTGAAGTAGATTTTTTTTTACATATAGGCCATGAGTTAATCAGAATAAATTTTTGCAGTAGTCTAAGGTAATGTCATTATTTTTCAGATGTATTTATTTCTATGTTTCTGTTTGAAAGCAGAATGCAAAATAGTCATGCATTTTACTCTAGCAAAGAAAATTGAAGGAACCCTGCTCATTTAATTCCTCTCTGAGTGGCCAACAGAAATGACATTCTCTGTATAAACAATTTCACAGCACAAGAAAAAGAGGCTTCATCTGCAATTTTTCATAAAATTTCTCTGTGGATTATTTTACTGATAATTAATTTATTTGAAAAGCATGTATGTAAGGAAAAGATGAGCTAGTATTCCTACAATTATCATTTCAACTTTTTGCCTGGCAGATATTTCTACTCATCTAGACTAATGAGAGCAGAATTCTTCTTAAAATTTCCGTAATCCTACTCAAATAATCCATGAGATTTAAATTATATCCCTGAATTTATCTTCAGTTTCATTTGTAACTTTGGAACACTAATGACTTAGTTTTTGATAATCTCTGAATAAATAATAGATTCAATTTCAAATGGTAGTATTTTTGTGTGGTGGCAACTCTTATTTTAATATACAAGAAGTATAATTCTGGATTAATAACAAAAGTACCATTACTTTACTTTTGGGACTTAGTTCATTGAAATCTCTCTAAAAATCCACTGAGGAGCCCAGGTATCATTCATTATCCTATTCTTTATGAAGGAATAAAAAGTCACTCTATTTTAACAATAAATTAGTTGTACTTCTGTGATAGAATAGATTAAAAGCCATCATGCAGAAATGAAGGTCAAAATTCAAGGTGCATACATGTAGAATATTCATAAATCCATAAAAAGGAGATGATCTTTTCAAAAGGGAGATGATGGAGGGAGAAGCTGAGTCACAGAAGGATGAAAGAGTAGTCCACAGTTGCCTCACAGAGCAAAAGGAGAGCAGAGCATCAAATGCAAAATTAGGTAATATCCTGGGCTCAATTAGGTAGCTACTCATCTCTGCACTGCTGGGTGGAGCTCTGAGAGAACTAAAGAATATGTAAATGAAACATTTGGTCAAAATCATCCTGAATTTAATTCCACTGCTTTTACCTTGTCAAAATTACTTTACAATTTAGGTTTCTCGAAATCTATGCACTGCTATTGAATCCACTTCCTCCTGCTAGACATCTTTTTCCAGAGAACAAAATCAGCTTTAGTCCTTAACCCTACTGGGATGGTTGTTTGTTTTGTTCTAGGACAATAACATGTATATAATTAGAAAAATCAGCAAAGTCAGGTGTGTGTAAGCTGAAAACTTAAGCCTGATTCCTGTGTCAGGAGCTGTCTTAAAGTTACCTGTGGTCAGCAGCTGAATAATTTGTGATCAGCTGCATTACCAAAAATGCTTTATGAATACTAAAGCTAGATCAAATTAATTTTTCAGAGTAATATTGATCATCATTTTTTGGTAAAGGACTAGGGTGTATCAGCAATGAAGAAATGTGAGATGTCAAGGTAATGTAATAGCACTAAACCAAAACACTTTTCAGATAAAATGAAGCTCCATAAGATTGATCACAACCACAAGAAAAAGAAAGGTAACAACATTATTTCAGGGCAGAGATGCTCAGGTCCACTCTGTGATTCCCCCAACTGGACCATCCCATTTCAGGCACGTGCTCCACAGAGGGATAAGTTAAGGAGAATGCACAGAATGTGCTGCAAAGTTAATTGTTTAGCAAAGCTTTGGTTTATTTACAAATAGCAAGATAAAATAGCAAGAGAAGAGGTCACAGCTCGGACAACTCTTGAAGGGTACACAAGAAATTACATAATTTGTTCCACATAATTTGTCTCTTACTGATGGGGCTGAAAGAATGGTTTCATTTACTGCCCATATGGGATAAGAACTTGAACAAATGTACAGCTTATTACCATTGCTTTGCAGGCAGTTTTAGAAGCAGTTAGGAAAACTTCTGTTTTCAGATCTTTGAAGTGAGACTTTGTCAAGGGCCAGGCCGTCCAGAGAACACAAGTCCCACACAAAGTGTATGTAGCTGAAAGAGATCCAAGAGGATTTGCTTTCCCCATATAGCCTTGCTTCCAAGTCTCCATGCTCGCTTGAATAGAGGCAGTACACTCAGCACAGTTTAAAACTTTTGAATTCCAGAACCTAAGGGAAAAGGCTGGTACATTCCTGACATGGTCATTTATGTGAGTTCATATAAAATGTGTGAACATTCTCTCTATGGTCTTTCACTACATGCTCTACTTACCTTTATATTTAAAATCTAAAAAAAAAAAACAAAAGCAGCTGAAAACTCCTTTCATGTACTCTTGACAAGAGCATGTAGTGACAGGACAAGGGGGAATGGCACTGAAAGAGAGTAGGTTTAGGTTGGGTATTAGGAAGACAATCTTTATGGAGAGGTTGATGAGACACTGGGACAGGTTTGCCAGAGAAGCTGTGGCTGCTCTATCACTGGAATTATTCACAGCCTCTGACATGGGGGTTGTAGCAACCAGCTAACTAGCTCGAACATCTACCTGCTTAGGGAATGTATTTCAAAGCCTTGGGAGGAATGTAGTCAAGAAAAACCAGCTCAGGAAGGCTATGCTGCTACATGGAAGGTAAGCTGTGTACATGCAACGGAATTACTAAACCTTTGCATCATCCCCGGTGGATTCCTATTACCCAACTGAACATTGATGGGATAATCTGCCCATAAAGCCAAAACCAGGAAGGCTGAAGAATTCCTTGAGGCAGAGTTCTCATAGAGCTGCTGGGTGTCTGCGTTATGACCGTGGCAGGTCATTGCTCATTGTGCTGCCTGAGTGTCTTTGGGGACAAAGGAACAAATCCAAATCCACACCTTGACTGTGTGCCCCAGCTGCCCTTCTGTGCTGGGTGCTGTCCCACTGTTGCTTTTAAGGTCCACAGAGTGAACTGACTCACAGACTTCTGTGAAATATTCCTGACTTAGCAGGAAAGGTTACTTTTGAGTCAGTGCTCAGGTCAGTTCACCAGCTGCAATTATGATGGCCACTCAGTGCAGTTGTCTGGGTGCACAACCAGAGAAGGCAGAGGAAAATGAGGTAAAAAACCTCAAAAGGGAGGCTTCTTAAGATAATTTCGCAGCTGAAGACAAGTTATTGTGAAACAACAAAGCTAAGCCATGGTTAACAGGCAATATCTGAGGGCTTTGAATCAAAATCATAATATAATTTAGATGGAAAAGAACTTTAAATCACGTTAAATCATTAACCAGGGCTGCCAAGTCCACCACTAAACCATGTCCCTCAGTGCCACATCTACTCATCTAAATACATCCATGGCTGGTGACTCCACAGATTCCCTGGGCAGTTCAAATGCTTGAAACACCTTTCAATGAAGAAATTTTTTGCTAACCTCCAATCTCAACCTTCCCTGATGCATCTTCAGGCTGTTTCCTCTTGTGCTGGCTCCAACCTCCTGTCTGGTATTGTAGAGAGTGATAAGGTCTTCCCTGAGCCTCCTTTTCTCCATCTAAACACCCCCAGCTCCCACAGCCGCTCCTCACCAGACTTGTGCTCCAGACCCTTTACCACATAATTATATTACCTTTATTATATTTCGTTTATATATTACCTTTACCTACTAATTACAGTAGACCAAATGCCAGGTGCCTTCAAGCAAATGTTAAGCCAACTGAAAGCTTCAGGTTTTGCATGATCAGGAGGACTTTACATAATGCCTCATGTGGCCAAATTTTTCCAGGTGCCAGTATTCACAAGCAATTTTTTATGATGTTATAGCTGTGCCTTTATCCTTGTGTGTCCTACAGAAAATAAGGCTGGACCTGTTAATGGCAAGGACTATGACTAGTGAAAGAGCAGATTTACATACACCAATGAAACTTTGCACCATGCTAATTTGCATTTGTAAATTTGTGGCTCTTGCAGAGGGTTTTTGGGCTTTTTGGTGTTGTTGGTTTGTTTGGTTTTTTTTAATGTAATTCACTGTTCTGAAAACTTCTAGGATGAACTAGGTATCAGACTTGAGTCAAACATACCCCACAAAGAGAGGTAAAATTAGAGGAATACAAGTTTAAAAATAAACTTTAACTCATCAAAAGATTCCACAGGATTCCACATGAAGTATTTTTGATTAAGCTCCTTGAAAGTCTTTCTTGGCATAAAACAGGGAAGTTGTTGGATCCAGGAAAACAATTTGCTTAATAACTACACAATCTTTTGTCTGGCAAGTCCTTAAATGTAGGTGTTTAAGTGTACATTGCCTTTCCAATTCTTTTCACACTGTTTTCAGTAAACAGCAGAACTGAAATTAGGATACCGGGTATTTCTCTAAATTACTCCATTTTCACAAGTGGATTCATATTGATTTTGTGAATGCATCTTCCAAACAAAAAATCTGTTTCTGCCAGCTAGATGTGCCAGGCTCTACTTCAACTTGATTACCACACAAACATGAAAGAGACTGAAATAAAACCTTACTAGCTGAAAATGAAGAAAATAATTTTATCACATCTCTGTACCCTAATTTCTTCAAGCAGATCATAGAATACCTGACTGATTTATACTTTTTCCACCTCCCTCATGAAGCCACCCCTCCCCAGTCAAAATGTGAATACTGTAGTCCCTGCTACCCAGCTTTTAGTGCAGTGCACAATTGGCTGTAAGTGCTGCAGCTATTGCTGCTTCCTAATAGATTTATGTGTTATCTATGCAAATCCCTTGTGCTATGAACACAAATCATGCTTCTCATGAGCTTAGAAATCCCTTAAGATAATGCTGCCTAAATTATAGCCTTGCTGAAAATACCTTTTAGTTTTTGAACAGCTATGTGTTTGAGCTCACTGCTAACTTAAGGCAATTGGATCATCTGGCTAAACTTTATTTCAAGGTTTGCTTTGGCAGTAGCCTGGCTCTTAAATATTGATGAATCTGTATTTGAAAGAAAAACTGTTTGTGCAGAGGTCTCAGCAGAGAGGGCAGGCAAGGAATATCATTTGGAACTGCAGAGCCGTACATCTGCGTTGGACAGAGCCCGTGTTGTTGCTCTGCTTGCTGTGCCTTATATGAGAGGGAGTGTTTGGGAACAGGGGGATCTCTGCCTCTTCTCCCAGTCCCTTCCTCGTGCACTGGCTAAGATGATTCCTCTCAGCAGGAGCTGACTGTTCCTTCCCTGGCAAGAGTCAGTGATGATTCAGGCAGAGAAGCTGCCACGGTGCAGCGTGAGGCAGAAACCAAAGGGGAAATACAGAGAAGGAGGGAGTACAAAGAAAGGCTGCAGAATCCCTGAGAACATGAATACATATCTTATGCATTTCTGCAGTGGTTGCTATAAGGAAGTGGCCAAAGCTCTGGCTCAGAGTCCTATGCCCATCACTGTGTTTTAGGAGCACAGGACTTCCAACATTCATCTCATTCCAGGTCTCACACAACACACTTCTGAGCACCAGATTCCCAGAAGTTTCCTGCAACAAGTTAATATAGAATGATTTTTCAAAAAGCATCATCTAATATCTGGGTCAGTAGTGAGGTTAAAATAGATATAAATGAAACTCTGTCTCTTCAGAGAGAAAGTGATAGTATAGATCAGATAGAAAGGGAAGGTCCCATCTAAAGCCAGAAAATTTGTTTGTAAATTAATTTAAGGAACCTAAAGAACAAAGACGTATGCTGCAGTTCCCAAACTCAAAAAAAAAAAGAAAAAAAAAGCAGTATACTGTACTAGAGGAAAATAGGCACCAAAATATCTTCTTTTTCCCCTGAAACTCAGATAACAGTGGGAAAACATCTCATCATTGGTAGCTGGCAGTGCTGTGCCTCTTAGTTTCAGATGACCACTTTTAGTTACATTGCAGACAGTCAGTAAATAGAAGAAAGAAGGTGGGTTTTAGTGGAAAATTGGAGAGGCCTAACTTCTTAGAGTTTTATTTTAGTTTAAATCTCACAGAGAGAGAGAGAGAGAGTTGTAGCTCTACTACACTCAGAATGGAGGATCCAAGAAGATGAGGATATGTCATCCTAAAAGTTATTCAGATGAATCTAGAAATATTACTAAGATATCAGGGCTACATTGTGCATACATCTATTTAAAAGTCATTGCTGCATCAAACAAGAGGTTTATTGATCAGTGACTACAGAACTGGAATCTCAAAGACTGGGGTTTTAAGTTCACGGTACTATTGGCAATTGTTTCAGGTACCAAAACAAATTTTGCACCATGTTAAAAATGTAAATAAAAAGAAAATGCTGTTTAATACAATTTTATGGATTTGAAAACATTTGTTTGAACATCTGTTATCAAATTAGAATCTGAAAACATTCTCACAGCATTTTGCTTTTACTAAAATTTTCGGGGTTTAAAACAGGAATAATGCAGCAAAAGTAAAACAAACAAAATAGAAGAAAGGACCAAATTCAGGGATGCACTTTGAATTATGGGATCTCCTATATGAGAATAAAACATTATCTTTTGTATTTGTAGCATTTAAAAAGTATTTTGCAGCATTGTAAGTAAGTATACCTGGTGCAGCATTGTGGTGAATGAGCATTGAAATTTTCCAGCAGAAAACAAATAGAGTCAAATTCCAACATATGTAAAACTGATGCAAATCAATTTCCTGTCTGGGCTGAAAATCAAAGCTGATTTGGATCCAAGTACTGTGCATAAATCAGGTATTCATCATATGTAAATTGGTACAGTTTCACTCCTTCCCTTTCAGTCATACTATTCCAAAGGATAATTTTTCTCCTGTATACATATGTACCCCACAAGCTGATCAGTTTAAAGCTCAGCCAACTGTATATTCAAATCATTCATGCCTTTACAAAAAGCAGTGAGTCACATAGGTGACTGAAGTATCATTCTTGTGGCTGCAATGACATTAATGAGTGTTTCACTCTCTCCTCAGGTGTTTCCATTCAATCATAGTCCTCCAAAATGGGAATTGAGCCTCTAAAAAGAAAATATCCCCCAAGGAAGTAACTTTTAAAATATATTATAAATAAACCCATGATACTGACAGTTATGACAAAGAAGAATAAGAAATTTAGATTTTAAATGGAGTCATATTTAGAAAGCCTCATCAGGTATAGGAGCATTGCTATGAAGCCATTTTTAATCTCAGTGTGTTCAAAATGAAAGGAGATAATCTTTGTTCAACGATTGGTATGTTTGTGGATGGCTTTGTCTTTGAAGGACTTATTTCTGAAAATTGTAGATGAGTTCAAGATGAAAATGGGCAAAAGACAGAAAGAAATCCATTAAAAACATACAGAAACTACAAAAAGTACATAGACATATTGGGGTTTCCTGAGTTAGTTTAATTCAGATTTCAGATTCTAGCTTCCATTTCCACAGGTGCCAAGTTGGGTCTTACTATGGATAACAAACATGGGAAATGCTGGAACTGATACAAGCCAGGCAATTCACTTCAAAGAAATGAATATTAGATCTAGAATATGAGAGACCATGTTTTGGCATCATTCTCTGAGGAGG
Source organism: Dicaeum eximium (assembly GCA_013396995.1). Taxonomy (NCBI): domain Eukaryota; kingdom Metazoa; phylum Chordata; class Aves; order Passeriformes; family Dicaeidae; genus Dicaeum; species Dicaeum eximium. The sequence continues at coordinate 530,865 of VWZP01007937.1, read as the reverse complement.
GAAGATAAGAGATCATTCTGCATACAGTGTGGTGGGCTGGTGATTCATAGAAACTGAAAAAAACCAGCAGTGTAATTATGTTTTCATGTAACAAAGACACTGTGGTTTTATTATGGAAAAGCTTAAAATAACCTTCAGCATGAAGCATGACCTCCCCTAGTGACATAGACCATGTTCATGTGACCAGGTGGACATTGTTATCTAAATTGCTATAAGTCAATTTGTTCACTAATTTAGGACAATCATGTCTAAAGGCTCCTGTAATTTATCAACAGGGTTTTTTTCAGTACTGTTTGAATAGCTCACATTTATCTTCTCTGCAAGCCCACAAAGCCCTAACTCCTTGCACAGGCTAGAAAAAAGTTTTAGTTGCATTACACAAGAATGATGCCCACCACAGAGTGATGCTGAGGGTGAGGCATCGTTGGACTGAAATTTATTTAAGGCTACTGGACCTGCTCTTCATCTTATATTAGATGAGGTAATCCTCCAGGTATAGTGGAATACTTAGTGAGTGACTTCTCAGAAACTATTGGACTGGCCAAAGGTTCCTATACTGCCAGTGATTTCCAACCCTGAAGGAAGAAGTTGGTAACTGGTTGGAAAATATTGCCTACAGGAGAAGTTAAGACACTTGAGGGTATCCTGCCTCCTGAAGGACACTCACCTGTGCCAGGGAACTAGGCTTCCCAAGTGAGAAATTCATTTAATCCAGTGAAAGTAGATTCTAAGGCACTGCATTCTCCTTGATAGTTCCCCTGAGCCCACTAGGGAAAGCACAGGACTTGCTGCACCTCTCAGAGGCAGGAAGAAAGAATGAAACACCTACCTATCCGCACTTCTGCAGGATGTTGGTCCCACTTCTGATCTTCAAACTCTCACCAGCTAAACAGTGTCAATCTATATCCTCTCTTGGAGAATGCACATCTCGATTTCGTTGGGAATTCCCTGGCATATCTCTGTTAGTAAAGAGCACTGAGGACAGCTGATCCCCCTTTTTTATAGCATTAAGACAACACTCCATCATTCTAGCTCACTTTGCCCAGCAGTGATGGTCACACCCTTATAAAGTCTCTTTAAGAAGCTCTTTCTTCTGGAAGACCATTTCAGGGATTTAATGGTCAGTTCCATTTGATTTCTCCATTGAGTCCCAATGACAAGGAAAAGCAGGCAAGGACCAGGTATGAACTAGGTTAGAAACACAGGAAATCCAAGAAAAGAGGAACAGGATTTGCCCGTTGTTTAAAGTGAGGCATGGAAACAAGTCAACTCTTTTATGTGTATTTTAATACTTTGTGCTTCTTCTGAAAGGAAAAGCACTTGAAAATGTGACCTAAAAATTCTAGGCAGCTTCATCAGAGATAAGCATCACTTGCTAAGCTGACAATGTTCTTCTTCCCCCCAGGAGCTTTGTGGTCACAGACTCCTAAGAACAAAGAAGCACCTGGAACTTTGCCAGGCACACCAGACAGAGAGGTTTATTATAACCCCTGTGCTTTCAATTGACATGTTGCCTGTTGATATAGAGGATGGTGTTCCTGAAAAAGGATAGCGTGGGCCCCATACAGAAATTCTAAATATAGTCCAATCCATTTAAGCCAATGAGAGGTATGGTATTGATTAGAGATGGACAAGTCTCTTCACCTTGTCTGAATAAGACAGAATGGGGTAATGAGTGTGTTAGAAAGATGGCCCTTTCTTCTCACAATACATTACCTTAACATATCTTTGGCCTATTCCCAGATTTCCTTTCAAATCCAGTTTCCCCTCAGGACTGGAGCAGTCCCACACTAGCTGCAGTCTCATTTCTAGTGAGTTGGATGTTAGCAGAAGCTCTGTTTTATTATCACCCCCTCTTATGCCACTAAAATATCCATCAAAGTGTGGCACGATGATGAGGTGTTCACATGGCAGCAGGTGTATCAGGCACTCCAGTACTTTCATCTTTACCATCAGCTGGAATCCTTTCAGACTTGATGTTTCTATGTCCCCTTCCTGAGAAAGCTGATTACAAACCTTTTGCCATATACTCGATTCATATTGTGAAAAAGCTTTGAGACTTTTGGGGTTTTTTAAGAAAACTCGGGAAATGTTCTTTGTTTCCAAAATTACATTTTATAAAATCAAGACCATGAGCTAAAGATAAAATTTCTGTTTACCATTCAAATAAATTGATCTCCCTATCCACATAAAATGTGCTTTGTTGTTTCAACATGATTATACAGTTCAGCTTTTATATTTAATTGAGGGGTTTCTGGCACATGTCAGACTGTAGAATGCAGAGACAGAGAAAGCTATTAGCTTAGTCAGTCTAGATTTTCATTGTCTGAATTACTTTAAGAAGTAGTCACAGAACAGAGAAAAGAAAAACATGCTGGGACAATTGTTGGATGAGCTGTTGAAGAAACAAGGGGAATACAGAATTTACATTTTACTGTGGTCTAATTGACATCCCTGAGCAATATTCAAAATATCTGATTTCTGTTTCTGTAAAGACAATGATGACCACAACCCAGTTGCCTGCCACCTCCTAGGAGCTGTTTGTTCCATGAAGCTGCAGTTACGATTAGGGGTTTTTTGGGTTTTTTTTTGTTTTTGTTTTTGTTTTTGTTTTTGTTTTTGTTTTTGTTTTTGGGGGGTTGGTTTTTGTTTTGTTTTGTTTTTTTTTTGGTGGTTTCTTTCTTTTTGTGTGTGGTGTTTTTTAGGGTTTTTTTTGTTTGTGTGGGGTTTTTTTGTTGTTGTTTTTGTTGTTGTTTTTCTTTTTTTCAGAAAATTTCTTATCAGCTTTTGGACTGTGCAGAAAAAAAGTCAACTGGCAAAACAGACAGCAGATCAATAAACAGCAACAACCAACAAAGTAACCCCACAGAGCTATGCTTTTGGTGTTGTCCAGATTACTCTGCTGAAATCTATGGGTTTACATTACCTCTGGCTAAGGAACAAATGTGCCAATGACTAAGGTATTTTGTAAAAAATGGTTATTGTAAGTGCTGTTACCAGCTGCAGATGTATTTATGACCCAGGAGCTCCAAGTCACATGCCCCTCAAATGGAATTGGAGTTCAAATACTCCTTCCAAGCATTTTTGTTTAATTTAATTAGATGTCTCCTTACTCTCAGCCATCCTGCATCTGTGGGTTTCAGTCCCAAGTGTCTGAACAAGTGTCTGCCCAGCAGACCCATTTGCCTGCATAAAGTAGCCAGACTCTGCTTGTGAACAAGTGAGCAAGAGTTGCCAGACTGTTGCCAAACTCAGGCCAGAATTCTCCAGTGGTCCTAAGTTCTGGTAAAACAGCAAGGGAAGAGAATAAAGAAATTCAGGAAGTGTCCATCTGTCAGCACTCAAGCACAGAAAAAGGACTGGCTCTGCCCGGGTAACTCCAAGTCTTTGTGAAGAAAACTTGGGAAAGAATTCCACTTGATTTCTGAGTTCAATGTCAGCTAGTGAGTTTACTAGGGAACATCTTTTAAGTCTTTACTTGGGCTGCAGATAAAGAAAAAAGGTGCAATGGGAAAAAAACAAAAGCAAGATTCCTTGCCGAAGTGAAACTTCTCTGGGTATGTATATGAAAGTTTTAAAAAGTGGTTGTACCACAGGATAGAGAGAGACAGATCTCCTTTGTGAATTACAGTTATAATATTACCAGAGAAATCCACCATCCTCTGGCAAACCAGAAAAAGCTGTTACCAAGAAATCTTGGTGCAGAGATGGGGATGTTTCAACACACAGAGGAGCATGTCCTTTGGGTTTTGCATTCCAACTTGTTTCACTTCCTTATTCTCTCTGAGCCTGAGCAAGTTTTCCATCAAACCCCTGCCAGGTAGACACTACAATTTTGAATTGCACCTGCTTTAGTCCAAGAAAGACAGGGCTTATAGCAGAGTCTCAGTACCCAGTGTCTTGGGTTATGGTTTTTGCCACATTCACTTTGCTGCCTGGACCATCCACTTGCAATTGCAAACTTGACTTTTAACATAATTAGTGGCAGAGCTCTGCTTTTTAATGTCAAAAGATTTGTTGGCTGCTTTTCCCAACCTGCTGCTCTTAGAGCTTGGAGCCCTCATTGAGCCTGAAAGCCCATTACTGGCTGTCATCAGTGAAATAAGATATAGAAAAAAAATGCTGATGCATCATTTACTGCAACTGGAAACCACTTAATTAATATACTAGTTTTATGTGTTTAGTAATTAAAATTTAATTAATTCATTTTCCTTATAAGTGTACAAAAGGGGTAACTACTCCTCTAACAAGTGCTTTATTTATTGTTTTAAAGGCATTTGGATTTTGTCTTATGAGAACTAAAACATTCTCTTCATATGCTTCCCTTTTCTCCTTCCAACTAACTCATGAACTAAGAACTGAATCAGTAGAAATTATGCTCAGAGCTGATGGCTCATCTATTTCCTTTCTTTGGCTGCCTTTACAAGTAGGCAAAGAAGGTGCTGAGCTGGCAGGCTTCAGAGCCAAGACTTTTTAAGACCAACTAGTGATTTGGAGTTCTTATGTTTTATATGCCTGGCTCGAAGCACTGTAGAGGCAATTGATTTTCAGAGGAATAGCACTCAGCACTTTGTAGAAATCCAGGCCCTTTATAGAACTTTCAGAGTGATTGAATACCTCTGAAAATCTGGGCCTGGGTCTTTGAGTTCAGGGTCTGACAGGGAAAATCTGGGTGCAGTTTTGCTCCACTGGATCTAAGGGGCTCGGGCTGCCGAAGCTCTTTGGAGGAGAGAGGTTTTCTTCAGATATCTCTTTCCTCCTTCTCATACTCCTTTTGTTTCCTGCTCTGTTTAGGAGCTGGGAGGAATTGGCACAGCTTTTAGATGAAAATAAAATGCATTATATATGCTCCTTTGGACCCCTGGAAGTACGTTGAAGTTCAGCTTGAGATCACAGGTATTTGAGAGGAAAGCAGAATAACAGAGTATTTTGAATTTCTTCTTTTGGATATAATTATAGGTAGATTCATAGAAGAGGAGGAGTTCTGTTTTCTAGCCAATGCTTTCTTCAAGTCACCAGACAACAGGAAGAACTGAAAGCAAGGCCACAAAACCAAAAGTTATGTATGTGCACAGTCTCTCCTGGGATACAGCAATCCATCAAGGAGTGCAGGCACAGAAAAATGTGTGCTTTCTGCCTCACTTCCTGGATCATCAGGAGTCACACCTGACTCCTCTGGCTTCCAGCAAGAGGGGGCTACACATGTTTTCAGGCCACAGTGTGGGAATAGCTAGAGAGGAATAAGGTTTAAGAAGATAAACCTGTCTGCATTCCAGCACTTGCTAACCAAGTGAAGCATTGAGAGAAGAGCAGTACCTACACAGAAGGGACAATTTTTTTTTCCCCAAATACATAACAAACAAAGAAATCCTTTCACCAGACAGAACTGTCTCAATTTTTATCAGTAGAGACTATTCCATAATCATTAAGCAGGGCTTAGGCTGGCCTATGTCAAGTAGAACAGGCTGAGACTGAACAATACAAATGGACTGAAATAACAAAAATCTTCGAGGGGGAAGTTTCTGCAGGTTAAGAAACAGTTGACATTAAATCAGTAAATTAAGCTGTCAGTCTAAGATTGACAGCTGTGCTATGCTATCCAAAGTCATGGGACCCAGAGACTTTTCAGAGTGGGTTAACTCAGCACCTCAAAACAATCCAAATACCAACTTTATAGTTCTCCTAAGCAAACTTGTGGTGCAAAATGTGATACAAGATGAGGGGCACACATTAAGAGCAGTACATTAATGATACACCTATAAAGTTAGGTAAATGCACCAATCAGCTTTGAAAGAAAGGTTGTAGAGGAAGTGAATAAGAAATGGGATTTCTCTAAATTTCAAGGGGAAAAATATTCTGATTTGTTATTCTTACTAAACTACTTTACTTTTTAGGTATAATTATTTCACCCACGTGAAAATTTGGACAAAATTTAAAAGAAAAACAGATCATGTGCAGGACACTGTGTGGAAATTGATGTGACAATTAACTCCACTTTAAACATACTTCCAAGGAACCACTTCAGAGAGACTTAACTTAATCATAATACAAAATCAGGACAAGGAATATCTAAACATCCAAGAAGTATACTTTAAGTCATTATAAGGAATAGCTTTCCTTCCTTCTCTCTGCCCCACTGCCATCACAAGAACCAGCTTTCAGTACTTTTATATTAGATATTTCTCCCCATGCATAAACTATTTTCATTACAATATAAATCTGAATAAAATTTGTTCCATTAATATGAAATAATCTCCTTAAAAATGCAGCATTGTGAAACTTTAAGTAGATAGAGAAAGCTTAAGAGTTTTCTTAGGAATTCTTCTGCTAATCTTCTATCATTCCAACTGAAATAATGTAAGAGAGTAGAATAGAAAGAAAAAAAACAGCAAATCCTGTAATACCCAGTTACTTTTTAACTGTAGTGAGCTTTTGCTAATTTATTACCAGAGGAGCTTTGCTTTTGGACAAGAATAAAATTAGTATATGAAATTCATGATTGTCCTCCAATATTATTAGAATTATAGAAAATATATTATTACACATAGCATGCAGTCCAGTTGCAGTTCCAGCATTTTACTTGGACCTTTTGCTGGACACCTGCTATCTTGGCTGTAAATCCATAAGACAAAAGATGAAGGGTTTTTCAAATCTTTTTCTTTTCCTTTCTCAAAAAAAACACAGTATAAAAAGCCATAATATTGCTCACTATGAAGAAACATGACATTAAAAAGGAAACTAAATTTACCAACTTTTTAATGCCACACTCCATAAGAATGTCTTTGTTCAGACATATCTGGTGCCTTTCAAAGTATCAAATCTGTTTGGAAAAAAACTAAACAAACCACCAGTCCTTCAAAAATGTTGACTTGTAAGTCAGTGAAATTAAAATAGATTAAATAGTAATCTAGACCCAAATGTCTCTCCTACTTAAATATGAAGATTTTGCTTCAGCAGTCAAATGGCAAAAAGAACAACAATTCTGGTTGGACTTGTCTCAGACAAAGTATTCTAAGTGTATTTTCATATTAAGAAAGTATTTTTGCCAAACTGATCAACAGTTCAGCAGAGAAATGTTTCTTTGACAGCTATTTTAGTACCAACACTAGCCTTAGATAAATTCTAACATGCTCATCTCAACCTCCTTAATTTCTAATTTAATGCTCCCCATCACAGCATTGCTCTAACATGTAGCTCATATATGTTGGGGCTGAGAATATTTCTTGATAAAGACTTGCAAAAATGGATTACTAAGATAATGTGACCTAGATGAGGAAGAGGAAGAAGGAATGGAAAACACCTTCAGGTGTTTAACAGAATAAAGTAAAATTTGGATTTTAAATATTTTTTGCCAAATTCCGCCCTCAAAAATCTTAGTTATGCTCAGCAGAATTGTGTTAGATGCACCTTAAAAAGCCATATGAAAGAGATTGTTGGCACCTCAGATGCTAATAAATTATCTCTTAATTCTATGAAATTTGTTTGAGGTTACATAGCAACAATATTGCTCATGCACAATTTGAAAAGCCAAATGCACATAAATATAATTGGGAGAAACAAGAGGATTTTAAGACAATTGTCACTTCAAAAGCACTCATCTTCTTGATCTGATGAAATCAAGACAAAGTAGGCCTGTACATAATTCCAGCAGTTTGAAAATGTTAAAAAATAATAGTGAATAAAGTATCACTTTGTTTTATAGTAAAAGATATGAGCAATCTTTTACTTTCTTTTGTAGACAAAATTGTGAGAAAAATAGATTATCAAATTTTTCCTCTCTGCTGTGCCTCAGAAAAGATAAACTTGTGGAATAACTCTTAAGTAATTAAACTATATGTCATAAATATGATTTAAATATTGTATTAAACTTACAAGCCACCAAGATGAACAAAGGACTGGAGTAGCTCTCTGGTCAGGAAAGGCAGAGAGAATTGAGGTTGTTTAGCCTGGAAAAGAGAAAGTTTCACGGTGACCTGGTTGTGGCCTTCCAGTACATGAAGGGAGCCCACAGGAAAGATGGTACAAGGGCCTGGAGTGACAGAAGAAGAGGGAATGGCTTTAAACTGACAGAAAGTAGGTTTAGATCAGACATTAGGAAAAAAATCTTCACTGTGAGAATGGTGAGGCCCTGAGAGAGGTTTTACAGAGAAGCTGTGGCTGCCACATTCCTGAAAGTGTTCAAGGCCAGGTTGGATGGAGCTCTGAGCAACCTGGTCCAGTGTAAGGTGTCCCTGCCCATGGCAGAAGGACAGAACCAGATGACCTGTAAGGTCCCTTTCAACCCAGGCCATTCTGATTCTATAATTCTAAGAGATCTGCAGCAAATGTATTGTTCTTGATGTGGTCCAGCTAACTGGGCATGACAACAGTAAGAGCTACACTCCCCCTGGGAAAGGGAGAAAAAGTCTCTGGCCCCTTTTGCCTACCTGTGCTGTTTCCAGTCTGATCCTAAGTCTTTACAGGAGAGGTTTGCAAAGTCTTCAGTGTAAATGAACATGCTGGGGGAACCATGAAGGTGCCAAGACCCTTCCCTGCTGAGGAGAGTGGAGGATTTCCTGCCCATGGAAAGGGAGCATAGACTGGGTGTCCCTGTCTGTGTTCTGCTGCTCCAGCCACGCGGTGATCTCTAAGGTCCCTTCCAGCCCAGGCCCATTGTGTGGCTCTATGATTCCATGATTCTGTGTCCATAACTACTGTGTTTGTGCAGTTGTCAGGTGCCAACACAAATTGAAGCAGCAGGCAGGTGGGATGAGAAATTCTGTGCTACCTGAGAGGGTTGTGGGTGTGGCTCAAACCCTACAGCAGTAAGTGCCTGAAGATTGTCCATGAGAATGAAAAAACACACAGGTGTGGCAGCACATTAATCTCTCAGCCTCTATTTCAAGAAATTTATATGTATCCAAGCAGACTTAGATCTTCTCTTTTGTTCTCAGGTCTGACTTGTAATCAATAAGCACTATTAAAATTAAATCACCTCATTGGACAAATGCCAGGATTCACAGGATTGTGAAAGCAAAATATGCAACTAATATCACTCTCAGGGCTGCTCAAAAATAGAAAGTATAAAATACTGACAGTTTAGGAAATGTTTAAAAATAAATACTGAATTTGTTTTAGGAAATTCTACTTTAACTCTTCCTGTTTGTTTTTCCAACATTGCCATTTTCTTTTATTGTGCTGGTCTCCCTGTCTGTCTCTTATTTCCTATCAAATATTGGAGTCTTACCATTTGCTGTGCTGATGTTCAAGTCCTGTTCACAGTGCATGAAAACAGATACAGTTTGAGGTAATCACTTCATAGAACAGGCAGCAGAATGAACCAAAATTTCCATGAAGCATCAGAGTTTCCCTTCTGAATCACAATTTTTAGCGCTTGGGGTTTATTTTCCTTTTTTTTTTTTTTTTAATGAAGAAAAGAATCTGTCTTGTATTTTTAATTTCATCCAAAAACCTGAGAATACCAGAAACTTCTGAAAATGCCCAACTGCCAAAAGTTTTGTTGTAACCAATGTTTAAAAATATTTAGCAGCTCTCAAATTGAGTAATTCAATTGTAAAATATCATTTTTTATAATTTTGTTCAGAAAATTACCAAAATCTGTTAGCCAAGCATCCAAAACGTTACAGTGCAATTGAAATGATCAATCACAAGACAGTAACACAAAGTCATCATAAAGGTCATGGATATTAACATTCATTGAACAAACAAAAGATGCAATTGATTTGTGTGAACCAATCTGCTCGGACAATCTGGTAAACAACAATGAAAAAGGGATATAAAATTCTTATCTGGTATTTCAGAAGAATAATTCAGCCAGTTTTTGCACAGAATATAGGCAAGGCTGGAGAAAGTGAGGAAGAACAATTAAGCAAATGAATCCCCACCTCTGCAGTGCTGGCTGATCTATGGCAATGGCCAAACCTGGGCACCAATTCCAGTGAATTTGGAGGAGGGATACGTGCAGCAACTCTTGCCCCTTGTATTTCATCAAGTAAATACTGCAGGGGGTAGAATCAGCAGAATTAATTCAGTTAGACTGTGCCAGAGCCTGCCAAAAACCCGTGCCTGATGGTCCACTTCTTCACAAGCACTTCCAGCAAGTGTGTCTCTAGTGCTAAGTGGCTCAGGTGCTGCTGCTGCTGCTGTATGAGAAGCCACAGGAATACTCTGAGTTTTGTAAATGCATCCATTTTACACAGTCCATGAAATTGATGCTAATTGATCTGAAAGAAAAAGTAGCTCCCATCCCATTACCATGTCTTCCAAGCACCTTTTAGGAACCAGCAAAATCAATATGTTTCTGTAAATAAAATGTGAACTATATCAGTGTGGTTATAAATTTGATAAAAAGTGGTCAAATTTAAACTAATAACACCTTAATAAAATACGTGTCTCTATATTGGCAATTATGTCTCCATGGCCACATATAACTTGGAAGAAAATAAAAAACCTATGAAAACAAATATTTTGTAATGGGTTGGAAGTATCTTTAAATTCCAAAGCAATCTATGATCATTTACTACTAAGAGGGAGTTGCTTTTACGTTTGGCTGTTTTCTAAATGTGTTTTAGTGTTGTTATTTTATTTACATTTTAGCCATGTTGAAAAAAGGCCTAGGAACTTATGCATGAGCAGGGTCACAGGCAGTCACCTGTGTCTGGGTGGTCCCATGCTACAAGAGTGTGGATCTCTCTGAGCTCAGCTCTGCACCCTAAGTCCAGCATTCATCCTAAGATCTGCAGCTTTACTGGGCCACATTTTCCACAGGAGAAGCTTAGTCCTTGCAGACGGGAGACTTGTCCCGTTTTTCCAAGCCCAAAGTTAGTCATGCTTCAGTAAAACACCTTTCTGTGTAATCAAAAAGCTGCCTGTGATGTTCAGGCAGTTTATGGGGTGTGTGCTGCTGCCCCTACCAGTGCCCAGAGCTCTGACCAGACCAGTAGCTATGGGGAACTGTTCATTGCCTCTGTCTGTCCCAGTTCTTGTCACCACTGGTTTTGATTATCCTTTCTTAACTTCACAAGAAATGCTGCCAGCTCCTCACTAGTGTGTCCAGCCAAGAGATTAATGACTTGCAACCATGAAGCAACCCATTAGAACACATCTGTTCCTTTGCTGCCCATCATGAAGTACTGTTGGCTCTTAGAAATGAAAAATCCTGTCAGACACTTTTATTTTAGTTTCTCTTATCTATTTTTCACTCTGCAAGTCCCCAGCGACTCTTCCAGTCTACCATTCAATTTGCATCCATTTATAGCCAAAGAAAAAATTATGTCTGTGTTTTCAGTAGATGATAAGTCTGCCAGGTGCCTCTAGACCATGGCACTAATCAGTTTATGGGAAGTTTCAGCTAAGGCTGGCCAGTCACAGATGAAGTTAGACAGTTTTTATATAAATGGATGAAGGCCAAAACCACCTTCTTTCCTTGGGCAAGTGGCCTTTTGGTTTTGCTCACACCCACTGAAATACAAGCCACCAATCCTCAGTGTTAACCCTATTTTTTTAAAGCATTGACCTCAAACTGCCCTCTGAATTGTTTTCAGCCCGTTTAATTCTGTGTTTTCTGCTACAGAACTTCAGCAGAGTTAAAGCCCCAAGATGTCTATTAAGACTTAAAAGCCCTGAACACTGAACAGTTTTACACATCAATGCTTTTAAGGTACTACAGTTAGCTACATCACAGAGAAGTAACTTGCTGGCTTCATTTCTCTCCTGTGGCATCTAATTTCCACTACACTGTATTTAAACCTATTTGTTCAGTTATAGGTCTGATAGTTTTAGAACTGGCATCTCAGTATCACTCACATCTTCAAAGCTACCAGTTGTTATGTTTTCACTACATTTTCCAGACAGGAAAGCAGGTTATTTCTGTATTCACCATGTTCAATCCATGCTATCAAGGTGTTAAGTTTCTCAGTGAAATAAAAAAGCCCAAATGGTAGTTCCTTGAAAAGGTGCTTTCCAAAGAGATTGAAAAAACATAACTCGACCTGTGCTCTGATTTTAGAGCCCTGGCAATAATTTAGGCAGCAGTAATTTTTCCCCTATAAGGAGTGTAGAAATATAGGATAAATTAAGTTGTAGGGTTACTTGGGTTTGGAGCTTATATAGCCCAATCCCAGCATTAGGAACTATTCTCTTTTGATGTCAACTTTCTTAGAAAAAAGTAAAAGTAGGCAGAAGAAGATTTATGAGGGCATAAGTTATGAACTTTTAGTAGGATTATAGTTTCTCTGGTATGAAAACTCACCTGTGTCCTGAAAAGTATAAACTGCCCTTCCATAAGTGCACCTTCTAATCATAAAAAGCAGACAGATGAAGCAAAACACTTGAGCCTGGTAATGTTCAGCTTCTCTCACAATGGTTTCTTTTTATTGCCTCTCCAGGATTTTTGTCCCATTGACTATATTTCAGAGAAACAAGACAATGTTTGTTTTATCTCGCAACTCTGCAATAAAAATAAATAATTTGTAAGCATCACTTATGGCACCATATGCCTTTTTCTGTGCTCAGCATAAATCAGTGAATGCTTCAGGGTTTTTTTTTATTTTAACATTAATATGATCACAGAGTCACATAATCACTTTGGTTGGAAAAGCTTCCAAGATCATCAAGTCCAAAATTTGACCAATCACCCCCTTGTCAACTAGACCATAGCACTAAGTGCCAAGCCCAGTTTTGAACACCTCCAGGATGATGACTCCCCCACTTCCCTGACAGGCCCAAAGTTTAACAACCCTTTCCAGGAAGAAATTCCTCCTGATGTCCAACTTGAACCTCCTCTGGTGCAACTTGAGGCCATTTCTACTTGTCCTGTCACTTGTTTCCTGGGAGAGAGCCCAACCCCACCTGGCTACACCCTCTTTTCAGGGAGTTCAGAGAGTTATAAGGTCTCCCTCAAGCTTCCTTTTCTTCAGGCTAAACTGACTGGCTAAACATCAGAAACACTTTCCATTGCTCCTGTAAAGAATCCCTCAGTTTTTGTCTGTGCATCCCAAACTGTGTTTGCAAACATTTGCAAAGCAATGAACTGTAGTTCTTGTTTTGTCATCTTTATTCATATGATCCACAGAGGCCTGACATTTGCTGTTTGTGGGGTTTTCTACAGTCCTCTGTAGGACTCATTTTCATCCTCACTGCCACATGCCCCCTTTATTTGTAGTTGTCTTGTGTCCTGTTTATTGTGGTTTTCAGGTGGGTTCAGAATTTCCTCAGTAAGTGCAAATAGTGACAGAACAAAAGGGAATGGATTCAAACCGACTGAGAGTAGGTTTAGATTAGATTTTAGGAAAAAAAATCTTTTCTGTGAGAGTGTTGAGGCACTGCAACAGGTTGCCTGGAGAAATTGTGGATGCCTCATCCCTGGAAGCGTTCAGCATAAAGTTGGATGGGGCTCTGAGCAGCCTGGTCTAGAGGAAGCTGTCCCTGCCCACAGCAACAAGATAATCTTTGAAGTTCCTTCCAACTCAGACCATTCCATTATTCTCTGATTCTATGAGGTTGGAGTTCAGCAATCAGGACCAGTGTCAGAGAGTGGTGACGTGGTGATGGAGCTCTGCCTCACAAGTAGATACCACAGATGGGATAATCCTGTTGCCCAATGAATTAGAGCACTAATCGCTACCATTCTCATCAGTGTGTCTTCCTTTTCTTGCCAAATTCTAATGGCTTCTTAAGAGATTATTCCTGAGCTCTTCCAACAGTTTCTTTAAGGGGCGGCTTATCTGGTCAAATGAGAGCACTGCAGCAGATATCTACAACAGTGTTAGTGATTTAGACTGTGCAATTACAGAAAATACACACTTCTAGGGTGTACTTCAGCTTACTCTAAGATGGATTCCTTAAATCCTTCTCTCCAATGGCTATACAAACCATTCAGGGAAACAGCAACAACCTAGGTATCTGAAACCAAATAAGGATTATTAGTATTTCCAGATTTCTGTGATGAACTCACAGCAAAATATGCCATATAGTCTTATATCAGCAAGTTCTTTTGTGTTTTCACTTCTCTCAAGTCTTGAATGTTTCAAATTTTGACATTGGAGGCCAACTCCACAGGGTTTGTATAATAAGCAGCTTTCCTACCCACTTTAGTTGAAAGCAGTTGAACATGAGTGTCAGGACCGGATATGTAGACAAATAAAATTATTTTCTGCCTATCTTCTGTTTTGATGATGCCTGTGGCTTGAAGGGGCAGCATAGAGCACTGTTTAAAATCTCTCTATCTGTTCTTCACACATCAGATAGTATTTTGTTGTATCCCTGCTATGCCCAGTGTTCAGTGATCATCCTGGAAAAGAAAAACATTTGTGGTAACCTAATTGTAGCTTTCCAGTACCTCAAGGGAGCTCACAGGAAAGATGGAGAGAGACTATTTACAAGAGCATGGAGTGACAGGACAATGGAGAACAGCTTCAAACTGACAAAGGGGGTTTAGATCAAATATTACAAAGAAATTCTTTGCTGGGAGGGTGATGGCACACTGGCACAGGTTTCCCACAGAAGCTGTGGCTGCCACATCCCTGGCCAAGGCCAGGTTGGGTGAAGTTCTGAGCAACTTGATCCAGTGTAAGGTGTCCCTGCCCATGGCAGAAGGACAGAACCAGATGACCTGTAAGGTCCCTTTCAACCCAGGCCATTCTGATTCTATAATTCTAAGAGATCTGCAGCAAATGTATTGTTCTTGATGTGGTCCAGCTTGGGCATGACAACAGTAAGAGCTACACTCCCCCTGGGGAGCAAAAAAGCCCCTGGCCCCTTTTGCCTATCTGTGCTGTTTCCAGTCTGGTCCTAAGTCTTTACAGGAGGGGTTTGCAAAGTCTTTAGGGTAAGAGAATGTTAGGGGAGCCATGAAGGTGCCAAGACCCTTCCCTGCTGAGAGGAGAGGAGGATTTCCTGCCCAGGGAAAGGGAGCATAGACAGGGTGGCCTTTTCTCTTTTCTGCTTCACCAGCAACAGGACAGCAGCCTGGTAACTAACTACAGCACGAGCAGTCCAACTAACTTCTCACTCTGCTGGAAGCATGACAAGTAAAGGAGAAGAATGTTCTAGAATACAAAATGAGACAGATGGTCTGTTAAAACAAATTAGCAGCAGCAAATCTCTCTGAAAGGCATTTGGGGTCTACCCAGAAAGAAACTGAAAGAGCCAGAGGAAGCCAAATTACTGCTGCTGTTCCAATTTTATGGATGCACAGTTGGGTAAGCTTTCAAAATAGAGGGCCAGAGTCTTCCCTGCATGTGTTTACGTAGAAATGCCAGTAGTGAATTTAGCAATCAATCAGCAGTCAAGGCAAGGCACTCCAAATGTAATGTTTGTATTGAATTTTCTGGGCAGGGGTAAGATGAGGCTGAGGGTTCTCTCTCTCTCTCTCTCTCTCTTTTTCTTGTGTCTCCAATTGAACTGTTGGAAGATTCTCAATGTGATACATCTGTGAATTAGGTAGATGTGATGCTGAGAAGTAGAAGTGTATTAAAGCTACTGGGTTGTGCAGGTAACTGATTAGGAATCCCATCCAAGTATTTTACTTCTCATTGGCCTGTGCTAATGTTGAGACAGGGAGAATTTCCCCATATGTGCAGAACTACCAAACGGCCCTGTTTCTCTTCTAGTGTTTTAATTCCAGTAGTTAAAAGCATGTTAACAAGAACAGCAGTTTCTCAAAGGGAAAAAAAGTTGTTGAATGCTGTGACAATGACATTTGCTTCATTGCAATGAGGTGCAGCATGCCAGTATCTATAAAACAAGCTGCAAGTGGCAAAGCTGTCATCCATGCTTGCACAAAGGCCAATTTCTAAAGCAGCAGCAAATGGTCAGAATGAGAGCCTTGTGGCTCAGATCAGAGAAGGTGGCACTGGTTGCTAGGGCAGCATGGACAGTATTAATGAATGTACATGGATGAATAGAATACATTCGGGAATTTGTTTACTGGTGGATGGAGAAGAAACTGAGGAAGCCTTGTGGAAGATCACTGAGCCATCACATGTGTAATGGGAGTTTTTAGAGGACAGAAATGAGCCCTTTATTTTTTTCAAACACAGGATAAAATTGAACAGGTAGAGCATGTGCACAAACCGAAGATGCCACAGTCACCTGCTGTGATGATTGCAAAATCCCACAGTGGGTGCAGTTATAAAAGTGGGTCATCTGGTCCCATCCCCCTCCTCAGGCAGGGTCATCCCAGAGCACATGGCACAGGATTGCATCCAGATGGTTCTGGAATATCTCCTGTAAGGGATACTCCACACCCTCTCTGGGTGATCTGTTCCAGTGCTCGGTCACTGCACAGTAAGGAAGCTCTTCCTCATGTTCAGGTGGAACTTCCCGTGCATCAATTCCTGCCCATTGGCCCTTGTCCTGTTGCTGGGCACCACTGGGCAGAGCCTGGTCCCTGCTCTGACCCCTCCCTGCAGGCACTGACAGACATTGATGAGGTCCCCTGCCAGTCCCTGACTCAGCAGAAGTCACTATCTCCAGGCATTTGGCATTTGCTCTGCCTAGGCAACATGCACAGGCCTGCTTTGTGATTATCTTAACAAGAACTCCCCATTTGGATCCAGTGGCCTGTGTTAGTTCTTCTGTGCATGGCATCTTGGTTATAAGGCCTTTTTGTTTGCCTTTCTAGAGAAGTCTAACCCATCTCACAAAGACAGGCTGTTTCTAGAGGAATGCAATCAGGGGGAATGTACCTGCAACTCCCTTTGAACTTCACCAATTAAAAAGAAATTACTGTTTCATTGTAATTGTAATACTTCATCACACCAAGCAATACTCAAAATTAGAGCACCATGTATGGGATACCTGCTTACTTCAACTGAGAAACTTTAACTGGGGAGGAAGAATTGGGGATGCTGAAGATGAATCTTATAGTAGCAAGGGCCAGGGAAGCAGTGCTTGGGAAGCTCAGAAGATGGAAAGTGAAACAAGTTGTGGAGGTGCAGTGAAACTGGTGTCACTCTAGTTATATTTGCTGACAGATCACTAAATCAATTCACAGTGAATTTGCACTCCCAGCTCATGCATGAGGCAAAGAACCAGGTTCTCACCACCTGAAACCTGATATGGAAACCTGTTCCTTAGAAAGTGCCCTGTCTATCTGGGGATTTTATTATTCACATGTATTCCTGGCATCAGCATGCTTGCCAAAGAAACTGCATTTTCTTGGACAGGCATCTCTTTATAGTCTTCAATACAAATATGGGGGTCGGGTCACTTCGTGTCTGTTCTTTATTCTTTACTCTGCTGTACCATGCACAGACAAAGACAGCAGTAATAACTCTTTGAAGTTATTAAGCAGCATTTTCTCTGGAAATGTTGACTTGGATTTACAGAGACAGGGCAGGGAACCAACAAGAGCTGCCACAGAGCAGAGTGAGCAGCTGGGCTCAGTAAAATAGGAATGGATGGAGATAGAAGACTGATACAAAACACTCTTTTTCTCTTTCTCTATCTTTCAAGTCTGGCAGGGAAAAAAAGACACACAAGAAGAAAAGGGAATCTCTCATCTGTCAAGTGCCCTGGGAGACAGTGAGACAAGTCTGGAATTCCTACCTATCAACCAGGTTGTGATTAGCTCTGCCATTCAGCTGGATTCTGACACACTTTCCAGGTAAATTAAAGTAAGATCAGAATTGGCTTTATGAGACAAAATCCTATTTGTGTGGTCTGACACTAGTACCCCATATCTATTCTATTATTGTTCATGTGAAAAAGAAACTGAACTTGAGCAGCACTGGAACAAGGACGGCTCCATTCTCCTTTGCTTGCCCCTACAAAACTTGTTCCAAAAGGTGTTTCATCCTGCCATGTAAACATTGCTGCCTTTGTACATCTTTATGTTAAATTTTGATTCAGAACAATTTTATTAGAATCAAGCTGCCTGATTTCTCTTACAAGTTTTTAATTTCTCCAGTTTCATTATAATAAGACTAAATGTATGTGTCTAAATGTGAAATTTCTATAGCACTAAAGCAGACTGAAACACCTTTTGAGACAGAAAGCAGTCATCTGAAAATGCTGATCTATATTTCTGGCTAAGAAGGAACAATATACCAGCTCTGTGCTTTCCCAGCATCAGTTCACTCCAGCACCAGTTCACAGCTCAGGGCTGATTTGATTTTCACTGATTGCCAGCAGCCTCAAGGGGCCAGCTGCTTTGGCAGCTGGAGACCAGCCAGGAGTAAAGTGGCCCTGGCCACCAGCCCCTGTGCTGATGGCAGGGGAAGGAGCTGCACAAACTGCTGCAGCAACTGCTCAAAGATTCCTGAAATGGGGCAGAAAACCAGCAGCTGCCAGCCACTCTAGTTTTAAGGTCAGCTTTGACCCAGCAAACTGGTGCAAAACTGTCCTGCTTCTCTGGTGGATCTTGCTCCATGTGTGTGAGCTTCCTTACATTTCTTTTTCCCTTATCTTGTTATATATTGGAAGCAAAAAGTGGTTGGCTGTAAGGAAAAAAAAAAGGCCCCAATATATTTGCTTAATTTGTAAAATCAAATCAACTTAAATTTTGTTTGTTTTCACTATGTGTGCTTAGCTTCCTCTTAATCCAGGGAATAAAGTCAGAGGAAGGGTACTTGTAATGCTTCCTTAATATATGAGGTTACTTTAAGGGTCAAAGTGTTTTTCCTTTTGAATGTCACACTTCGGAGGAAAAATAAAAAACCTCTTTTCTAGAATTATAAGCACACTTAAATATTGCTTTCCAGCTATTACTAAAAGTGACATTCTCACACTGAAAGATGTTACAAAGTAGCTCTAGGTCAATACAACAACTAACAGCAGACTTACATCAAAACAAAATTTAAATAGGCAGTTGTGTGTACTTCAGCAGTTTCTTAGTAAATCATTGGATAAATTACACTATTGTAGCAAAATTGGGTGAAATTGTTTCAAAACATATTTGTCCAAATGTCATCTTTTTGTAATAAACCTCCTACAGACCTCAGTAAAAACACTTTTTTGCCTTTTTTTCTCAAACTTATATATTAAACATGTTGCTAGAGCTCTGGCAAAAAAATGAAAAATGTATATAAAGATGTATTTTTAAATGCTGTTACTGTAACTTCTTAGTAAAAATACAATAGCCAGTAGTACCAAACTGTTCTACAGTATCAGCACTGCTTAAATCTATTCAGTTAGCTGCCTTTATATGTCTCTAAATATATACTCCTGAAATAAAATTTTACCATTAATTGTTATAGGCAAGGGGATTTGCTTGTGCCTGAATTTATTTTTGTGTTAGCTATTTGACCTAAGTGAAAAAAAAGCCTCTCTATAAGTACAAGAAGTGAGTTTTGTCAATGGGTGGTTTGAAGATCTTTTCATCCTTTTCAGTGTTCTTATTATACCTAAATATTTTACACATTAACCTACTCCATTGAAACATGTTCAACACGTGTGCTTTGATAAATACAATAAACTTGCTAAAAAGTTATTCAAAAGAAGAAAATAAAATGCCAGATTTTGCACATTTTCAAAATTTGAATGTTAAAAGATATGCTTTGTCAACCACAACTGATTTAAGATGATTCAGGAGCTGGCCCTTGCAGATATTTTCCAAGAGTGTTCCCAGAAGTTCAAAGATATTGTTAACAAATTCTTAAATGGAAAAACATCACAGTATAAACAGGTGGCTTCTTTCCCTCACCTATGCACACACAGAAACAAGGTAAATATGGAAAATGTGCTTTCTAAATACATAAACACACTTAGATGTAATATCTAATGCTTTATCCACCTAGACAGATTAAATCCTGAGCACCTTTGGGATCCTAACATTTCTAAATACCTCTGTTGTCAGAGGAAACCCATACTTTTGAGCATCCCTTCACATCAGCCTGTGTGCACTTCAAAGGTTTCATCTACCTTTTGAAGTGCACTACCCATATCCAAAACTAAAGCTTTTCTAAGTGGAGACTGGCAGCTGCAAAAATAGACTGTAAATCTGGTTTCAGCCAGACTGTAAGTAGATGTAAAGACATATTTTAAAAAGTCCTGAGAGCCTGTCTTGATTACGGTGCCAAGAATTTCTACCTTGACATTTTCACTCAGTAACTCCTTTCCCTCGTGGCCCATCAGAAACCTCTCTGCTCCTCATCACCTCCCCTTAATGCTTCTTAAGACAAAACAGGGCTGGAGATGAAGTCCGTGAGGTATAGTGCTTCCAATGAAAGGCTGGAGCAAATGGTCAAGGCATTATCTGTAGATAAAAACATAAGTATTATTTCCACATGCTGCTGCGTGGATGGCAACAGGAGCAAGATAAACTCTCTGTGCTTGTGTCTGTAATTCTGTTATAGAAAGCAACTGCTGCAGACTGCGTTCTTCCATTCTTGCCCAGAAGCTTCCCCTGCTGCTTCTGTGCTCCACACTGGAGTCTTCAGTCCACAGCATTTTGAAGGTACAGAACAACACTAGGAACTTGGGAACCTAAGTCACCCCTCTCTGTATCATTAGATGTCAAAATGCTTTACAAAGGCAGCAGTCATGGTTACTTCACTATACATCTGTGAAAATAAAGGTGGGTCATAGACACACACAACCTCTTTGGAGTTGAAGTGATCTCTTTAAGCCCACCAAGCACACCAGTGTGAGAGCAAGGAACAGGCCCTTGCAGCTCTGGTGCTCAAAAAGATTATTTCACCAATGAATCCACAGTATTTTTTAAGTCTATGGCATCTGGTATTCACAAAGAACACAGATTTTTGTTATAGCTGGAAGTTTCTCATTTGAACGTTTCAAATACAGGTCTTCTGAACCCAAACATCACTGCCAGCCTTTTCCATAAAATGAGGCTCTGAGTGGGTGTTTTGAGTGGGTGTTTTCCTCTGTAGAAGTAGATGGGATTTTTACAGAGCACCTAACAATGACCATCAACAGGAAAAACATGTCTCATTTATTGAGGCTGAAAGAACAAAAGAACTTCTAGATCCCTCGTTCTGGGAATTGGTTTTAATGCTGTATTTAAGTCTGTTATGGTTCTCTATTTGATTGTGATGTTTGGCACAGTTAGAATCAGCATATTCTGAAAATCCATAATTATTTTGAGTTAGATCACCTTAACAGACCTTTGAAGGAATGATGTCAGATAACTTTGTAATATATGGGGCCTACTTACATTGAGCTTGTCAACATTTTAAATAGATGAGTTTCAGTGCTGGCAGAAGGCTTGCCTTCTTCCTGGAAGAGTATTTTATTTTGGTTTATATAGCAAAAGAGAAGGGAAAGCATGAGAAGAGCAGTTAAGACATTCTGGGTAAATCCAAAATATTTTTAAAATACCCAGGGAGGTTGATGAGATGTTGAAATATTTTTGGTTTTTTCTAAGATGTACATAAGAAATTATTACTTTTGATACCTCTGACAGAGGCTTGAAGCTCTTGCTCCTCATTCCTGCTTGATCAGAGTTTTAGAGAAACTGTTCTAGAACCTTCCTGTGGTCTTACTGATTCCCTTTTTAGTGCTCTATAACAGTGCAGGATTTATCCCAAATTAAAGTACTTGCAAAGACAGCGTATTAAATTCACAGAAGCTTTGGCTTACTTTCCAATATTTACTGAGAGGTTTTAATATAACTATGGAAAAACAAGGCTTTCTCGTTTTTATATTTAGCATTACAAAATCCATACAGTGTTTAGTGCTGTAGTGTTCTCATAGAGAAAAAGCCTTAATATTTTAACAGTACGGAATTATTTACCAGTATTAATATTTGCATTTTTAATAAGTAATGTCCATGATGCCCAAGAGCTGCTGCTGAAAATTAATTCTCAATGAAGAAGTTATTTACAATAAGAATACACTGGAGGAACAGTAACATCTGGCTTAATTCTTTGATTTCCATTCTGATAAAGCTGTAAAATCTAATAAATTGATTTGTAATTAAAAAAAAAAGCATCATAGCATGTTTGGATAGGTAGAACCTTTATATTAGAACTGCCTTGTTGAGAGGTGCTTTCCAGTGTATTTATTGCATTAAAATGTAACAGTTGACAGTAATGGAGAGTGGTGTTGCTTTTTCCCTTTAAGAAAATGTAAGGTCCCTTCCAATCCAAATCATTCTGTGATTCTATGATTTTCAAGCTCATATTTGAAAATGCAGATGCATTGTGCACATATGTGCCACATGCCCTGTGTAATTCAGGCGAGTTCCTCTCTCCCAGCTTGACATTATCTCTGTAAGGCCTGTGCAGAGCTCAGCAGCAGAGAGGGGAGAGCAGGGCAGTGGGACAAGGAAGATATGGAAAATAGCATCAACCATGCCTGGGGGATGGGCTGTAATTAGGACAATTAACTCCAGCTGATTTTACCAAACTCAAGTGAGCTGTGTCCAGCACATGTTCAGTGCCCTTGTCCTGTAGAACAGGCAGTGTGATGAGCTGGGATGTGAGCCCCAAAGCCCACACAGCTTTGCCAGGGGGGTTTACTAGAAGTAGTAGAATACCACAGCTCTACACATACTCCAACAAACCGGGGCACATCTGTTTTTTTCCATGAGTTCCAGTCAAGGCTGCAAACACAACTGACCCTAAGCACCTGTCGAAGCCTTGCTCTCTCTTTAGCATACAATTTATATGCATATTTTTAATAAAAATGATGCATTAAAGCAAAAGAAGCTCTAAGCTGTTTTGTTGTATAACAGGCCTGAAATAATTTCCTGGGTTAAGGAGAGAGGTTTAAGAATGAAGGGCACCCTTGGGCAGAAAGTCAATGCCTAGAACTTAAGCAGTGATTCACCAGAGACAAGGAGGGTACTCTGATGATTTGCACCATCTAAGATATGTTACTGGTATAGCCTGTAGTGGACAGACTCTTCAGGTATGGGAGTCAAGATCCATGATCTCCATATTCCCTGAAGGATGTCTCATAGAACCTCTGTAGGGTTTTTAAATATCCTTTTCCAGGCCTTGTGCCTGCTGGAAAGCTTTGCTTATTCAAAAAGCATCTGGAGGTGTCAGCTTCAAAAACGATGGCTTAGCCCTGGGGCTTAGCAATTAGAGCCTGATCCATTAAGATACTCTATTTAAGAGCTCTCTCAGCCCACTCCTTGCCCCCCTCCCCAGTGCAGTAGCAAGGAAAGTAACAGGGCTTTCTGTAAGTAGTGTGCCTTTCACCTTAATGGCATTTCAAATGAAACATGAAGTTAAGCAGATTTAATATTTGCAGGATTCCCTCACATTTCAATTGGTTTTAAGATTTCCTTCTCTTAACTCTTTAATTATTCCTTGTTTTTTTTCTATACTTTATAGCTAATGTATTACTATTACTGTTAGAATTGTTTTGAAATTTTCCAATCCTGGTAGGTGTTTTTGCATTGCACAGAAAAATTTCACCAAAAAAAAAATTCATAGCATTCACAAGCAAATGCCATAACCTGAAAGGGGAAAATACAAAAACTTTATTTTAATGACTGCATTTTTATTGGTACCTAATGAGAATATGCTGGATGTAGTAGGTATAGGTTGTCTGTGGTTATAGCCAGTGTGACAACACATATTGTGCCTGAAGATACTGATGTTTCCCAAAGCCCCCCACCTGGAAAAATGGCTCAACCTGCTCTGGCTTGAGTGTCATCCTTTTCCCATTCCCTGCTCTTCAGGAGAAATGAGAATCTGTAAAGCCAGGAAGTGTCTAGAGCAGAACTGAAACAGTCACTTTTCTGTTGAGCCCTCAGTGGGTCACACAGAGGCAAACACAAAAGTGCTTTAATCTCATTTACATTTTATGTCATCAAAATAGCTCTAAGGGTGAACACATTGCACTATAACTAATTCACCAAGTTAAAAAAAAAAAAAAGTAGGGCAAGCCCTGCAAAAATAATCATATTAGAACTGAAGTGATGAGATATTTGCATTTAAGGAGGATCATTTTGACATTCTGAGCTTTTATTCTGCATTCCTTTCATGCATTCAACTTTTTGCTTATAGCCAAGAGGGTTACAATCTTTTTTCTTCCTCTTCTGCTGTTATTTTATGCAATATTTGACCCCATAATGTGGACTTTAAGAAAAATGTTCTGTATTGCAGGGCACATAATAAAATTGAGGGAATTATTTTTTTAACAAAGCCTTTGTACAAATCAATATTTTTTGAATGCTGCAAAAAATAGCACACATTTATATGCAGATAGGAACATGTGTACATACATATGTGAACAATTAATGACTGCCTGTGGTTACTGGACACTGTGACTACACTCTTGTTTTCTTGAAGTCTCCAAAATTCTCTCATTCAAAACCTAAAGACTATATTTAGAACTTTTGTTCCTGGAGTGCAAAGTGTTTTTGACCAGATTAATTTTTCTTTTGAATTTTATTTCATTGAATAGTCTAATACTGGGTACATGCATGAAAGGCTTCTTGCATGTTTTCCTCATTTGTTTTAGGAGTGTGAAATATAGGTTGAGTAGTCATTGTTCTACTCTATCAGTTTCTAGATTCTGTAATCTTTTAATACTCTCTTCAACTCTTATCTATTCTGGTCCTAATTCCTCATTTTATTGCCTTGGTAAGCTGATTCTAGTGCAGAGAAATCTCCACCTTCCTCACTTTTTAAAGTCAATGCAACAATGACTTATCTTTTGTTATAGTTCATCATTTCCTTTTAGCTAGATTTTTTTTTAAATGAACTTTCTTCTGTGCTCAGTTAGAAAAAACATTACAGCAGAAATAGCTCAATTTGTTGCTAGCCTCTAACCCTACCAAAACTTATTACTAAACCTCCAATGCAGAGTAGGGAAAATTCAGGCTGACCTGTGTTCTCTCAAAGTGCCACCAGAAGTAGTGATTCTCCTGAGCCAGTTCCAGTGCCTCTTTCTAGGGGCCACTGAGATGAAAAAAAAACTTTTTACTGAATATCACATTTAATCACTAATTGCCCTGTTTGTAAAAGACCCCACAGCATCACAACAGGTTTGCTCAGAATTTTTTCCTGGTTGTAATCCTATTCCTTTTTCCTACTACAGTGTTAGGAAAATGCTGCAATATAATTCTTCTTCCTAAAAATTCTTCCAGTTCTAGCAACACACAAATCAGCCACATTTCAGTGGTGCTCTCTTCTCTGGCACAGCTGCTGTCCTCTACTCCTCCTGGCCTTTCCAAGGCTGCAGTAAAAGTTCCTCTCAGATCTTGACAGGTACCAGTTCCTGGCACTCCTTCAGAAACCAACCCCAAATACAGTCAGTACCAGCGACAGGGCAAAGAAAAGCAAATCCAAGAAAATTTGTCCTAAAGTTATTGGCCACTGGGACTCAACCCAGTGGGAATTCAATAGGAATTGCTCCACTGAGAGCAAGAGGTAATAAAATCCAAGGGCTGTGTGGGTTCTGGAGAGCTCAAATCTTTGGAGCACCACAAGTGTCTATGCTTCTTTTCTCGACATAGAGCAGGGCCCAGAAATCACCTGCCAGTCATCTGCTTCAGAATAAAAATGCTGAAATTCCCCAGAAACCTGGGATCTCTTGGCCCTATTGCAATTTTGTCTAATGTCTGCTCGTATTATGTTGGTTAATGCTAGAGATGTGCACAGTACAGACAGAGTTTTGCAACCCAGTAAACAAGTTGTTTCTGGATTTTGGAAATAACTGATGAAGACCAGGAAAACATCTGGAAATTCTCAGGCATGATGCTTCTCCATATGCAAGATTTGTAACATTTTCACAGGGTGAGATCAGCTGTGATTTAGGAATAAAAACAGTCCTGTTCAGGTTTTGAGGGATTTTCTTACACTAGCATGAAAGCTTCTGAACATTTCTAATGAGCCTGGATTTTGTTTCACCCATCACAGCTTGTTGTTATCATAGCTTTCTTTAACAACAGGAGCCAAAAACCTAAAAATAAAACAAAAAATCTGCAATTGAAGATTTTGTTTAGTGGTTGGTCAAGCCTTCATAGTTTCTTTACAGAATGAACAACTTTTCCTTCCTGTACTGAAATTAGCAGCAGCTTTCTTGAACACATCTCTGTCAGATTAACTGAAGCCACAGAATCTGACCAAATAAAACAACATGACTTTACAAGCTACTTACTTGCATCTATTTTTAAAAATTACCACTTCACTCCAGAATCCTTTCAAACAATTTACCAATGCCAGCTTATTTTCAATCCAAAGAATTCCAAGTATTACTCACTCCTCCATATGATCAAATTCATCTGCAAATATTGCTCTTCTCCTCTCTGTCAGGTGAGTTTCTGTGATAAATGTCTTTTATCTCTGCTGAAACTTTGGTATCCATCTCTCTCCTTCTAACAAGGATATATTTTAAGAGGCACATGTCTTTCCACAAAATGAAATCTGCAGCTGAGATCTCTAGCAATGAATTGCATGGAGCATATTCTATTATTCTTCACAAAATCACAGTTCTGTGTGTGTATTTTTTTAGCACGTCCCAGGTTTTGTTGTCATTGTTGTCCTTTGAATTTGCTGGTAAGTGTGGTAGATACTTGGACCTGTGAGAGGGTGAGAGGAAAAAGCTTCTCAACTATAGGCTAGTTGGTGCCCTACCCTGGATTCTGGGAAAGTAATTTCACAGGTGTGGCATCCTGACCATTACCCAGGTTTGCCTGGGTTTGATTGCATACAGGACAATCAGGAACATGATGTCTTAAATAAGGTGTTTTAAATGAGTCAAGGGGGATGCCTGATAAGAAACAAATCCTACAAAGTTGGGCTAATGCTTTTTTGAGGCCAAGTTCTCCCTTCCCCCATAAGATGCATCTGCAGAGAAGCAGGGTCCAATGGTGGTCATACCTCTAGAGGGGACTGTGGACCACCAAAGACCCCAAAGCACCCCCTGACTCTTTTGGGAGCTCTCCACTGGATGTCTGCAAATGCCCCATAGTGTTGTACAAGACCCAGAGAATCCCCTTCCTCAGGAGGCATCTAGATGTACCCACAATCATTTCAATATATACAACCTGATGAATTCTTTTTTTCACAGGCCTTCACCCCCAACAAATAAAGACTGTGACATTAGTCCAACCACAGACATAAAAATTACAACGATCAAATCTTGTCTCTTTACCTATGGTTGATGATATCCTTCCCCTCCACTGTCTATCTATATCTGTCCTTTCCTTCTTCTTCCTTTTTTTAACCTGTGTATTTTCTTCATGGTGTTCTCATACTTTTCTAGTAAACAACCAAAACAGCTGCTACCCCCTTTCCATTGCAATCCAATTGTTTTAAAACAACTCCGCCTCATTGACACCAGTCAATCCGTGTTGTTTCACTCTAATCACCTCAAGGGATTTATTAGCAGGAAGCTCAGCTGCCCTGCCTCAGAGGCAGGTCATTACACACAGGAAAACCTTTTGCATTTTAAAGGCCACTGCTGTTTGCTGTCTTTAAAAGGGCAGGACTTCCAACATCAACAAATATTCCACATAGGATCTAAGCAAATTGACTGGGCACCAACCTCTTCTGTTAGTTGATGTGTGGGATGTTTGAGTATTAAAAGAAGATAGAAATGATGTCTGTGACAGCCAAGGTGCCCTCACCCATGATCCAGTACCTGGCAGAGTGCACACCAGCACACCATTTCACACCATTTCACACCATTTCACTGATGTGGCATGGGGGGCAGGGGTGTATTGGTGTGATCGAGGCCACTTGCTGCTGATCATATATAAGCTTGTAGGAAGACATGGTTGGTGTCAGCATAATCCTCCCTTACTGAGTATCCCAAGGGAATGAAGGGATTAAAGGCAAAACAAAAAAAGAAATTATCTCAAGGTTTGAAAGCAGCTGGAGAATCAAGGATGCGAGTGAGAGAATGCAACAATTAAGTTTGCTCATGCAGCCTTAATCCACTCATTGTCCATATGTTTTAATAGCTCAGACAGAACCTTTTTCAGTAGGTAGTTTCCCCTTTAAATTGTGCAGAATAAATCTCCTGAGTAACGAAATGATATGCAGTTATGTCTGCAAAATACTGGACAATCTTTCTGCATCTGTTGAAAGGAGTGTAATAAACAGAGCAGACTTCAGGCAGGGAATGAACAATATCCGCCCTAAGTGTTTCTGCATGATGTTCGGTGTGTTACTCCAAGGAGTATTTTTATAAGCCTTGACCAGTTGAGACTTTCTCATTTTCCAGCTGGTCACTCTGCAGTGTGGATATAAGCTCTGCAAAGTGCTGATCACTCACTTTTGCAACTGTAGTTGGTGGGATAAATAGTTTTAATATCAATGTAAAGAGAAATTAGTGGGATAAAGATCTTAAATATTAATGGACCATGTCATGCTGACAGCAGTATGCAACTACATTTCTAACCCTGGGCCTACCTCAGGATGTTGTATGCACCTATACACAAAGGGCTTAACAATGCCAAGTTTCCTGAAAAGTCAGGTTATATATCTCATACTGAAAACTAAAATTAACAATCAATTTCCTCCTCAGTCTCAATTGTCTCATCTAAAAAAATGACATTAATAGGAGCTCCTTTGCTCATATGAGGACAATTACATTTATTAAAGGCTGTGAAACACTCACCAAAATAAAAATAATTATATAAATGGTGACACTCAGAAATGAAGATAAAATTAGTGATGAGAAAGATTGCTTTAGTTGCAGTGTTCCTGACTGACTTTCCTTTAAGATCCTGTGGATAACAAGGAATACAATGATTTAAAGAAGACAATAGGGTTTTGTGAGAGTGGGTGTTGAGATGGCTCTGCTGACCTGTTCCTAACTTGAGGTTTTTTGTTCTTGTAAGGCTTTTACAGGTGCAGACCCACTTTTGGGGAAGAGAAGCACGGAGCAGATTCTGAACATCTCCCCCTCCTTAGATGTCATCAGCTTGTACCCCACTGATACCCTGGGAATGTAGGATGCTTCTTTCCCTTCTTCCTAAAGGTGTTCCTCTCTTTACACTGCAAGTGCAATTATGAAAATTAAATGGTTTTGTTTTTCATAGCAGAGACACATGAGAAGCACATATGAAAGCGATTCTTCCTTTGCCATTTGTTTTGATCCTTTCTACTAAGTATCCTTCTCTGGGGATTTTTTTCTTGGTATGCCATTTCTTGTATGCACAGTTCCAGGTAGAAAGGAGCTGTTTTATAATTGTCAACTTAAGTAACTTTTCCATCATTTTTACTATACCTTCTGGTAGGTTTTCTTTCCACAAATGATACTTCTCTCCTTATAGGAGAGTTGGCACATCTTTACAGCAGTTCATGACTTTTTTTTTTTATTTCTGCCAAGCCAAATTTCACAGTATATAGGAGAAATAAATTCTGTCTCCTAATAGATGGTTGGAATTGGAATAGATGTTTCAATTTTAACCTCTACCTCCATCAGCATTAAGAAGTGACTGCTTGCCGATATAAACCCCACAGTTACCACAGCTGTTTTCCTACTCAAATGTTGACTGAAGATGAGCTCTTCAGACAACATTAAAAGGACAAATGATAGCCTGTTACATAAATTACTGCATTCTGCAGCAGCAAGGTTCGCTTCTGAGTGACTGGTCCCTAAAGCTGGAGCAATAATTAAATCACTATAAGATCTGTTTATAAGATAGTTCTCATAAATACCCTGGTATTCGCCTGTATGATCGATTTAGCTTTGTCATTGTCATCTCCATGGACCTGCATTCAGCCACATCCTACTGCCCTTGTATTCAGCTGAACAGAGATGGAAGCTGAGGGGCATTAAGTGTACCTGGTCTCCCCCTCCCTCCTCACCCCAGTTGTGCTATCCCTGCCTTCTCTTAGGCTCTTGTGTGGGCATTTCTGGTAGGAGACAGTGCCTTGCATAGGCACAAAAAAACACCAAGTGTTCCATTGCAGTTGGAAAGATATGTCCATGTGCTCAGAACCATAAAATTTGATCCTTTTTTTATCCATGGTCTGTATTGGCTTCTTGTTCACCTCCTCTGTCCTAATACACAGTTGTACACACACACACACACACACACACACACATGCATGCATCTTGATGCTTCCCAGAATCAGATCCTCATCCTGCTCTGCAGAGAGGACATCTCCTGTAAATATGCTCCTGGCTGATTTTGCTCCAGGATGTAAACTTCCCACTCATTCATAGCCTCCTCTGCCTAGAGTAGCTTTTCATCCCCAAGTCACAATCCTGGGCTGTTCTTAGTGCCAGCTTTTGTGTGACACAGCGTGGTGTTTTGTGCTTTTCCGACATTTCCAGACAGCTTTGGCTGTCTATTGCTTAGAGATCCAACTGGGCTGATACTCACCTGTTTTCTGGTAATTCTCTGCAGCAAGAGCTTATACTGTTACCCTTTATTACAGAACCAATTATCTCTCCTATAAAATCATAAAAATATGGGGCTACAGATTAAGAGGCCAGGCAATGGAGATGGGATAGAATATCAGCTGTATTTATTAATACATTCCAGATACTCTTGGTTCAGATATTATTCTCAATTCTATATCTTCTTCTGAGTGATCTCTTCGCTTTATCATAGTGGGTATTGACTCAAATTTTATCCATCCCACATAAATTTGTTGAAAAACTGTAAAACAACTAAAGAGTAACTCTAATGTGATTACACTTTGATTTAATCCTGTTCCCAAAGTGGAGATGCTAAGTTCTGAAAAGGAGCTTCCGGCTGCAATCTGTAGGATTTATCTCCAAGTATTCAGGGGACACAATTAGGTGAGCAGTGTTCATCTCCTCCACTGTGCCATTTAACTCCCAGAAAGACCTTTTACCTCAAGCACAGCTCTCTGCAAAGCTGTCACAGCACTATGTAAAAGAGCTGCTCAGTCTCTGCCTTCACTTATTTCATATGGGTTTGCTGGCAATCAGAT
Source organism: Dicaeum eximium (assembly GCA_013396995.1). Taxonomy (NCBI): domain Eukaryota; kingdom Metazoa; phylum Chordata; class Aves; order Passeriformes; family Dicaeidae; genus Dicaeum; species Dicaeum eximium. The sequence goes on along the minus strand of VWZP01007937.1, from coordinate 500,086 downwards.
TTAGCCATACACACATAAGCTCCCAATCTCTTGGCATGGTCATCTTGTCCCAGCTTCCTCAATTTTTCATCCAGCAAGGACTAGAATTACTAGGAGGAAGGGAATGTTTGACATAGCACTGCAGCCATCTGTCCAGCTGAGTTAGCACTGACAGCACCTCAGAGAGCAAACCTCACCTGCCAGAAGATCAGGATGGAAAATACAGAGGTAGAAGCAGAGAGGTACTTTCCTCCTTTGCTCCACAAAGGGATGTTTCCAGAAATAACTTATTTTGATTTACTGAAACAGAATGATAAAGCATTTTGCAGGTTGTAAATCCCGCAATAATGAAATATCAACAACCCCACCAGCTGATGAAACCCATCCTGTAAACAGACTTTACATTAATTTAGGTGATGTACAGATTTACACTTTAAAGGAAAAAAAAAAAAAGAGAGAGAAAAAGAAAACAAACAAAATAAAAATTAAATTGCATAACCTATTTTAAACTGCAGAACAGAAGATTAATTACATATTGTTCCTATTTCTCAGTTCTCCGAGAACTATGGCAGTAGACAATCTTTATGTTTTGCTCAATAAATGGAATTGCTGCCAGTGCTTAAGATTTTGATATGTTCATAAAACACCCAGTCTATTGCACCATGACTTTTTCAATGAAAAAAACCAAACACTAAAACTCAGAGGCTAAGCAACAAAAAAAACCTAAACCAAACAAACACCCTGCAGACATCCATACTTTCAAACATGTTTATTTCCTCTATTTTAAAGAAATAATTTCTCATCCTAACCCATTATCACTCCAAGAATTTAGATAGATTTCAAGAACTTAAATCGAGCAGCTGAATATGAAAATACAAAGTCATCAAAAACTTGTTACAAATCTTGTCAGATTTACACAGGCAAAATCAGCCTCTAAGAATTTTGCTGGGTTGAAAGCAAAGAAGTTGGAAACTAAGGGAGGGTTTGGCTCATTAATTATTGTGGTGCTACCCTGGGTTATTCTGAGCAGCTCTCTGGGAGCCTCAGTTCTGGTATGGAGCGATTTGGCATTTCAGATAGGATGGTTCACACTCACATCAGTGATAAGCATTTGCACAGGTGGTAGTGGGATTCCCACAGTACACTCAGGGCAGACAAAGTCCATAAATGGCTTCTTTATCTTAGTGGCTTGTACAAATTTCCAAATATGTGACCCTGGAGCTGATGCATCCCAGTAGTTTTCCATTTTCAGTGAAGGAGGGTGTGCTGAAACTTATCTTGTCCTTATTGTAGATTGCCCTTTCTATTTATCAGACAAATTACTATTTAAAATTATTATTTAAATATGTACCATTTAGCACGTTCTGGAGACTATTTCTCAACATTTTAGAGACAGGATTAGAAATACATTCAAACAGGTGTGGTGCATGCAGAGAAAATTTGCAATTGTGACAAACACACTACAACTAAAATTTAATTTTACCAATAGACTACACTAAATTTTCAGGCTTTACTGGTGGATTGAAGGTTAATTTGTATTTCAGGTTTGCCCATTTTTATGTAATTCATGTTTCCATTGCGCAGGGATCTTGTAATAAAAGAAATGTTTGTCAGAAATAGCTAATAACAGTAGGTGCATCATAGGCAGCTCTTTCCAATAAAACACCTTGGCTGTGTTCATTTCCATGAGTGTAAAATTCAAAGTTCAGTGAACTTCAGAGTACAATGAATGTCAGCAGGTCCAGACTCTCATCTTGCACATGGAAGAAAGGAGAGACAAGAGGGAGTGAGGGAGGGAAGAAAAGTGCTAAGCAAAAATATCTGTCATCTCTGCTTATCTCTTATCTCCAGAGGGTCAGTAAGTGATAAAGCAGGAGTACAGACCACGTGGGACAAAGAGAAAAGAGAGGAGTGAAAAATATTTTCTTTGGAAGGGCTAGAAAAATCTCACATAGGGGAGCTACAGATCTGCCTATTTAAAGCCCGCATAAAGCAGCAGTTGCTCGGGGAAAATGAGCAGCTTTGTGGATCTGCTTTGCAGGGAAAAGCAGCAGTCTGGAGGCAACTGAGAGCCCTGTTCCTGAGCCAAGCAGGAGAAAAGCAGCACAGTGGCTGAGTGCCCATCCACACACACCCAGAGGTGATGGATAGACCCATTAAATTTCAGCTTTGTTGTGGAGAAGTCAGAGTGCTCTGCTGTTTCATCATGTGACGCTGCTCCACCAGGATCTGTGCTCTCTCTGGGAGCTAATTTGATGTTCACTCTCTAACATTTGCCTGATATTGCTTAAAAGTCAGCATTTTCTGGTATCAAACACTCTTTATCAGTTTAAAATGTTGGGGTTAGGATTAATAAATCCCCCTCACTTCTATATCCAGAATTTCTTCTGCAGCCAGAAGTCCATCAATAATTGTATTTAGGCAGTTTCATTGCACTGTTGTGAGCAGAAAGGGTCATTTGCACTGAAAAAGCTCTTTTCCTCTATAAAACCAGTTTTACTACCAAAAACTGAACAATGGCTATTTAGTACTGCTGAGGGTAGAAATGCACTTCAAAACAATACATTAATTTTTAAATAATGAAATTACTTTCATATGACATAGAAATACATGACATTCGGCCATCTTCTACTATAAATAAATACATATATATATAAACTAATTAAACTTTCTTTCTGAGGTAAATAGGAAGTTAAATAGATGAAATAGAGCAAGTCACTAGCACATTACTTTCTCATTTAATTTTGTATGATGTTGCAAAATTTAAATCTCTGTTGGAAATACAGCAAAGCTTGAGGATCTTCAAAGCTAAGAATTTGGTTTTCACCCCTTTTAAGTTTATAACTAAAAATTTAAGGGAGCCCTCATTAGGTATTTTGCATAGTTCAAGCCTGGATCATATTTTGTACAGTATTATAATGCAAATACCAAATTTGGATGGATTATAAACAACTGTTTCATTTTGGATGACTTATATCCCTTACTTTTTTTTTTTTTTTTTGCATTTCAAAGTTATTTGAGATCTCTTCATGATCTACTGTTTTCTTACTATAAATTAGTAATATATTTAAAGAAAAGTTAGGTCATTAATGTAAATAATATTTGCTTCCAGATGCTGGAATCAGATAAATAGCTGAGACTGGGTAATGTACAGACTTAGAAGCTGATTGCACTATTAATTACTTTACTTGGTATGTTCCAACCTGCTGGTTGTGTTTTGGTTTCAAGTGAAATTGAATTGGTGCAACTGGAGGTCAGTGAACTGAAGTTTGCAGGACAGAACTGACATATATGGGTTAGGGTTGTAGGAAATATTTTAAATATTTGAATAAATTTAGACTCAGAAACAGACAGTGGTGTAGCTTTGATGGCAGCATGAAGATTCAGTAGTAACATGAGTGCATAAGACCAGCATGGAGGCCAAATATTCTGGTGACACTGCACCAAGCTGTGTGTTTCTAAATGCTGCTGGCTCCCAACATGAACATTTCATGGTGTCAGCCCAGGGAGGAAGAACATTTGGGTCTGGTACCAGCCAGGCCACTGCTTCCAGCATGCACTTCCTCAGACAGCACCTGGCCATCTGCTGTGGGACAAGGACAGCTGGAAAAGAAATTTCTTGGGTGTGGTGATATTTTTACATATTCCATTAATGATCTTGGATTCCTGTTCAGTTCCTGAAGAGAGAGGACGTTTGCTTTCCCTCTTTACTTAGTAAATTGGTTGTCATTTTTGCCCTTTGCCAGTGGAGGTGTTGTCACTGTCATTGAACAGCAGTCCCTGACACCTGCAGGAGTCATGGGCACTGCTGGTCCTCCCTCTGAGACAGGTGAGCCAGAGAGAAAGCCTGGCTGGAGGACTAGGTTCAACTTTTTTATCCTCTGGTGCACTCATCCAAATGGTGCAGATGGCACATGGTGAAACCCACCGTCTGCTACCACTTGGAACTGAACATTTCCCCTTGAGGGCTGGTTCCCCTCCTAAGGCACTCCTGTGTGTTTTGCACAGCTTCAAGCTATCCATGCAAAACATTATCTTGGATTCAGGTTGGCCCTTTATGTAACAGGATAACAGGACTGCTGGAAACATTCATGTCAATCTGTAAAGCTTCAATCTTGCCAGGAAATCTTGATTGCTTTCTTTGCCAGAATTATGAAATTAGTAGGGAAGGCAAAGTGTGGCTTTTTCAGCTGAAGAGAAACATTTAATCAGTGTGTCATGATAGTCTGCTCTAAGAATTATTTTAATTGCCTTAGATAGGAACAGAATCATGTGGGTCAAGAATTAGCTGAAGGGCTATAAACAAAGGAGTGTGTATGAGAAATCATCGTGCTGAATGCAAAGTGGAAAGTGAACGGGCTTTTCCTCTTTGTACGACTCCAGGGTTCAACTCTAGAGCCACCATTTAGTTTCTAAAAAAAACACTCACTCAGGACTTCAGGGAAGGTACTAAGTTAAGGGTTGTGAAACCATAGAGAAGTGAGAAAAAACTCACCAGGCCAAGGCTCCAACTCACAAAAGCCCAGAAAAACGTACCCCAACTCTCATCAGTTCCAGTTTGGGCATGTGCTTAATGAAATCCCATTGCTAAGGCTCTTTTCCATCTCTGTCTTCTGAGTCTTGTGGTCCTTTATGTGATGCACATTAGAGGGGAGCAAAAGGCTGCTCTCACAGACCTGCTCATCAGAAACAGGGGGAGCTGGAGTGGAAGCTAATGCCAAATTATTCTCCCTCCTCTTCAAATCCGGCTGTTCCCATACAACAGTAGACAGTGGCAGGCGTGGAGAAACATGGCCAGCTGGAGGGCAGCAAAACTGGCAAGTGGGGTGGCATTTTCTCAGGCAGGAAATATATTGGAACATAATGTTGCTTTTCAGAGCCAGGAAAATGCCACCACAGGAGGAGGATGGCTAAAGTGCAGCTAGAAAACCACGCAGAGGCATGGCTTGTCAGAGTTGTCTTTTTAAACTGTGGACTTGCTGTAGTGGTAACAACCTCTTGTACAGGCCAAACACAAAGTTGTGCTTAAAATCAGCATCTTTAAGGAGTCAAATTTAAAGTCTCCTCAGATGGAGTCTGCTGTAAATCAGCTAGAAACCTCAACAGCTTTGTATGAGGTGAGCACCCAGCAGTTATTTTCCTCTCCAGCCTCTTTCACAGGGGTGTGGAGAGGCTGATCAAGTGGAAAGCTGCCCAAAAGAAGTCAAACATTTGACATTTTTGGATTAAAAAATGCAAAACAAAACAAGGAATTCCTTCACCACTTTCCATGGGTTTGCAGGTGTTCAGCCATCTCCAGGACAGCAGGACTTCATCAGGAGTAAGCCAGTTCCTTCTTCTTCCCCCAGCTTTATATGCTGAGCATGACACCATGTAATGTGGAATATTCCTTTGGATAGGGATATTGGGGTCAGCTGGGTCAGTTGGGTTGAGCTGTCACAAATCCTTGCTGGTGGGGTGATATGAGAGGCAGAAAATAGCTGGGTGCTGTGCAAGCACTGCTCAGTGATAACGAAAATATCCCTTTGTTATCAACACTGTTCCAGCACAAATTGAAAACTTAGCCCCATACCAGCCAATATGAAGAAAATTAACCCTATCCCAGCCAAAACAAGAACAATGTGTTTGCTAGAGGACCGATACCTACCAGAGAGTAAAAAGATTTTGAAAACCTAAATAGTTTCCTGGGTGCCGCATGTCTGGACCTCTAGATTGCAAAGTCACAGAGTATGTAGAGTTGGAAAAGACTTACAAAGATCATTGACTCCAACTCTTAGCCCTGCACAGGACAAGAATGCTACCATGTGCGTGAGAGTGTTCTCCAAATATTTGAACTCTCTCAGGTTTGATGCTGTGGCGACTTTCCTGGGGAGCCTGTTCCAGTGCTCAACCACCCTCTGGGTGAAGAACCTTTTCCTGATATCCAAAATAAACCTCCTCTGACACAATTTCAGTTTATTCCCTCAGTCCTGTCACTGGTCACCATGGAGTGGAGATCAGTGCCTGTCTCTTCTCTTCCCCTCATGAGGAAGTTGTAACTGCAGTGAGATCTCCCCTCGGTCTCCTCCAGGCTGAACAGACCCAGTGCCCTCAGCTGCTCCTCATACAGCTTCCCCTCAAGGCCCTTCACCATCCCTGTGACCCTCCTTTGATACTCTCTAATAGTTTAATATCTTTGAACAAAACTTGAGGTGAGGCTGCCCCAGAGCAGAGCAGAGTGGGACAATCCCTGCCCTTGACCAGCTGGTGATGTTGTCCCTGATGTCCCCAATGTCCCCAGGACATGGCTGGCCCTCCTGGCTGCCAGGGCACTGCTGACTCAAATCCAAGTTTCCATAGGCCAGGAGCTCCAGTTTCCTTTCCATGGTGCTGCTCTCCAGCCACTCATTCCTCAGACTGTACACACAACCAGGATTGCCCTGTCCCAGATGCAGAGTTTGGCACCTTCACTTGCAGAACTTCACATGGCTGGTGATTGCCCATGTCTCTAATTTGTCAAGATCATTTTTCAGGGCCTCTCTGCCTTGGAGGGAGTCAACAGCTCCTCACAGTTTTGTATTATCTGTGAACTTGCTCAGTATCCCTTCCAGTTCTGTGAGCAGGTCATTCATGATGATGTTGAGGAGTACAGGGCTGAGGATGGAGCCCTCTAGAACCCCTCTAGTGACAGGTCACCAGTCTGTTGTGCCTCCAGTCACTGTCACCCTTTGTGCCTGGCCTGTGAGCCAGTCACTCACCCATCCCATAGTGTGTTTACCCAGCTGTGGGATGGACACTTTACCCAGAAGGATCCTGGGAGAGACAAGATCAAAACTTCACTGAAGTCCAGAAAGATTACATCAACTCTCTTCCCTTGATCAGCTGGGCGAGTTGCCTTGCCACAGAAGGAAACCAGGTTTGATAAGCAGGACTTTCCCCTCATGAAGCTGTGTTCCCATCCTGATGGCTGTGTTGTCTTCCAGGTGTTTTTCAATACCTCCCAGAATAATCTCCTCCACAACTTTACCAGGCCTGTTGTTTCTGGAATAATGCATGAGGTAATGGATTTCAATCTAAACCATTAAGCACACCAGCTATGTGTTATCTCTTACCATATGAAAGTAGCTTCAGTACTTAGAAATCTTGTTAGTGATGTAGTGGATGTTAATCAAATCTAACATTCAGCTTCAAGTGACAATGTTACCATGGGCTGAGTCTTTCATTTTCAGGTTTGTGTGACAATTTTAATACTTTGAGTTGCTTGTTACTCAGTCTCTAAGGACTATTCCAGTTTTCACACCTTTCTTAGACACTATAACTCTTAACTAAAGCCCACTAATATGCTAGTGAATGTTTTTTTCCTGTGAAAAAGGTTACTGAGCATCCCCACATCACAAGTACCATCACAACCTTTAGACTGTTTGCATTTTGTGCTACTGCAGGACTCTCTGCTGCTGAAAACAAATGCATTGATGGCATTGTTTAAATGAAAGAAATAAAACTGTTTCATTTCACACCAGCTTAATAATGTGAATTATCTGAATGTGAGTCAGGATGGCTGGGATGTTGGCTTTAGCCTCTTCCTTCTTTTTTTTTTTGCCATAGGTATGCTAGTGATGAGCAGCTTTGCATGACCAAATAAAAGCTGTTTTGCCCCCTCTCTGTAGCAAGGGACATACTGGAAGAGTGGCACACACAGCCTTTCTCCATTTGTGCATCCATCCTGAGCAAGCAACAATCTGCCTCAAGATCATAGTGGCAGTCATGGAGACTAATGTAGCGCCTAATGTGTCATCTGGCCTGCAAATGGATATTATTTAAACAAAGCAGAAAACAGCCCACAGCCAATTTTCATGTATTTGGGCAGGCAGAGAGGATGGGAGAACCAAGTCAGTCTGTGAGCATTAAAACTAATGATGTCTGGTGGGTTTTTATCTCAAAGTCTCTCTGCTGTGATGCCTGTTGAAGGGTGAGCTCATGCTTAAGCCTTTTCCTCAGTAGGGTTGCTGATTGTAGACAAGTAGCATCTCTTGCCCCTATTCAGCCACTTGTAGGAACTTAATAGCTTAATATCTTCTTGTCTGTCAGATTTGATCAAAATTGGACAGGAGATTCTGAAGATATTTAAAAGGAGAGTAGCAATAGACACACATATGCCTGCACACATAAAGTAATCACATAAATGTCATTTCCTTATTACACCAGAATAAAACCAGTCATCACTGTAAAAAAAGGGCATATAAAAAATATCTCATCTGCTTCTGCTTCAAATCTAGGGCTTGCAGAAGATTTTCCAATATGTTTAGGTACCTTCCTAATTCTGTTAGATGTCAATATTTAGTGTCCTTAGGCTCTCCAAGATTTTACCATTACATGTACTGCAATACCTAAAGCTACACCTTATAGGTATAGAAGACATTTTTGCTTGTATTATTTCTTTATTGTTTAATTTTTTCTGATACTTACAATAAAAAATAAGGAAATATGTTGAGGATGTCCTTATAAGTATCATAATTAAATCATATATTGTTTTATTAAAACTTTAACTACCATTAATAAACAACTACCTACCTTAGACAAGATGCAACCATTTTTGTTAGTTCTGTTAGATGTGAAAAATGTCCAGCGTTCCTGTTTGAAACACTTTGTGGTAAGCAGTACATGATGCAATTTCAACACATATTCCTTCATATGTGTTAGAAGGGTTAAATGGTTTTTGGGACAGGCATTGCCAGCTGGACCTGCCTTCAAAAGTGGGACACTAATTCTCTCTATTTGGTGGCAATTCCCATGATTTCACTCTGAAACTTTTCTTTTTGAGTGCATTTTATATGGTCTCAAACACCAGAGCCAAAAAGTTCAAAGGAGAATTTTGGATTTTGTTTGGATTTGTTTGAAATTATGAAAGTTTCCATTCCTCATACTTACAAAAAAACCCTTAATGTTAGTATAAACCTAAAAGAGGAATTTGCCTGTGTTTTTGACCTTTTTGAGGAAAACAAGAGTTTCCACCTGCTTTCACCATTTGAGGAACTCATTATTTTCTTAATACTTTTGGCAGCACTTCCTTCACCAGGGACAGATGCTGGCATCATAATATCTCCATAAAGTCTGGAGCAGAAACCATTCCTTCCTTCCTGGGCAATTATTTTGTCCTGCACTTATAACCAGATGCATCCCCCATTGCCCACAGTGCCACCCCACCATGGCTCAGCCCCTCCTGGAGGTCAGTCACACAAGTGCTCCATCAGTATTTACTCATCCCACAGCATTGCCTCCACTGCTCTAGCTCCAGGAGAAAAAACCTCAGGGTTTCTAGGTTTGCACATGAGCTCCACTGGGCAGCTGGAATTTGATGCAGGGTGTAAGAAGAGCTGACTCCTGACTCAGGTGGGGGGTGTGTGCATTTCACAAATAATGACTGCTCTGAAGTTGGAGAGGATGTGACAGCTCTGCTGTAGTTTGGAAAAAATTAACTGAAGTTCAACGCTCCCAAAGCCATAGGCCTTAGGATAACACCTGGAGGCCTGAAGTGGAATCAGATCCCTCTAGAACTAGGCATTGTTCAAGCCCACAATAAATTGTAGTCCTTCTGACATTGCTCAAAGTCTAAAGGCAAGTGCCTTATTCAATTGCATCTTTCTACAGAGAAAAACACTAAAATTAATGGTAGAACAACAACAATGTATAACAGGAAAGTATTAAAGGGAAGATTAATTTTCTGACTTGATAAAATCTTTCCTATCCAGAGGTTCTTAAACTATTATCACACTCTACAGAAGGCTTGCATATGCTGACACCAAATTGTCAGAAAAGACATTGCTCTCATTATAAAATACATAAAATTGGCTCTTCATAACACTTTTACAAAGAAGCAATAATGTGCAGTTTATGAGAAGAGATGTAAATTATACCTGCAACCCATTAAGCTCCCTTTTGTTAAGAAGCTCTGAAGTGCTGATATAGTTTTGCTATCAGCAAGTCTGCCATTTTATTGCAGTTATTCATTGCCCACAGCAATTCAACAGAAAATTAATTAGCATCAGCCCACCATAAATCTCAACAGTATTAACTAAAATGCCAGTTCTGTAATCACTTTTCGTTAAAGCCAAAAATACTAATTAAAATTGATTTTTGCCTGTGCTTTGGTAAACTGCTGCCAGTGTAAGGATCTCAGCAGTAATGCTGGATGAAGGGAGACCTTTAGTAAAGTGGATTTTATATATTGTCTTATCCCCTTTATAAAGATAACAATGTGTGAAAGGATAAGGGCTTTGAGAGCAGAAGCTGACAGGTTCCATGGAGAAGGGGAAAAATGTGAAATCACTGGTGAGTATAACCTTATTAAAACTTCAATATGCTATATTTTCAATCTGGACTTTGTCCATCTTTAAGGCAAGTGCCTATTAATACACCTCAATCAATAAGCTATGAAGTGGTTTTTTGATGAATAGTTCTAACCATTTCAGTTGAAATTGAACAGTTATGCCAAGTACTTTTGCCTCAATATAGTCACTTTCTAGAAGCTTTTCATATGTCATGGGCAATCTCAGTGCTGAAGTTTACATGTATTTTTGGAGATGAATTTGCAAGATTAAAACTTCTCTGCAGTGTAGAGTATGTGCACGTGTGAGAGCCACAGCTTGTTATTAATAGCAAATTTAAAACTAATTCCACTTTTGGGCAGCACTTTAATACCTGAGTATTAAGCAGTACTGGAACCTTCCCCTGCACAGATTTATGCCACTTACACAAGAGAGTTAGAGACAGTAGTAGTTGGCTGTTTATCCTGTAAGTAAACATTTACTTCAGCAGTGGGTTTTACTGACACTCCCTGGGATCTGAAAGTTGATGAGATATGGGAATTTTGTATTTCTGCCTGTTGTCAGTTGGGGAATGTGCTAAAATAAAGTTAGCTAAAGAAAAGTGAAGGATATATGTCATATGAAAGACGAGCACATATTTAATTTTCTGATAAATCTGTTTTTGTAGTGAACAGACCTGCTTTACCAAGTTTCTGCCTCCTTGGACTTGATCACTTCCTTATTTTTCCTTTCAGATCGCCACTCTCCTAATTCTGCCCCTCACCTAACTCTGTGGTTCAAAGCTGTTCGGCTTCCCTTTCCAGCCCTTAATGCTAATTCTTTTTTTTTCCTGTAGCCTCAGTCTCCTGCCCTGCTCATGGACCAAACCATAATTTCAGGGAGGTTTAGCTCAGCCAGTTCAGCCTATGTTCCTTTCCCAGCTGTGTCACAGCACATTCTTGCTCATCTCAGCTCCTCGTGCAGCATCACTCCTGGATTCTGCTGCTATACCCAAGCTCCCTGCAATACTGTTCCCCTATTCTCAGTTCTCCCTCATCCTCACCAAAAAATTACTCTCTGGCTGTAGTCATGGTATTTTATAAGTTTCTTGGATGCAAACTTGCTGAGTTTTTCCTTCCATGGGAAAGCTCACTTCTAAGCGCAGATTTTCTGTAAACAAATCTCTTTGTGTGTGTGTTTCAAGGATGAATAGTGTTTGGCTGCCCTGTCTCCCAAATGGGGGATGAGAGCCTTCCTTTTCTCAGCCTATGATATAGAGAATTGTTATCTCTCTGACTTTGTATGCATTTTCTGGCATTCTAGCAGTTTGGGTACTGAGCATGGAGGCGAAAAGATGTTAGCTCAGAACCTGGGCACATATAGCACAAATTCCTTCTGAACAATGGAGTCATTTTAATAAATCATATAAGCCTTCTGATATTGGAGTCAAAGAGCCCTGATTCACCCTGGCTGGGACTCCAGCGACAATATCTGGCCAGTTTCTTGTGCTTGGCCATGTCTCCTTCCCTAGGCTGGATCGTTCCTGATGGGAGCTCCTTCTTCTGGAATTGCTTTGTCTCTTCCTGTTCAAGTATTTCCCTCTGCAGGCTGCTGATCTCTCACAAGTTTTCATCTCAGGTATTCCTGCTCTAACATTCCCCACCTCCCCTGAGGCTACAGTTGTTCACAAATCCATCCCCTGCTGTTCCAGAAGTAAAATTTTGCCCCCTTTCAGTGTTTTGTTTGGAGCTGGTTGCCATGGACACACTGCAGATACATTTCCCTTTAAAGGCTCAAAAACGCTGGAGGCGTGTTGCCTGAAAATAACTTGGTTTTGTGAGAAATGTAAAATGTTAAAGGTACTGTCACTATTTCAGATGTTGAAACAAGGGTGTTGTAATGAATGACTGAATCTAGTGGACGTTATCACATCTCTGTGTAGTTCTTCTTTGCATAATTTCCCTTTCCCAGTGTGAGCAATATTCTGGATCTGCTGTTTCTGCTCTAGTTATAGTAACTCAGATATGCTAAATGTATAATCATAACCTAGAAACAAACAGAAGAAGTGTCACTGCCAAGGATTTAATTATAAAATACATCAAACAAAACTATTTTAAATTTTTTTTTCTGAAATGCATTATGATAAATTAAGTGCTTAGACTAATAATAAGAAAAATCTGCAATACATTAGACAGGCAGGAGAGATTGTTTCAATTCCAACCCAGTACATTTTCTAAATTTCCAATACTTGTAATGAAAAATAAAAAAGAGTCATATTTTCTTATAACTGTGCCATGAATTGGGGATATAATCTCATCATGCATCTGCTCCATTTGCCATCAATTAGTTTGATGAAAACAGGCTAAAACTGTGCAGTGATCAGCAGAAGAGATTAAATACACTTCAGTTTTGATTATACTTCTTGCCTTACCCGTCCAACCACTGGCTATGAGGCACCGCTACCATTTGTTACAGCTCTGATAAAATTTTAATGCTTGTCATTTCCATTTTCAAAAATGTGTTATACTGTATTTTTTCCCATGTAATACTTCTTTAAATATATGAAGAGAAGACTAAAACTATGTCTAGAACTGATCAAAAAAATAAAAGCATGGGCAAAAAAAAATTAATTCTTTATAAAAAGTTAAAAGTTTAAAATTGTAATTAGTTGAGAGCATGGTCATCTCACTAAAGCACAGTTTTTCACATGAGGTATTCTTCTTATGTTCAGAATATTCTACTGAAATAATTAATATTTTTTCATACCAACCTAGAGATCAACTTTGCATTGTCATCAAAACATCTCAGAAAATCAATAGAACATCTCAGGTTGCATTGATGCAGTGCAGCTAAGGAAAAAATTGGAAGAAAAAAAAGAAATTAAGAAAGAAAGTCATTTCTTGTAATATTGTAAGTGACATAAATTGCTGTTTTCAGCCAGATAGGAATTTTTCCTGAACTGAAATTTTGTAGTGATTTTTAAAATTATTTGAAGACTATTTCCCACAGTTCCAGTTGTCAATCAGCAGGGTATAGAAGAAGCTAATGCTAAACTTCATACTAAACATGCAGAAATGGCATATCCAAGGCAAATATCCTTGGACAAGAAAACCTGTAAGTGAGGTCTAATAAAAAAATGTATATTTTCAGCCAGTTTCAGACTCTTTTCTTTTTTTTCTTTTTTTTTTTGGGTTGGGATATATATATATGTCTACATATATATGTGGCTCCAACTATGACTCAGTAGTTATTGAACACGGCATTCTGACTTCATGAATCTTGTGCCTTCTCTTAATGTGAGTCATAGAATCCTAGAATGGAATGGGTTGGAAGGGACCTTAAACATCATCTTGTTACACCCCCTGCCATGGGCAGGGACACCTCCCACTATCCCAGGTTGCTCAGAGCCCCATCCAGCCTGGCCTTGAACACTTCCAGGGATGGGGCAGCCACAGCTTCTCTTGGCAACCTGTGCCTGTGCCTCTCCATCCTCACAGGGAATAATTTTTCCTAATATCTGATCTAAACCTACTCCCTGTCAGTTTGAAGCCATTCCCCCTTGTCCTGTCACTCCAGGCACTCAGAAATAGCTTCTCTCCATCTTTCTTGTGGGCTCCCTTCAGGAAATGGAAGGCTGCTACAAGGTTTCCCCAGAGCCTTCTCTTCTCCAGGCTTATTTAAGTAGTTACAGCACAAGAAAATAAACTCATCTTTTCTTTACACTTTTTATCCTAAAAGGCAAAGCTTTGAGGCTACAGTTATACAGTTAAATATTAAAACCACTCCAATTTAAATGTATAAATCTCCATCCTCTAGACTCCAAAATATCAAGCTGCTCTTTCAAGCTGTAGTTGCCCTTATTCAAACATACTTAATTGGCCCCTCACTTTAACACATCCTTAATACAGTAATGATAAATTCTTTATAGGTTCATGGATTTCAGCTGTTGCTCAGAGCTGGGAAATGCCTTCCTGAATGAGATCAACCAAGAAAAAAATACCAATCCACTGCCAAGACCTTAAGTATCTGCTATTAACTCCTCATCAGATTTGAAAGCACCCATTATTTTGCACAAAAAAAAAAAAAAAAAAAAAAAAAAAAAGTGCTTTCCTAAGAGGAAATAGTCCAAATTCACCTCAGATGTCAGTTCATAGGCTTCATCAAAGATTTGTTCAGCCAGCATGGCAAATAAATTAATAGCTTTTCTAGCTCAGCCAGCATTTTGTACTTCCATTCAAATATTCTGCAATTATTTTAACTCTGGGCTGAAAAAAAAAATCTCATCTTTCTAGCACTTATTTTAAAAGGAAGGAATGAGGCAATGTCAGAGAAGTGAATGTCTATCTAGAACATTGGTTAAATATCCATTGGGAGGTCAAAAACTGGTGATCAAAACCACAAGATTCTTCTCTATGTCTGTATTTTCAGCGTGATATTCAGTGATGGAATTCTTTCTTGTCACATCTTTTTTCAGTTTCTTATATTCTCCAAAGAAAGGAAGTTGCATAAAGCAGCTTTGTTGAAGATGATGAGGATGCTTATGGCCCTGAAGAAGTTCAGCCCACAGGCTGGAGCTGGCCCTCCAGAAGATTTTTGCATCCTGAAAAGGTGGATTCTTACTCTTTTTGTAGGACGTGCTCTTGTGGCAGGAGCCTGTCACATCACAGACAGCTCATTGAATTCTGGCAGGTTTTGCATGTTGTATTTGAGGGAAGCAACAAAATATCAGATATTGAAAAGAAACATTAAAACATTCCACACTAGTCACAGTTCCATGCAGTACTGGGGATTTCTTATGTATAAATTTTTCACAGCTCTAGACCACACAAAATTAATTAAATAAATCAATAAATAATTTCATCTAAACTGTTTCAGAATGGTGCTGAATTTCTGAAACAATTCAAGATAAGATGAGACATTATTCATATGCAGTGCTATGGAGGCCTTAGTACCAACTGTGAATATGGAGTGGTTTTCATAAAAAAGCAAATTTCAGCATTTTTAAAAAGCCTTCTGAATCTTTCTCTTGACTCACTCTGAATTATCTCAGTCATCGTGCTGCATTTCAATTCATCCCTGGACAGTTCTCATCCAAATAATGAAAAAAAAATCACTTTCTGAGACTCAGATAACAAAAGGCCAATAATGTGGACTTGGTTGCCCTTTACTACTTCTTAAATTCTACATTCTCAATAGGTTTTCATCCATTTTTTGCTGTAGTCAGGGGCCCTGCCACTCCTCTCAGGTGAAATGGCATTACCTAATGGCCTTCAGAAAGAAATGTTTCAAGAAATCAAAAATTATGAGAGGAAATGTCTGTCCTCTGCACACCGACAGCTGAGGTCATCTATCACTGCCAGTAAAGCTTTTTATTTTTTGTGTTCTGGCCCAAATCCAGACTGTGCCAGGTCTGTGAGATTAGTTTTGATTAGATGATATTATAGTTGGCCTTCAGTTAGCTTCCCTTCTTGCTCATCTTTAGCAACCAAAAATCAGAAGTCTGGTCACAAAGGCATAAGATTTGTTATTGATACCTATATTTTTGAGCTTTGGTCAAGCTGTCAATAATAATTATTAAGGTTAGAAGCTTACTTAAAAAAAAAAATCAATAGAAACAATAGAAAATAGAAAACTTCTAGTCTCATGACTTTGGACTCTCTTTTGTAAGAAGTTAATTAATTACAATTAGACTCAGGAAAAACCCTTCAACATTGGTGTGACAGAATGAATCTTCCATGCCTGTAGCTTCTGAAATCCTGCTTTCAGTGTTGCTTGCCAACAGAAGCCTGGATATACTTGAGGAAGGGTTATTGTAACATTTCTCATCTGCTTGTATGGGAAAAAAAAAGTAACAAAAATTAATTTATTGCTATCAGATATCTAAATCAAATAAACTGAAGAAATCCACAAAATAATGTGTATCTTGTTCCTCTCATGGAAGTTTATCCTTTTATAACTGGACTTTGACATTAATCAATTTTGTCATTCCTACCTTTTACATAATCTTTATGACTCAAATCTTAAGATCAGCCCGGAAATAAAATACAAAAAAAACATTAAAGGGCACCCATAGATGGTGAATATTTGAATAAATGGATGAGTCTTCTGAATAAATAAAACTCTCCAGTGAAACAAAGGCGTGTTTCTTTTAGCTATGAAAAAGCTAAAGAACATTACTTTTTTACCACAGACACCAAAACAGTGTCTGTGTCTCTCTGGGTCTTTTTTGTCCTTAGCATACATCCTACTCTGGCTGTTTAAAAGGTTTCCAGGTGGGTAAACAAAGAATGAGAAAATTAATATACGTTGAGAGCCTGTGAGGAATGATATACCCCAAAAAGGCAACAGTTCACCTCACTTCACATACTATTAGAGAAGCAACAGTTAAAATAGTAATGATTTCCAAGAGATGGCCAACATTGGCCTTTTTTTGTTGTTTTTAGAGAGGTTGATATGTTCAGGAAAAAACCCACTGAAGGCAGATCCACAGTGTGCAGCTGCAGTGTCTGTGTCCCTGGCCAAGGCTGGATTGGTGTGCATCCAGGGGGGAAGGAGGATGAGGAGCTAAAGGCTGCAGTTCTCCCAAAGCACCTGGGTAACAGGATTTCCTGCCACCCCCGAGAGGGATCAGCAAAATTCAGGTTGCTGTTACAGAGAGGTGAAATGGAAACGAGGAGCACTGTCAGCCTGCATCCCACAGCAGCCAGTTGGTCATGGATGTTTCCTGGATGTTTCCTGGATGTTTCATGGATGTTTCATGGATGTGTCACTTTCATTTCAAATAAGAGCACAGAAAACATTTCCAAGCACCTGCCAGTCAACAAGAACCAGCATGAAGAGATTGCAAATGGATTGTACTGGTAAAAAGTTTCTACAGGGAAATGCAAGGTAAAAAACATTGTCATAAAGAACATTTCTCCCCACCATCTTTGGTCTAGAAACATAAAGAATGAGGATTTTACACTTAAAGAGCAAACATGCAGTTTATGCTTATGGTTTGAATTATTTTATGGTTTGAATTGTAAGGAGCTCTGTCAGCAAGGGGTGCAGCAAAGTGATGTAGACGGGAATGATGCTGAGCTCACAGGGATGTGATAGATGCTCTCAGGTCACTGGAGACCACACAGAGGACATGGCTTGAGGAGCAGGATGCAAAAGGCACACAAACCCCCCTCTCTAGGTGTCAGCAAACAGCCTGAGTGCATTTTGGCCTGTCAATATGAAAGTGAGTGTACCAACTGAATTGCTTGGATTTGTCTCATGCTTGTGCCCTGTTGCTCTTTCAGAAACAGTGGAGCAATTTGTTCTTTCCGATTTATCAGCTCCAGATCTACTCGAGCTTAAAGGATGTGATTAAATTATTAAGGTCATAAAATGCTGCAGTTTTGAAGAGGATTGCTCAGATTATGTTTGCTGGAAACACAAGACAGGTGGTAAGCTGGTGTCAGCTGCTCAGAAGGTTCGCTCACCAGAAGGATGGGTTGCTTTGTCACAAAAAGTGTAGAGGTGAAGGGATGTGTCCATGCTAGAATGCCATGAAATCCAGGAGCTACAGGGAAAAGAAAAACTACACCACATAGTGAAGAAAAAGGAGATGTGTGATAGCAGCCATTCCAACTGTTATGACAGGACTGTTAGACAATCCATTTTTTAAGATTCATAAAAAAAATTCAAAACTAAATGAAAATACTTAGAGAAAATATACTGAGTCAAACAGTTATAGGGTGCCCCTCAAAAGACACATTTTCCAAAAGATGATTAACAAATCGAGATAAAACATCATTTTCCAAAATGAAAATAATATTTTTTAAAATGCCAACCAGCCTTTTCACTGAAATGTCACAAAAAGAAACCATTGTATTTCACAGGAATTCAATCTCTGTCTTCTCTGTACTGGTGAAGAAACAGAGATTTTGGTTCTGTTCCAATGACAAAATCATCCCCTTCTGCATTATACTGCTGGACTGCATGTTTGACAGCAGAATGCTGGACAAATCTAACCTCTGCTTGACACCAGACTGCAGGAGAACTCAGCAGGTCTTTTCAGCTTCATGGGTCCAATAAATCCTGGTTTGTTGCATTAGTAATCTTTGTTCAAATTTATCTGAACTTCCATGTAGACTGGGCTTGGGAATTCTCTGACAATATAGNTTTTTTTTTTTAATTTCAAGGATATGTACCAAAATTTACAGCATGTTAAAATAATACTAACAGTTTCCAAATGGTAATAATAGTAAAGGACAGAAAACAGGTATCTGAAAGTCAAATGAGGACTACATATATGTAACTGATTGTTAATTTTCACTATTTCTTTGCCTTTACAGCTGTTGCAGTCAATAAGGGAACCACTCTCAAGACAGCCTCAGTACCTGAGCAGAACACAGTGCATCAACTATGTCATTTCAACCTTAACTCCACATTTCCTGACTCTGCTGAACTGTAGGAAATCATACCCTTAGTCTAATTTAGTCAAATTTTCTTCATAGTAACATGCTTTTACATTCTGCTTAAGCATGGAATAGTAGAAAAAAGTAGAATGAAAGTGCTTTAAAGGATTGTGAATTATTAATAAATGGAGCTGAAATACACAGACTGAGATTTTCCTTCTCATTTTGACCATCATAGAGATTTTATTGCATTAACCCCACTGTCCATTGTGAACATTGCATAGATGAATCATTTTGATTCTGAGGCTGTGCTTATTTCTGGCTCATTTGGGTTTGATGATCCTGGAAACCCTGAGACTGGAGGTGCTTAGCAGCTCCCTGCAGAGCCCAGTGTCTTTGCAAGAGACAAACCTTGGTGAACATCACATTTTCTTGTTACCTCTGGTTTCATAGGAAAAGAGTTAGCCTGTGCAATTTAATATCATTACTGTGCTTTTCTTAAGCCAGTTTGGCAGAGATTCATCTCACTAACTTTAGACATCTAAAGGTGCACTGAAAATGAGAGAACATGAGTTCTCTGGGCTCCCTTGAGAGCCTGTGGAAAGTCAGGAACCTCTCAGCAGCACTTCATTACATCTGTATCACATACTTACCTTGGCAAGGGATGAATCACCTGCCAGAGGTACATGTACCTCTTGACAGTGATTCATTTTAGCCCTCAACAGGCTGAAAAACTATCTATAACCAGGTGTTTAACTTCTGGGCAAGCTAAAGTAAGGTTGATGAATCCCATCTGAAAGCCCTAAGTAGCCTTTGCTGTTTATTTTGCTTTATTTCTAGTCATAGGAGAAGGAGAGCTTATTCAGTGAAGACCCCGTCTGACCATTGTTCCTGGTGGCTCCATTTGATGTGCAAGTTATATTTTTACCCACTTATATTAATGGTGCTGGCACAAGGAGGATGACACAGAGGCCCAGGGAACATATATATTGTACCATAAAAATTTCCTTATGCACAAATGTATAATTTTTGGTAGATATGTTAGATGTGTTCAGTAACAGCGAGCATCAGCAAAAAGGTACATAGAATTCTACTGTACCCAAAAGAGAAGGAGCAAAATTTACAGACAATCAAACTTTAATTATGCTGCTTAGGAGTAATTCCCTTTTTTTCTTGGTCTTAATATGGGTGGAGGGAAAACAAAAGACAGAGCAAACGAGCACATGAAGAACATAAAATAGCAAGGGCTCCATTGAAAGAATCTGTTGAGAAATGGGCATGAAAAAGGAATTTGAGACTCAAGACTTCACATTTAATTTATAAAACATACTGACCTTTTTTCATTTATATGTAACACAAAAGAAAAGAAAAAAACATAACCACTATAGAGGATTCATGGCAAGATTCTGACTTATCAAGTAGAAAAGTCACATTATTGGAAGGTGTCAGAATATTGTGTGCTTATAAGGTGTCTGAATTTCATTCCACACATTTAGATTTAGTGATCTTATGCTCAGTCAGGTTCAGCGACTAAAGTCTTGCAAAGTCAAGACCTTTCTGAGACCCAGACCCAGCTGAATTCGTTTGAAAACTGCAGCTCTCTGTCTCTTAGAGCAAGACAACAGAAGCAATATACCATCATTAGAATGGGAAAATTCTGTTAGGACATAAAATTGAATCCTAGCAATGGAGGAGTTGAGATGGCTGCTTGGAGAGATTTTTTTTTAATGAAATGATGAAGAACAAAACCTCCTTGTCTATAATCAATATGATTGTCCTACTAAATCAATTTTTACTTTTTGAATGAAATTAATAGAGTCAGAGACACTGACTCTAATAATAAGTCAAAGCAAATATGATTTGTCCTTTTCAGCATTATTGTCTGAGCAAAAGCAGTGTTGTTCATGATCCTTCCATCCACTCACTGCTTGCAGAGGCCTGGGCACCAGTCAGTGCCTTCCAGATCCATCCCCTGCAAGCTCCAAACACTTCTGGATGCCATGAGTTGTACTAAAGGACAGGCAGATGAAAGAATGTGACTCACATTATCACAGAGGCAGACCCACTAAAAATGATGAATGATGTTTAGATAGCAAGGGGCTGGGTTTTCTTACAGCCAAGGGCTTCTCTTACCATGGAGGCTGGGGTGGAAGGGTTTTCCATTTGATTTTTCTTGCAAGCAGTAGGTTTCCTTAGCTTCAATAACTTCTGCACATCTCTGGGCTTGGTACCAATAGCAAATGAATTCATTCTCAGCACAGAGCCAGTGAAAGACTACTTAAGCTTTCATAATAGAGGCTCTTAAATGCTTTGCAGATAAGCTTTTAAGTACTTTGTAGATAAAATCAAAAGGTGGGGATGAAAATGAAATAAAAGGCTCTAAGAATGGGATGTATTTAAAAGTCTTAGCTCTTCTTGTCTCTATAACCACAACGAGTTTGTGGTTTAATTACTTTCAAGGGAGTGAAAATTAGCCTGTGATACCAATTCAATACATTCACCACTAAATGTGGACCATTCTTCCACACTTTTATAGACATGCTTTTTAGTTTTCTCTTCCCTTCCTCTCTGCAATAAGCATTACTGCAGACATTTCCCTCTGCTCTTAAAGTCTTCGAAAAATTGGTTCTTGCAATTTGCACTCTTTCTTTTGTTGCCTCTATTCCCATAAAAATTGAAGCAAGATGGCTGAGACAGAACAGGGTAGTTTCATGTAATCATCAGTCTGAAAATCATTCAGATAATTTTCTCTAATCCTTTCTTTCACCCAGAATTAGTTTATTTCAAATATACTTCTTTCATGACACTTTCTCAAATTGCTCCCTCACACCATCTCCCAAGAAAAGAAGCAGCATCAGAGTTCCCATATTTCTAAGAAATTGTCACAGATCAGACTGAATACAGAAGTGAAGTTCTTTCAGGCACATATGCAATAGCCAAATGGCAAGAAAAGTAAATTGGGAGTTCAAGGACCTGCTCTGGATCAGACAATGCAAGTGTTTAGAGGCTCAAGACTGGGAAATCCATTTGCACTATCAAATCCCTTTTCCACCACAACACAACACACAGTTAAGCCACAAGAGCACCTGATGCATGCATATTTTGCAGCATCCCTGAGGATGCAAACTAAAACTTACTAGTACGAAGCAGAAAAATTAATGAACAACTGAATACACAGAAGGAGATCTGAAGACACCCAAGACATCACTTACATTTTTGTGATATCACAGCATTTCTTAAAGTCATCTGGCCTACTTCACCTAGCAAATTCAACACACCAGAGAGATTTATTTTGAGCTAATCAGGCCCTTAGGCTATGTCTGTACTAGTACAGGCCCAGGTTGAAGCTCTGGCCTGCGATTATCCAGATTATCCAGACTGCTCCCTGTCTGTGCGCTCCCTGGCTCAGCCAATAAAATACAGCACTCTCCCAGAGAGTGGCAGGGGGATATTTGGGAAATACACACCCCAAAGGCTTATTTTCAATACAAAGCACCAGGTATACCTGATTTGGGCCCCTCCATCTACCACAACCTTCCAACATTATCCCATTAGGCTTTGCACCTTTTATTTGCCCTTTTGTTTCATCCTGTGGCAGACAAATTTTATTAGCATCATGCAAAAACACAGCCCTACGTTATTGCAGACACTTCAGGATGAGAAAACAGCACTGTACTGTGGTTAAGAGGCCTGTGTTAGCATAACTCTTACCTTCTCAAGCCCATTATTCGCAGTTATACAAGTCTTCAATGTAATACATCTGAGTTGAATGCTTCTAATTTCATTTTAATTTTATGTTAATACCAAGCTGACATTCCCATCTCCAATATTTATACTACTATTTGCTCTCTCATTGTTAACCTAACTGAAGAGTGTGAGATCCAAAAAATTATTGCAGCACTCACTTATTACTTACACTTAATACTAGCAATGAAAGAGTCTTCTGCAGAAAAGGATCCAGCAGTCTCTGATACTTTTAATGTCATTTTTGAAAGAGTGAAGACTGTGGGTCTCTGCCACCTTTGGAATGGGGTCTGAGTGATGTCCTCCCTGCAGCTCAGTAGAGTCACTGTTCCAGCCCACCACAGTATTTGTAGGACATGCAAAGGTCCTTTTAGGTCCCCTTTGTTTCACTGGTCAGGCAAAGCTATAAAGGCAACTAAATGTCTTTATTCAGCACATGCTTCAGCTCAAAACCAGAAGACATCACATTGCCTGTCAATGTTCTTACATAAAAGTATTGATGAAAAGGCTGGATGCCAAGAACACTGTTTCTCATTTAACTTTTAATGGATTCCTAAATATTAACTCATATCTTCATTTTTATTGTAGGAAATTTGTACACTATGACTGTAAATTCAAATCCAAGCTTAATACAATGTTGCATTGTAAAAGTCAATATATACATAATGGTAGGAAGGAAGTAAAGAATAAAAGTAGTATCAGTAAGTTTCTTAAATTAAATCATATCTTATGTTTTCCAGATGGAAGCAAGACAATAATTCCCACCTGGTTATAGTTTTTATCAATTCAATATCATTAAAAGAATATGAAAATAATGTGTATATCTCCAGACACAAGAAATTAAATGAAACTGCTAGATGATTCTTACTTTTCAGCAAGAAAGTGCCTCTATTTCTGATATCCACTCCAACAGAAGTATTTTTAGGCTAAAGTGTATATATATGCAATTGCTACAATAAGAAATAGGCTGAAAAATTGCCTTTGAAATTGTAATTGTAAATAAAAGATCAGCACTTTTCTTGCAGAATACTTGTACTTATCTACAGTCCAGACTTACACTTTTTTACTCTTGAGAGTCATATAATTTATGCCTCGTAAACCTGCTTCGGTCAATTCACTTGCAATTTAAAATAAGTTATATATATTGACAAAAATTTGTATTAATTATCTTTATTATGCCTTTTTTACTCTGTAGTTAAAGAAAAAACAAAGCAAAACAGTCAGGTCACAAGAAGAGCTCAAAATTTTGAAGTAAATATTATATACCTCCAAAATTTTATTCCTTCCAAAGGAAGGTTGACATCAAATGATTAAAAATTTAAGAGTACCTTCCAAAGGAAGAAAATTGCAATAGGAGCCATGTCTGTTCATCCAGAGTTAGACAGTTAGATTGAGGAGAAGAGACAGGGATGGGATCATCCCACTCCACCCAGCACTTGCCAGGTCACACCCGCAGCGCTGTGTCCATTTCCTGTCCCCACAATTTCAGAAAGACAGGGACAGACTGGAGAGGGTTCAAAAGAGTGAAGATGATAGCAGAATTTTTAATTCTGATTAAAAATTGCTGGGATAACCTCCCCAAAACATGGTAGAGTGACCCCATTACTGCAGGTTTCCAAGATGTGACTGGACAGGGTGCTAGATACTCTCATTGAAGATCCCCTTCCCATGAAAGCTTGGACCAGAGGAAATTTTAGGGTTTCTTCCAACCTGGGCAGCTCTATAATTCTATGATTCTGGTATTTGTAAGCCTAACCCAAAATGAAGCCTAACCCAAAATCCCAAAATGTTGTCAGATAAAGCACATATCTGAATTATACTGTGAAAATCATGCTGCAAAGCAATGATAAAAACAATCCTGCTGCAGTAAGAGCACTCATGAATATTTGCCAATAAATTATTATTATATTTGAGGTGAAAATGTGAGTTGTTTATAGGTACACTGGTCCTGAACAAAAACTAACATATAGAAGACACTCATTGTGTCTCACAGTGGCAGGTTTTTTTTTGAGGTATATGTTTTTGGAGAATCATTTAAATAGCTGATAATTGAATCTTTTGAAATATCTGTGCACTTTTCTGAAGGATAACTGTTTCTATAATCTAGCATGAGCAACATGAACATATTTAAAGGTACCACATGTTCACTTGATGAATATTGACTATTAAAAGGATTTTAATTTTTTAAATATCCTGCTGTTCTTTTTACAGCTCTGACTAGACTGAAGTCTCTTTATCTTTATCTCATAGAAAAAGATTATCCTTTCCCTATTTTCTGCTAACTAAAAGAAGAAACTGTGCTTTGGGGTAAAAGTGACCCTTTTTTGACCAAATCTTCCTTCCTTTCTTATAGAATTTTGCTGATGCCAAGTCTGATGTGACGGTGTTTGTAGCACAAAGCTATTTTTAAAGCTGGAGGGAATCTGGAGAAGCGATTTCATGCTATTGCTAAGAAAAGATTTGTCTTTTCTTGTTCATATGACAAATGCCTAGCAGATGTGAGAGGATTTTTCCCTTAGATTAAAAATGTCGATGTTCCCTCATAACTCATAAAATAGTGGGATGGTTAAATGAAACCCAAAATACATCTGTGTAGTGCATCTGCCCCTTTCTGGCGCCAGCACTCAGGCAGGAGCTCACACTCAATTAGCACCTCAGCACAGCCCGAGCCCTGGCAGGTGCCTGGGCAGGGAGGGCTTCAGGCTTCATTTGCAGCTCCTTTCCTCTTGCTGCTCAGTTACCCTTCAGAACCTGACACGCACAGGCCTACCAAAATATTTTTTAGCATTTCCTTCCCCAGAATCGTTTACTTTCAAGGACCTACCTACAATTTCCTTGAGGAGTGCTATCCTTTTATACAAAAGCACAAACAGGTTTACAGAGCTCTATATGTCATTTCTCAAACTTGCATTATCTCACACATTAATTGACTTTTACGATCTTACGTTTCTGATCATAAGAGAATAAAAGTTTGGCATCGATTGTGTTTTGGTATTAAAAATAAATCAGAGAATAGGTGAAAAAAACTGAAGACTTCATGGCAACTCAGTGAGAGGAATGACAGACTGTCTTTATAAACAAACTGTGGGTCTGCTGGTAGACAGAACCAGCACTGAGAAATACAAGAAACAATGGGAAGGATTCCATTGATTGATGAATGGGAAAAGATATTTGCCTTTACAAACAAACTGTAGGTTTTGCTGATAAATAAAATTGGATGTTGGAATATGAAAGGAACAATGGGGAAAAACTCTAAAAATTCCATGAGAATTTAAAAATTAAAAAGTGGGGTTATACATTATAGGGGATCAGGCGTTCTGGGAAGTCTGTACCTCTCAAGTACCTGAGCCAATGGGGAAAGAGAGAAGGGAAATGCGGCTGGGAAATTAGGATAAAAAGGAGGCTGCGTCCTCCAAAAATTTGAGAGACCCCCAGGGGAATGCCCCATAGCCTCTCCCTTTATTAGAATAAAGTAAAAGGACTCCTCTGTCTCCTTTTTGGACATAAACCTCTGATGTTTGTGGATTAATTTTCCTGACATCAGCAACATTTATTTTCTGTGGTTGTCTCTCTCAAATACTATTGCACATAACAAGACTCCTAATCACAACTCATTATAATGCTAGTTTGGCCCCAGTGCCATCTATGAAATCTATCTTCCTTACTTATGTTTCCTCCTATTTTCATTCTTGTTCATGTTGTATGCGCACCGAAGTACAAAAAATACTAATTTTAAAAGTTCAGTTTTTAGGTGATTTCCAAATACCTACCCAGAAAAGCTGTTTTATAATGAAAGAAAGACAACAGCTCTGTAATGGCTGAGGTTTTTATCACACATGGGAGTTGACCTGCAAAGCAACAATGCTAAAATCAGGATTCTCCAGCTTGGGTCATCAAGGGTCCATCTACATGATGCAATGGAGGCACGAAAATCTCTCAGAACTCTCACAGGCACGAAATCTCTCAGAACTCTGAGAACTCAGGCCTCTACCTGCAGAGACACTTCCACAGGCTGTGCCCCACACAATACCAGGCTGATGTGTTAGCCTGGCTTGTAAGCTTTTTAATTGCATCCATTAGGGCAGGTGTTTAGTCTAATGAACTCAGTTAGATTGTTTCCTGTTTCAAAATTAGCTTGATCATTACCAGTTTGATGATCTGTGCACAGCTCTTAAATTCGGCACAGATACACCTTAAAAGCTACATCCTGAATCCTGAAAGGCATTTAGGAACTTAATTCCTATTTGGATTCGGAAATATTGTGGAAATCAAGTTGTTTTGGTTTTTTTGTTTGTTTTTTTTTCAATTCTAATCCTGCTGAAATGTTCACCTGAAGGGCTACAGTCAGGGTCTGCAGCTGATTTTCAGCATCAGACACTGAGGGTCTGGAGCACTGTGTTCAATGTACTTGCTGGAAAAGCTCAGGATTTTTTTTCCTGGTAAACATATTAAATGTGGCAATAACATGAAATATTGTCCAGTGCATGTGCATTAAAAAAAAAAAAAATTATTTTGTCTCAAAGTACAGCATTCTACTGCTGGAAAATAAATCACAGTTCCAGCAAGGATGACCTAGTAGCTCAAAATGGAGGAAGCGAATGTGAACAGAGGAAAGAAAAGCCCCAGAGCCACCCTCTATGTGGTCACTCCTGTCCAGGCAGAAACAACCTCAGCACCCTGGAATTCACCCCATATTTTGGGGAATTTCTTTCTTTAACTGGCACATGTACAACACTGTCTAGAAACTTTAGAATTACTCAGCCTGGTTCCTGTGGACTGTTTCACTTCTGTAAACTACAGCAACCTCTTAAATGAGATTATAAAATGGCCCTGGGAACAGGAATGCTGAATTTGCCCCAATAAATCAGATCTCACATCTATCTGGTCTGACAGCTATCAGTATCAGGCATTCTGGAGAAAAGGAAGGACCACCTGTAGGTCAGTTCTCATGACCTTATATCATCATCTCCTATGTCTATCATCACAATTTCTGCTGATTCTATATTAGTTTGCTTGCTGAAGCACGAGGTTGAACATCCTTTTGAATTTATTTATTGTTTTAATTGCAACAGCATTAGAGATACGTGGGGAGAGTTTTCCCACTAAGTCCTTTTAAAGCCACCTAAATAGCAGATTTCGCAGCAACGTGTTGGCTTCACGTGTAAAAAAGACCATGTCCAAACATGCCCAAATCGGCCTAAATCAACCCACATCCCCGGAGCCCATCACTAACCAGGACTATCACAATGAAAGACCGGACACAAAAGCTCTATGAGCCCGGCAGGGTGTATAAAAGCGCCTGGAAAATGCCGAGATTCCCGAGCTGGGAGGCTCCTCCCGGCGGGATGCTGCTGCGAGCGCGGTGTCCTGCTGCCCTCCTGCGGGCCCAGCCTCCGCTGCCGCCGCCGGGACAAACCCTCCAAAAAAAGAAAAAAAAGGGGATTATGAAAAACAAACGAAAAACAAACAAAACAACACCCCCAGCCAAACAAAAGATGTGTTTTAGCTGTGTTCCTGTCTCAGAAAGGTTCAAGATCTCTTGTGTCATTGGTAGGAAAAAGCTGTGCATTTTATATTTATATTATATTTTTTGTGAAAACAAAATATAAATTTTGTTTTCACACCTATTAGCGGAGCAGCGTCTTTTAAATTACAAAATCCTAAAATAATATAAATATATTATAATATAATATATTATAATATATATTTATATTTATATTTATATTTATATTTATATTTATATTTATATTTATATAAATATAAATATAAATATAAATATAAATATGAATATAAATATAAATATAAATATGAATAT